>CM046471.1:7897525-8485025 GCA_025506415.1 Flaveria robusta | reverse complement strand
AATTGTCCGCTGGATATGATCCAGCGTCTCCTGGCATTTGATTTTGCCGTCTTCTTTGTCCATCATTTTTTTCCAGAATTTAGTCATGTATGCTCTCTTTAGGCAGAACATGTTTTCACTGGTATAACCAGTTTCTAGAATCCATTTCCATATTCATGGAATGCTGAATTGTATGAAATAGTGTAATGAGGCCATTCCCTCAATGAAGTTATTATTGTGTTGGGTCTCAATGAGAGTAGGAGATAACTCCACCCATTGAGCATAAAGGGTTTTAAATCTTTTAGCTTCTCCTGTAAAAATATCAGGAGTGGTGCCATATGATTTCCACCATTTATAAAATCAAATTGGAATGTCCGATTCATATACTTTTGAACAAATCTTTATAAACCAAGAATGTTTATAATTCTGGTTTTCCAATAAAAAGGTTTTATGAAAAGCATTAATATAGTCCCAGTAGTTGTATCTTAAAGGGACTTTAATTTCAGGATGAAGAACTTCCCGATCTTTTAGTGGAAATATTCCCCAGCTTTCAACAGATATGATCTGTTTGATTATAATTTTGTTAAAACTTATTAGTTTATTGCTACCACTATAATGGGTAATTTCATAGTTTTCTGCTTTGAGGATTTCCTCATAATATATCCGGGACTTATAAGTCTGGGTGGGATAGTATCCCTGGTCAAAATATCTTTTGACGTTGAACCATGGTTGGTCATCCCATTTTTTATCTTTTTGATCTAAAAGGAGTATAACATCCTTCTTCGGATTATAAATCCAGTTTTCATCTTCACTATCATTGACAGTGATTTCAGCATATGATGCTGGTTTTCCAGGGTTATGTCCCTGTTGTGCTGCTTTATATGCCAAGAACTCTTTATAGAGTTTTTCATCAGACTTATTAGCTGATGATGAGGATGATGCGTATGACGCATTATCAAAAGCTATAAGCTTTTTATTCCCCATTTGATGGAGAATTCTTCCAGTTCCTCTTCCTCTATTAGAGGAGGTTCTTCCACGTCCTCTGCCTTTATCCCAAGTGATCATGGCTAAAAACATTAAGCACAAGAAATTATTATTTTTTTGTGTTCTAGATCCTCTAATTGAGAATCTAAAGACCAAATTCTATATTTAATTTGGTTAAGAGCATATCTCTTTGCTTTTTCTGATAAATAAAAAGTATTTTCTATTTCATATGCACGCAGATTGAGCATATAATACTCTCTGTGAATTTCATCTCATCTTTCTATTAGACCAGATTTTATCTTTTTCCAAATTTCTTTCATTAATTCAAATATTCTCTGGTAAGAAAATCAGGAAGACTATTATCAGTCCCCTTTTTATATATAATTTCAAAATCAAATGGAGCTAGATGAGCTTGCCATCGAGCAAACATTTGCTTTGACACATCATGTTTAAAGTCTTTGCTAAACATATATTTAGCGGCTTGACAATCTGTCTTAATAATAAATTTTTGATTATATAAATCATCCTGAAATTTTAAAACACATTTAACTATTGCTAGGATTTCTTTAGCAACAGTAGCATAATTCTTTTGACTATTATTCCATTTTCCTGAATGAAATCTAACAAGATATTCTTGTTTATTTTTTGGAGAAATTTGTTTTAGAATACCTTCATATCCAATGTCTGAGGCATCTGTTTCAATTATTTTTTCCCAACCTGGGTTTGCAATCATCAAACAGGGAAGGTTATTTACCTTTTGTTTGATTTTCTGAACAACCTTAGTATGGTCTATTGACCATGGCTTTGGGTTCTTCTTTAGTCTATCGTATAACAGACTAGTATCTTGTGCTAAATTTTTATAATAAGGAAGAATATAATTTAGACTTCCAAGAAATCTTTGTAATTGAGTTTTATCAGTAATTTCATCCGAAAATTTTGATGCAAACTCCGAAAATTTTGATGCAAACTCAATACTTCTATTAATCGGTATTATATTACCTTGGTCTATATTATGACCCAAAAATCTTACTTTTGTTTGGAAAATCATCATTTTTGGCCTGGATATTACTAAACCATTTTTCAAAATTATATTTTTGAAAATTTCTAAATGTTTGAAATGGGTTTCAATATCCTTTGAGAATACAAGGATATCATCGATATAAACAATTATAAATTCACTATAAGGAATAAAAATATCATTCATAATGTTTTGAAATTCAGATGGGGCATTTTTTAGTCCGAATGGCATTACATTCCATTCATAATGCTCAATAGGTACTGTGAAAGCAGTTTTGTACCTATCTTGTTCATCAATTTGAATTTGCCAATAACCCGATTTTAAATCAAATTTTGAAAATATATTGGCTTTATATAATTTATTTAATAAATCTTTTTTGTTAGGTATAGGATACCTATTCTATTTTAAAACCTTATTAAGCGGTTTATAATTTATCATCAATCTTGGTGCTCCTCTTTCCTGCTCTGCATGTTTATTAACATAAAAAGCTATACAAGACCATGGAGATTTAGAATTTCTAATTAAATTATTATCAAGAAGAGATTTTATTTCTTTTTTACATAATTCCGTATATTCGGAATTCATTTGACATGGACGTGCTTTAGTCGGAATTTGACTTTCTTTAAAATCTTCTTCATATGGAAGAGAAACAATATGTTTCTTCCTATCCCAGAAAGCATTTGGATGATCATTACATATTTGTAACTAAATTGATGTTCAATTAGTTTAATCTTTTCTTGTAATTTGGGTTTTCCCAAATTCTCTTGTATAGATAAAGAAAATATTTCTTTTTGCAAAAATTCTATTTGATTTATTTTTGCTTTTAACAAATCTTGTTTTATATTATTCAAAGATCTTGTAATAGGATTAGTAATAAATTGGAAAGTAATTTCTTTCCCTTGATAGACTCCAGTTATTCCGGTTCTATCTACTTTTATTAATGGAAAAATTTTATCAAAAAATGGTGTACCAAGTATTACCTGGTTTGATAAGTCTTTTACTAATACAAAACTTGTATTTATACACCTATTATCTTTGCAGACATACGTCTTAGGTATTTTATAATTTACTTCTAATTTTCCTTTCCCTGCATGGCTGAGACCATGATTAGTTTTATGATAATATCTTATCGGAACTAATCCTTCTTGAATACAATTTAAATCTGCACCACTATCAAATAGTGCAACAACTTGGATGAAGAAGTCTTCTCCTATAAGGAGTTTAATCCTACCATATCATTTTTGGGAGGTGACTATTTCCATAATACTCTGTAAATATGAATCATGTTCTTCTTTATGAGGGAGAACTCCGGATGGGTTTTCTAGAGATATAATTCTTTTTTCTAAATCTGTATTATTCTTCTATAATTGTTTTATTTCTAATTTTAAATTATCAATCTCATGTTTTAATTCCTTTATATCAAAAGGGTTTTTATAGATATTTCTTTTGTTTAACTGTTTTTTTAATTCAGCTAAAGTGAATGGCTTTGAATCATTCTGCGAGTTAGAAGACTCACCTTCTCCTTGATTCCTTAAGTAAGAAGAGATTATTTTCTCTTTTGTATTAGGATCACTTATGACCTTTAATAAATCTATGATTTCACTCGTTAAAACATTTAACTCCATATTTTGGAATTGTGAAATAATCTGATAAAGATTTTCTTCTTCTATTTCAGAAGAGCAGCAATTTTTATTACAATAATTCTCTTCTTCAGAAGAGTTAGAAGATTCTTCTTATTCTAAAATATTTAAATCTTCATTTGAAGATAGTTGTGATTCTAATTCTAATTCAGATTCTGAATCTAATAATATTTCTAAGATTTTATTTTTTAAATCTTCATCTTCTAGCTTATTAAGCTTCTTTCTAACCCAGCAAGTTTTTGCTGTATGACCGTATTTTCCACATCTTTTGCATATTAGCTTAGGTTTATTCTGGAATTTATTATTCCTTTCTTCATTCGAATATTTTCTTTTCTTATCTATTCTTTTCCTTTTCTTTTTTAGATCCTTATATGGATTTGATTTCTTCATAAATTTATTAGACTTAGAAGATACTAATTTCTTATCTTCCATTCCAAATTGATCACAAAATTGACCTAATTGTCTCTTTTCATTCAAAGAGTGCTTTTTAATTTGTTGATTTAATTTAATCTCATTACACAGGTTTAATCCTTCCTGTATACAGGTTCCTATTAGTTTCCCATAAGTATAATCTTCATAATTTATGGTTTTTTCTCCTTTTCGTAAGTTATTTCTTACTCTTTTGGCGAATAATTATGGAAGACCATCTATAAACTTAGACTTCCAATGTGAGCTATTAGACTCTGGGAGTTCCATTACTCTGCTTAAGAATGTATCCTTATACCATCTAAAAGATGTAAGAGTTCTACACTTAAGATTCTGTAGAAGAGTTCTGATATTTTCAGAATTATCAGACCATCTGCCTGTAAAGTGTTCTATAATATTAACAATTAGAGTGTATACTGAATTATTTTCAGTACTATTCTCTTCTTCTTTAATACTATTAAGTATTCTTTCTCTATCTTCCTGGGACAAATAGTTATCCCACCAACCTTTTAATTGACCAGTAAATCCTGATATAATCATGTTGGTTATCGTTTTTGTCAAATTCCTATTATTCTAACATATGGTTGAATACATTAACATCCTATGGACAGTCTTATAAATTTAACTTTTCGTTTGACCATCTATGTTCCATTCATAGATCATCTTACCACTATACAAGTTATTAACTATGTATTCTTGTTCTTCTATTAGAACATCCTGGGGTGTTGGCCTAGGATAGTAGTACATCCTCTGGGTTGGCTTATCAGCGAACTTAGATAACTTATTTATCTCTTCGTTTATTTTTTTTTATAATTTTCTTCATTTATATCTCTTTCAAAATCACTCAATGTATTGATTTTGAGATTTTTTAAAACATTAATTGATTCATTTAATGTATGAATTAAGTTTTCTTCAGATTTTGTTCTGAAATCTACTACTCTGGGAGGTAATTGAATACTCGGAGTAGCAACCAGTTCTTTTTTATCATTTATTATGATATTTTGTTTTTCTTTGAAATAGGATAATATTTTATCTATTTTCTTTGAAATATTTTGTAATTGTTCTCTTAATATAATTAGGTATAAATTTGAAAAATTATTTTGTTTTATTACATCATTTATATGATTGATTGTTACTGATAAGGTATCTCCTTCCAGTAATTTTTGAAAAGCTTGATAATATCTTTCCCCTTCCTGTTTTTCAATTTTGAAACCATTTGAAGGGGGGAAAACTTTTGACACAATATTGCTATTAATATTGAATTGTCTTTCAATTACTGAGACCATACTTTCAGTAGATATTATTATTATTATTATTATTATTATTATTATTATTATTATTATTATTATTATTATTATTATTATTATGATTATGATTATGATTATTATTATAATTATTATTATTATTATGATTATGATTATTATTATTATTATTATTATTATTATTATTATTATTATTATTATGATTATTATTATTATGATTATTATTATTATTATGATTATTATTATGATTATGATTATTATTATTATTATTATTATTATTATTATTATTATTATTATTATTATTATGATGATGATTATTATTATTATTATTATTATTATTATTATTATTATTATTATTATTATTATTATTATTATTATTATTATTATTATTATTATTATTATTATTCTTATTGTTATTGTTATTCTTATTGTTATTGTTATTATTATTGTTATTGTTATTAGTATTGTTATTATTATTGTTATTATTATTATTATTATTATTATTATTATTATTATTATTATTATTATTGTTACTATTAGGGTTAGGGTTATTGTTAGGGTTGGGTTTTGAGTAGCCTAGCCTTAATTAGATATGCACTAATCACTCATGCTTAAACAAGTAAACATTAGCCAATGGCCAACCATGAAAATGACTAATTGTTTGTACCATTACCTAACCTATGATTACTTAAACTATCTTAGGACCTTGAGATATCATCAAATTGTACTAGGAATTGTTATGAGCGAATGCTAGACATGTGAGATATCATGTTCATTTATAAAACTATGATTGTATACTCATCATGTCTAAACTAACAATATACAAGAATGTTGTTAATGTGAAATTATCGGTAGGGGTATGTTTGGATTCTTATATGCTTAATGGCATGTGTCGAACCGGATAAAAAGATGATAGGGTTTCTCGTATGCATCATGACACTATCATACCTATGCGATAGCCATGTGTGTGTGTGGGGGGGGGGTGGTCTGACAAGCCCATTGCTGGTGGTTGTGAAAAGGTCATGCCCCTAGCCCAAAATATCATAGTCCATGTTTGCATGCATGTCAATTGTATTGTATTGTTTCTGTAAACTAAATAACATGAGCGCACAAGCATATGGCTGATGTCGTTTAAGTATGCATGTCACATGCAATTAGTGGTACAACCTAGGAATAATATGGAGACAGTGGAACCTAAAGCCATAGAAGTTCTTACTTGTTTAATATTGTAAATAAATAATATATTATACTCTAAATATTGTAAGTTTTGAATATAAACTTAGTTTGCTTTCGCTGTAAGTTGTATCAATTGTGCATGGTCGCCCGGTTTTCGGGTGGGGTGTTACAAAAGTATTTTTTACAAGAAATGAAATGATGTTGATTATTTACAAATGAATTCTAAAATGACTTTTGTTGATTTTCATAAGCTTTGATGTAATTTAATATAAACAAAAGGACATGAGGTATGATACCAATTGATCCTTCTCACACACCTGGGGTGTTATACCAACCGCTGAGAGCTTTTGAACTACTAAAACCTTTTTCATGCCGATGGTCTCTCAACACTTTTTTTGATGTCAAATGCATTGGCTTTAAAAATCTTTGTCAACAGCTGAAGTAGTTTTCACTACTTTACTATTTTTATCTTGTGAAAGGATTTATTTTCTCTAGAATTTTTTCTCTATATGGTCTCAAGCTTGTCACTTCTCTTCATAGACTGATGATTCATGTTCACTTGATTGTTGTAAGAATTCTTAGCAGGGTGATCATGATCACAAAACATCAAGCATTCATACTTTTGCCTTTCATCACCGTCTTCTGTTTGATTTTTTTCCTCTTCTTAAGATTTAATTCAACCTATTTGATCTCTTTTAGCAACTGCTATTGTTTCTACTTTTGCCTTAGCTCGACAACCAGGTGTATGAATCTTCATTAATGGATGTTTCAAATTATGCATCTTCATAGCTTCTTCAAGAGATTTTTAAACATAAAGTTTTGTCTTTTCTGATTTTGAAGTAGCTTCTATGATGAACTTTTCTTATTTACCCTTTCATATTTGTCTTTTTTCCATTCTTTAGAGATGTTAAACAAGATGAACAAGTAACATATTCATCAAATGAGACATATGAGCAACTATGGCATTCTTTGGTGTTGTTTTGACAAAGATGCTTGGATTTATGGGATGAGCTTGCTTTAAGCTAGATTTTATTGGGTTGTTTGAGTTTTCACTCATATTCTTTTGACTTTGATTCATTCCATTTATTAAAAACATCAACCATTTTCCTTTTCTGGATGGGATCAGCATTGATGATAGGTTTTGCATCAAAGTTGCATCTAGGGGTGAATATTGGGGTACACAAGGGGTGGTTCAATAGCTTTATAACTTTATACCCCAAACTACTTTTGGCTTTTTTTCAGTTAAAGACAATAACTTGTTAACATTTTCAAACTATATAATATATTTATCTGCTTAGGATTGAGCTATTAAATGATCATCTTTTGTAGATTTTAGGTCTGGCTAAAAAATCATCAATCTAAGTTTCTAAATTATTTTGCTTATGTGTAAATATGAGATAGATTTCTCTAAGGCTTCATTTCTTTCCTTTTATGCTTTATCAACCTTTTTAAAATAGAATTTCAATATTTAAATGGATTCAATTTCATTTAGTATCTCTAAATTATGATCTCTATGCATGCCAACTTTAACAATATATTTAAAAGCCCAATAATATTCATTTATCTTGCTTAAAGATTTCGAAATGCCTACCACAAGAGCATTGTTGTCTAGTGTAACATCAACTTGAAAACTTCAATCAATCAGATCTTGTTGAGAGGCTATAACAGTAGTGTTCTTTGTTGCAACAGGAGTTGGTGATGGCTTCTTGTAAGTTGATTGAGATGGACCAACATTTGAAGAACTAGGGTTAGTCATGGAGCTTTGCATGCTTTTGGGAAATGGCCTATTTTTTTTGACAATTAAAGCACCTCAGTTTGATTTTTTCCAACCTAAAATCTAGATTTTCTTTGCCTTTGAAACTTTTTTCTATTCTTTATAGAAAGTGCTTAACTCGAGAAGTGGTCATGGCTATTTGGTAGTTGATGTCCTTTTATTCCAAATCATCAGGGTTAATGCATTCTAGATCTTCTATGTATAGTTGGAAGAAGTTTGTTTTTTCACTAACAAATTATGCATTTGAGTTGCTTAAGGAAGGTGATGAGTTGGGGTTGCCAAATGGTAAAGTTGTAGCAAAACTACCATTTAGTGACCCAGTGTAGGTAATCACAAGAGTGTTTTGTGATAAGTAAGTTGTGAGTGACTAGTGGTTGAATGATGGATAAGATCAAAAAGCTTGCAAATATTGAAGAGTTGCTTGTGTGGAGTTGTTCATTGTTAGCATCAATGTCCACCTAATATGCAATAAGATTTTCATACAACTCTTTTAGTTGCATAGTTCTTAGATTCTAAATTCTTCTTATAGCTAAAGTGTAAATTTTTCATACCTTAGGTAGAGAGCTGATAAGTTTTCTAATAGTATCATTGTTAATAGTTTTTACACTGACTTCTTCTAAAGCATTAACAAACTCAATATATCTAATATATGTTGTAGTCATGGTCTCACCCTTCATGAAGTTCAAGTTCTTAAACTTCTGTTTTTATTAAAATCTCTTTTATTTTTCTTTATGTCTTTAGTCCCTTCATATCTTACTTTAAGACCATCCTACATACTCTTGGTTGTCTTATGCTTCTTATAGTCATGATTGATGTAGTTTGGAATTGCCATATGAAGTATCGATAGATCTTTGTAGTTAACTTTTATCTTTTTTACGTCTTCACTTAGAGTACTTTGTGAGACCTTTAGGAATAACTGCACCAATTTCACCAGCAGCTCTCATCATAGGAACATAAGGAACTATAGCGAATGAGATCCATATTTTCTAGTCTTGATTTCTGAAGAAATCTTTCATTCTGATCTTTCAGGCGTCATAGTCATATAAAGTGAACATAAGAGGCTTGGTTCGAGACCTATTCTTAAGGTCATGGTTTGTAGTAACATCTACCATTTTTAATGTTGGTTGTGTTGAGAAAAGGTTCACAAAAAGGCTTGATAATGGTTAAATCAACAAATCTAGAGCTAAACTCTGATATCATTTTGTAACACCCAAAAATTTTATTTATTTCGAGAGAAAGCAATGTTTAAACCCTTTGACAACACTTTGTAACACCCTAAATGAGAAGCTTTAGGCTTCTAATTTGAAAATCATTCAAAACTCGATACGTTTTTTAAATGCTCTGTTGAGTGTTAAAACTGACCCGAGTTATCTATTCTCTTAGAGAAATAAAAGAGTGATGGATATGTAGGTGAGGGTTCTCCCTTAGAATAAGATTAGGAGTCGGGTGAGAAACCAAGCGTACAGGTCGAGTATACGGGTTAATTACTCAACAAATACATGCAATGTACCTGAGAGATGTGCGGGGAGATACTCGTAGGGTTTGGGTGAAATACCTTTGGGAATATAGGTTAGTCATTTAACAGGGTGAAAACTTCATAGGAATGGGTCTAATATACAAGACTAAGATAGGATAATACTTTATTGATACATAGAATATGGTAATGTTAATAGGATACGTGATTCTAAATAAGGAGAAAACTAGAGGATGGCTTAAGTGAGCATACACTTTAGAGAGTGTTACATACCCTCTGAAAGTATATGTGAGTTTATGAGGAATGTGTGCAATGTGTACATGAGACACGAAATGAGAAATTGTGAGAAAATGCAAATACAGGTGATTATGTAACAAGGTGTTACAAATGATTATATGTGCGAGAAGTATTCAATTCAGATGTAAGTTTTCTTGTTTAATACAATTGTACGTATGGGAAGTGTTGAACTCATAACGATTGCAAGTGAGTTTTGCGATTGCCAGGGGTTTTGGGTTCTGATGTGAGTTTCCTCATCCAACACTAGCCCGCATGTGAGTTTTGCAAGGTATTGGGCTCAGATGAAAGTTTCCGACCCAATGTTGAGTCATATGTGTTAAAGGGCATATTATTATGGAGTTGTGTGATGTACAAATTGTAATGTACACTTACTTAGCGTAAGCTACTATGTGATATGCGTATACTTTTAGGTGATGTGCCCAAACGAGAGGACTAGTTAGGATCAAGTCTTAAGGTATGAAAGATCAAACAGAAGATGATGTAAATTTTGTTGACAAGTTTGTATAAACCCTTTTTACAATAAGTAATAAAAGAAAAGTTTTAAAAGATCCTATTTTTTGGTATGTAACGCTGTTGAATTATTTGATTAAAATATAAAATGCAAATATGGTTGGATCATCTAGAATTACACACACATAAGATAATCTATGAAAGTAATTAATAGATGCTGAATCGCTGTTAACTACTACTATGAAATAATACAAGCAGTGAATACTTGAACAATGATACGGTAACACAATAATTCCAAGTTCAAAGTGTATCTCGCTTATTATATTGCAAGTTACAAACACAAAGCAAAATGCAAGCATGAAGTAGGTAACCTCAACACTATTATAATGGGATGTTGTATAGTAAGGACTACAACCACTTGCTCGTAGCCAACCAATTGGAATGACGCCACAAAGCAATCTACATTGTATATTCTAGGGTTAGAGATCAATTGTTAACTTCAGCAATTATCTACTGAATGTGTCACACCATGATTGTGTGCTCTAATTAAATACTAAATTGTAAAAATAAAACAAACAACTTATTTGATACAGAGAAGTAGAGGATCTTCATTAGAATGAGGAGTTAAGTTTGCTACACTACTTCTCTTAACTGACACTGATGTAGTACATTAAAAAGATGTTGTCTTTTGGAAGATAGAATGATAATCGAAAGAGCCTGTATACTAAAGATTCAGTATATCAGCTGATGTAACCTCTTGATAAATGTAGTTTCCTAGAAGCATGATTGTTTCTACTGAAGCTTTCAAGCAGCAGAATCACAAACCTCTTCAGTAACTATCTTAGTCAAACCTCTTCAGCAACTATCGTAATCAAGAGATAATGATTGTGTCAAGCAACTTTATCCTCAATTATTATAACAATAATTCAAATGAGTTAACAGGTTGTAAACATACTGATACGTGCCACTTCAATTCCCACGTCCAATTGCATAACATCCATGTTCCATTTGTTTAGTTTCATGTTTTATTTGTTCCTTAATTTGTTTTATTTATGTATGCATGATCTCCATTATCTTAGATAGTGGGTTTAGTTAGTTTTTATCTTTTGCATATTTAAGAGTTTGTATGTGAATTGTTCAAGTAGTAGAAAATTGGATTAAAAGTTTGTGTATTTATTCTCTCATCTTTGTTCTTGGAGCCTAACCCACTCAACGGGTCTATCGGGAGATTGACCATCTCGAATCGGTCTCTATCAATGGTGCTTTCATTCTCGTCCTCTCCTTCCCGCAATGAACCAACGTCACCGGATGAAATGCTTGCTCGCTCACAACAACTCTTGGATATTGTCACCGCCAACGCCGCCCAAATTGCCGCCAACTTCCGCCGTCGAGTTGCATCACTCTCTGATGCTCAAAAATGGGCAATCAAAGCTAGCCTCGATAGCATGACTACCCAAATTTCCACACTCTGTTCCATCTCCGTTGATACCATAACACCACCACAACTTCCGAATCCACCACCATCACCGCTTCTACCAAAGACCACCTCCCTGCTACCATCGTTGCCTCCTACACACACCTCTTCACACACCCCCGCACAAGCCACCAGAGTTCCCATTCTATCCAAAAACATAGCCCCGTCTCTACCGACCCAAACCTTGCGGCCAACACCGATGCCAAACCGCTACAGCCCTAAACCTGCCTTCTTTCCTGTTCCCATGAATATGTGTACCATCGTCGCTACCAAAATCCACATACCCAACCAAACAAACCATATTGTCATCACCCCTCCTCTTGGCGTTAACATGGGTTCTGCAGTTTCAATTTATACTAATGACTCTAGTACACTCATGGTGAAAGGAGAGGGATTCTTGCTAGAGAAACCAAGTGCTGGTCAAGGCGAAAGAAGAGACTGGTGACCACCTTGGCGACCTCCTTGGCGTGTAGTTGCAACCGCTCCGAATGCCGATGGAAGAGTTGAATGGCGGCCACCGTGGCGAACCAATCCCGTCCTTGAGGACAAGGACGTTTTTTAGGGCGGGAGTATTGATACGTGCCACTTCAATTCCCACGTCCAATTGCATAACATCCATGTTCCATTTGTTTAGTTTCATGTTTTATTTGTTCCTTAATTTGTTTTATTTATGTATGCATGATCTCTATTATCTTAGATAGTGGGTTTAGTTAGTTTTTATATTTTGCATATTTAAGAGTTTGTATGTGAATTGTTCAAGTAGTAGAAAATTGGATTAAAAATTTGTGTATTTATTCTCTCATCTTTGTTCTTGAAGCCTAACCTACTCAACGGATCTATCGGGAGATTGACCATCTCGAATCGGTCTCTATCACATACTACAAGTAATAAATGAGTTATAATAAATTGTAAAATAAATAAATTATAATATAAAAGTATGTAACTTTAACACTATTGCAATGACATATTATTCAATTTTTAACGGGTTGATTTTATTAAATATATTACTCAATTTTTTTAACGAGTTGATTTTATTTAATATATCTTTCAATTCTTTTCTAATTCTACATAAATCAATGGATAGATCGGTTTAAATAAAAAGGTTCAAGCATGTCAAACTTTAGACACACCCCGTTTGAGGTTAACCAAGTTGATTCAGACGTAGTCTTTATTTAATGGGGTCAATCATGACAAATCAAAACCTAATTGTTTTTGTACTTTGTCACCCATTTCCTGCTTAAATGCTTCAATCCAACTCACGTCTATCTTTTCTTACATCTTACTTGTTTGCAATATTTCCACATGCACTAGTAGTGAATATCATAAATATAAGTGTATACCTGGCAATTTTAACCCAATGATGTAAATTTGGATTGATTTGGACACTCTATATAAAGTAATGGGTTGAGTTGCGTTAAACTATATTTTTAAGGGGGTCAAGATGAGCAACATAAAAAAAGAGAAAAGATTTCAACAGGTCAAGATGGGTATTAGTAAATTTCAAACGGGCCAAGTTGGGCTCTTACGTATCCTCATGTAACGCACTGTGCTTTTCTCATTTGTGTATAATATTCAATCATGTAAATCGTAAAGTCGCCGATTTCAATGAACGGTGGACTTCTTTAACCTCGAGGTAAACCAATCAATCTCTTCCCCAATTGATACCACTACTCTTCTCCTCCACCATTATGTAGCAATCAAAGAATCATTCAGGGGTAAAACGCTCGCCTCGATGAGTTTTTATTTAGATTTTAATGAAAATTATAGTATGATTGTTAAAGTTTTTTTAATTGGTTTTTACATTTCGTACAACAATTTTGTGTAGCAATCAAATGAATGGAACATTACTAGGTTTATGTTGCCAATATTCTAAGTTATCTCCAATATTCAGCTCCTGTTTAATATTTTAATTTATGTTGTCAATTTTGTAACTTATACAGAAAGAAAACAGGTTCATTTTATAACTTCTATCGGCAATTTTAATATGGACCCATTCTGGCCCGCACCCATCCTGACCCGTATCCATCTTGACCCATACCCATCCTAACCTGTTTTTTTAAATTGGCCCAACCTAACCCGAATCCATCCTGACCCGACACCCTGCCCGACCCAACTTGCCCATTTTGCCAAGTGTACATAAGTATTACTAGACCAAGAAACCATCATCCATAGTTATAGGTTTTCACACAACAACGGGTCTCTTTTTTCATGGTAATTTCAATGATGTCTTTGTGTGAGTAAAACTTGAAAAATTAAAAATAATAGGGTTATTGGATTTTAATAATCCCACCTTTCATATATTGGTCGAGATTAATCCCAACTCAAGAAATGTTTATAAACACTCCCAACTTTGAACTTATTTTTCTCCAATGATCCCTTACTAACTGAGAGTTAACACTGTTAGTTTTTTGATGACGTGGACTACTTATAAGGTCAAAACACTAAGCAGAAAGTTGAAATCATCCATCAGGTCCATCAATCTGAAACTTACACATCTTAAAACCCGTCAATTTTTACATCCTGATTTGAACCACTTGACTCAGTGGAGGTAGATTTTAGGTGAAAATGAAGGCTAGACACCGAAAAACAGACATGATAGATGTTGGACAGTGGCAGAGTTGAATAATGACTCAAAGTTGCTCCATTTCATCAAAAAAAAACTAACGATGGTTAACTCTCAGTTAGTAAGGGATCGTTAAAGGAAAATAAGTTTAAAGTTGAGAGTATTTGTAAACATTTACTGAGTTAGAATTAATTCTGATCAATAAATAAAAGTTACAATTATTAAAATCCAATAACACAAAGTAATATGAACAGTTGACATCTCGTAAAAAAACCCATTCGGTGTATTAGGGGTAGTTATTCACGTCAATAAAAAAACATAAAAGTGATGTTTAACGCCCTAAAACATTTTCTTGCTTTATTGGGGTTAAGAGTATTTTGCCGCGTCGGTATAATACTGTCACTTTTGCCTCCTTGAAGTTTGAAGGTTAAAGCAAATCTAGAAACCCAGAATTTGCTGCCCCTTAATTTGGGGAGAAAGAGAGAAACCCACTGCAGAATACTTGCGAATTCTCTCTTCAATTCTCTTATACTCTCCACTATATCGTTAAAGGTAATCTTTTGATCAATTTCTTGATCGCAATACGCGTCTTCAATCATTCGTTTGCTTACAGTTTTATGCTAATCCAATTCAATTGAAATACATGTTTCCAATCTCTTTAGAGCATGCGATCACGTTGTTCTTGTTTGATTTTGATGAATTTTTGTGTGTTTTTTGGGGATTTTGATTCAAAAGTGTATGCGGTCTCGTCTTGATCTTCGCTAGGGTTTGCGATCATGGTTCTGAGCTGGAAATTGTTGTGATTTTGTGAAATTGAGGGTTTTTTTGTGGTGATTTGTGACAGGTGATTGTTGAGGAAAGGGGAGGATTAGGGTGTATTGTATTGTTTTGAATGGGTAAAGGTACAAAATGCAAATCTGGGTCCCACCAGGTATTCAAAGATAGGGCTAAGAGCCGTGTGGAGGACCTGCAAGTGTTGTTTACTGATCTGCAGTGTGCGAGGAAGGAGAGCCGAAGCGTCGATGTGGCTGTGTATGAAGAACAGCTTAATCAAATGCTTAAAGAGTGGAAGAATGAACTTAATCAACCTTCACCTGCTTCTTCTCTGCAACAGGTTTGAGACATTATCAAAGAAGATTGTATGATGTTTATGATGATGATCATGATGTTGATGGTCAGTATTGATGGGGGGTGTGTATTATTATTAATTTTTGTTTGTTCTTTTGTAAGCAGGGTGCAAGTTTGGGTCCTTTTTCACCGGATATAAGTAGGCTTTTGCAGCTATGTGATGAGGAAGATGATGCAACCAGTGCATTAGCTGCCCCGAAACCAGATCCTGATAGCCAAAAAGCTGGTGAGAATGCAGCTTTTCATGAGGTGAGTATATGTGTTGTATCGGTTTGTTTACTCTAGATTCGATTACGTATTTTGATTTTGGAATCAGGTTTTCAATCAGGCATTTTTGGTCATTGGTTGTTGTGAACCACATGTTGCAGGATTTTGCTGTTACTCAGATATCTCAGGCGCAAGGTTTCCAATTGGTTGATCAATGCAAAGGTTCTCCTTCAAGTGTTAACAACAGCAACAACAACAACATGGGCATTGCTGCTAATCAGTTGGATTATTTCTCATTTGATTTAGCTCAAGATTTTGAGCACAACTTCTTTAGTGGTGCGTTGGATGGCATGGGAGGAGAGAATGGTGTGCCTCAGCAGATGACTGGGTTTTTGCCCACGATTAGCCCACCACCTTCTGCTTTCTTGGGCCCAAAATGTGCTCTTTGGGATTGTCCGAGGCCTGCACAAGGGTGGTGTAATGATAGGCCTGTTCAAGGGTGGTTTCCAGACTATTGCAGTGGCTTGCATGCTGCCATTGCCCAAAGTGAAGGTCAATTTGGGATGACACCTGTCTTACGACCTAAAGGTATCGAGCTGAAGGATTCTTTGCTTTTTGATGCTCTTTGTGCCAAATCACAGGGGAAGGATGTTGGTGTTCCAGAATGTGAGGGGGCTGCTACTGCTAAATCCCCATGGAATGCTCCTGGTTAGTTTCTTCTTATCTTTACCTATTTTTTGGCCAATTGGGAAGGTGGGTGTGTTGGGTAACAGGTCAAAACAAAACATTTTTATCCCTTTGTATAATATTACTTGTTTGTTAATTATAATTATGAAAAAAAATGATTTAAGATGTTGTATGCATTAATAGTAGACTTAGGTGTGGCTGCTTTTAGCCTGTTTGACCTATTCCTCTTTTAGTTACTCTTTTTGATTTGACCCATTTGAGATGAAGTATAACTCAAATTGACACTGGAACAGGTTGAAAATTTGAAATTGGCACCTTTTCCATGTTGTATGATTCACATGTTCTTCATGTTTTCTTTTTTTGCAGAGCTCTTTGATCTCTCGGTTTTTGAGGGTGAAACACTACGAGAGTGGTTATTTTTCGATAAGCCACGAAGGGCATTTGAGAGTGGAAACAGAAAACAGAGATCACTTCCTGATTACAACGGGCGTGGTTGGCATGAATCAAGAAAGCAAGTAATTAATGAATCTGGGTGGCTAAAAAGGTCCTATTATATGGACCCGCAGCCCATGAAATTCCTCGAATGGCACCTTTATGAGTATGAAATTAGCAAATATGACGCCTGTGCTTTGTATAGACTTGAACTCAAGCTTGTTGATGGTAAGAAAACTCCCAAAGGAAAGATTGCAAACGATACAGTTGCTGATCTTCAAAAGCAAATGGGAAGACTTACTGCTGAGTTTCAATTGGAAAACAGCAACAATAATAAAAGGTCTGTTAAAGGAAGGGGAAAAGCCAATGTGAAAGACAACATTGGAGGTGCAACCGTCTATCCTGGTTCGAACCCAACTGCACCAAATGATGGTCTTGATTATGGGTCAAATGCACCATTTAACTATCTTGTAGAAGATCTTGGTGGCTACTACCTGACCTAACTGAAACATTCCAAGAGGTATGAAGTCTTGTTTATCTTATTAGGGCAAATCACAAGGCTGGAGTTACTCTAGTCTCGTTTATTGTTACTTCAAGTCAAAAGTCAGAGTTAAAATCAAACCTTGACTCTGGGTTTGTAAATGTGCTTGATATTTAGGCGTATCACGATTCTAACTGTCGGAGGGTATATGAAAAGTGAAGACAGCTGCTAGTGTTGGTGGCGCTTACTTTTTGTCTTCTTGAACCACATTTACTTATGATGATGATGGGAAACAGCATTAATATCGTGTTGGTGTTGCCTTATTTAGGTTATATGATTATAGCAAGTTATAAATCTCTGATTTTGAAGCTAATCAAAGCATGTTTTTCATGCGCAAATTTGGAGCTCTATGTAACTTGTGGTTGGTTGGTATACATGAATTGCTGGTTTTTTAGGTCAATTTTGTTGAAGAATGCAAGCAATAGTGAAGGTCTATGTAACTTCCATCCAAGAAGACTTCCATGGTTCGATACTTTCAATGTGGTTCATAAATCGCATATGAATGGCTAAGAGATCGATTAAGAATGGTTTGGTTCACGTCTCTATTCACACCCACCCGTTTACAAACCATTATTACCAAGTTAATGCACCGTTTTGTGCATGGCTGAAGAAAACAAACTGTTCTTCCTTGTTCTATTAAGGATGACAGAAAACTAGAACATGAGACGGATGAGTATTCAAGTTTGAGGAGAATCGGTATGAGGTTAATTATAGATTTTTGTAGGTTTAAGATGACTATAGAGTTAATGATACCGTTTGATTACCTGAAATTAATCTCATACGTGTTTACTAATTCAAAACCAAGTATGCTACTATATTACATGATCTTGAAAACATATAATGGATAACATTTGACACCATCCGAGATAAAGGTGGACAAATTGTTTTTTTTTTTTTTTTTCAAACCATTTCGTGTTACAAATCGGTTTGGCTCACTGAATACTCAAACCTCTCAAACCGATTTGGACCGGTTTGAAAACCCGTTTTTTAGTTTAAAACCGGTTTTGGGCAAGGGGCGACCAAACCGATATACAAACTGGCGGTTTGGATCTGGTTGAAAACTGATTTGGCTCAAACTGGTTTTTTTTCAAACCGGACCCTTTCTTTGACCCGTTTTTTTTTTTTTCGAACAGGGTTTTTTGTACACATCTAATCCAAGACTTAAAATAATTAAGATATAAGTTTTTAGTATAAGCTTATGATCAAGTTTGAGATGATAGTTATGATCATTGGGATCACCATTGTCATCCCATAGAAACAACTTAAGATTATTTAGTCGATCATACCAATGGTGTCTGAAGCTGACAGAAATGTATGACATGAAATCAATTGTTTTTCCAGCCGAATAGACGAGAAAATGTATCATATGAAATCAAATCTTTTTCCAGTCGAGTAGACAAAAATAAATGACGACGCTCTAAAGAAGACTGAGCATTTACAAAGTTCTTTATTTTTCATATTTATAAGATCAAGTCATTGACAAGTTCCCAAACTATGTTCGACTTACATCTAGTAAATAGGTCTCTAAACAGATTCATGAAATACAAAACCATACACGATACACAACTAAGTGAAGCGGATTTCTCAATCCAACTTATAATCAACATCATCTTCAACAGGAACCCCCTCATCATCTACGGCGTTAACACGTTCGCATTCATCGATCCATTCACTATATCTACATAATTTTAACATTCCACCATGAGTGAGTGAGAGACAACTTTTGTTGTATGTTTATGAGAGAGAAAAGAGAGAGGCGGAGTGTTGCACTTACATGTCTATTGGCTCAGTCAAAGCTGCAAGTCAAAATAAGAAAGAAAAACAGTTAACAGCAGTTTAAACCAAAAAAACTTGTAGTAATAGCATATTTACCTGGCCAAAAAATTCAATATCGAATATACGCATTCAAAACACTTATAATTTCATATTTCTCCATTTAGTTAAATAAAATTTATGATATGAAATTTATAAACTTCTTTTTATCTACCCTTTAAACTTTCATAACCTAAATCCTTACCTGTGACGGTTGTGCTGAAGTTTTCCTGACAAATTCTGCAAGACGCCTCACCAATCAAGTTCTTCATATCACTGAAATCAGACAAGCACCAAAGATAACCTTATCCCATTAAAAATATGGTTCATATCCACAGCAATAAGTAGTTTGTTTTGATGTTTTACTGCAACACTTTAATCCACAAGAGCTACAAAATAAATAAGATGGTGCACTAACAGGTGTGAATATTCAACTTACAAGGTGTTTGGATTTGTGTTTTCAAACTGATTATCTGATCCTGTACAGCCGAGAAGCCAGTCTCTCAGCTGATAGCTAGTCGGTTTTTAGTGTTTGGATAAAGAAAATCTACTTCAAATTATCTAGTTATTTAGGGGTCAAATAATTAGTTCCGCATTAACAAAGGGTAAAATGACATTTACCTAATTACCCCTTCTTTTAATCTGGTTTGAGAGACCTTTTCTACCATCTCTGAAATAGAAACTATGTTTCATATGAATAGCCTTTAAGGTCATTTTATGCATTACTTAACATAAACGCACATCCAAACACCACATTAGTCTTGGCTAATCAATTACAGATCACCTAACCAACATGCCAGCACTCAAATGAATCAGATAATGAACGAATACTTACATGCGACATTCAACACTGGTTCCATGGTTGCAGAAGGGGCAGCTAAATACAGTGTCAAGTTTATCCATCCGCTTCTTAGGAGGTGGCTTTGCTCTCGACTTCCTCTTACCCATGGTGCAAGTAACTTACCTGAAACCAAAAGTCCAAAACCATCATCACCAAATATGAATTCTGGCTATTTGATGGAATAAAAGATTAGGGAAGAGACATATTGTTTCTTGAATTTAACCTATGTTAAATTGATTAAATTATGAATGGATCTTAATATCCAAGAATTCATACACTTTGTAAGTTGAATTCATACACTTTGTAAGTTGGGCTGACACATACAACCTCTTTGTACTAAGGACACAACTATAAGAACAAAAACACAAAAATAATCATATTCTTTGGTGTTATGCCTGTATAATGACTATAAACCATAGTTGTCAAGGGCATAAAAGGTGAGCCTCAGGCCTAGGCACAAGATGCCTAAAAGGCGAGGGCTTTTTAAAGTGAGGCGCATAGTATAGAAATACCATTTTTATGGCCTGTGACATGTTTTAGGCATGTTTTGGGCTAGTTTTGCTGTTTTAAGTTGATTCCATACTTGTTTAGGGCTAGTGTAATTGTCTCACACTTGTTTAGACGATTTTTGGCAAAACTTGGCCTGAAAATGCGTCTAAGAGCATGAAAATGGAGCTTTTGAAGTGAGATGACAAGGCTGCGTTGGGTTGCGCTGAGAGCCTAGGTGCCTGTCTTCTGGGTTATAACAACAGGACTGTACACAAAGCACTCGTTTAGAGCATTCCCATTGGGCATAGCTTAAACTAATCAGACTTTTCCTCATCAATATTGACTTAAACTAATGTGATACACAGTATAGCTTCATTCATAGAATGAAAAAATTAATGGCTTAGCGAACAGCGGTATTCATGTATCTCATGGCTCTATGTGCGATATAGGTGCAACTCACCCAACAAAAAAAAATATATTCTTTATTTTCTAGTGGATTGTACTAAGCCTACCTCCACAAATCTCTCTCGGAACCTCTATTGGGAAAATATCAAACCCTAATCATACTTCTTGTTGCTTTTTAAACCTCCACTAATTCATTCCGTAAACAAACATAAGCAGCACCGTATTATTAGATTATCATCAGTTCAGATGATTTATGAAAATATCGTATAAAAACTATCAATACTGAACCTCAAGAACATTTGATCGATAAAGATCATCAGATTCGTATGAAGCGCATGAAAGTATAGATCAAAGAACTGAACTTACTACGACAGATCAAGGAAACAATCGAACGTATCTTCAATCTGCAAAGAAGAAACAACGATGATCAAAAAGACAAATCAACCACGATTTTATCGAGAAATTATGACAATCTAGGGATATCGAAGGAAATTCTAACTTGGTCGAATCAACTCGATTTGGGGGATGAATGATTTTGCCCTAGAAACGCGAAATTGGTGATATCCTATGGGTATCATATATACGAATAAAAACCGAAAATCAAAAAAAAAAAAAAAAAAAAAAAAAAAAAAAAAAGCCCAAAGAATTAGATTGTACCCGTAATCATAAAAACTGAACTGAATCCGGTTTGCTTTTTAACCGAATTGGATAATCGAAGCGAATAAACCGAATAATTGTTTAATCGGATAACCAAATTGAATAAACCAGATAAACCGATCTGGTTTTATGTCTCTGCTGCAACCTAGTATTTCTCTTCTATAAAGTTACGTTATTATCAACGCATAGGTTCTCGGTGACGTTTCGACATTGCCTTTTTCATGGTTTTATGCCCCCAAAAGCAACGTGGCGTGTTTCGTCTTTTCTATATAAAATATCAAAGTTTATAAATGTCCAAGTTTTGTTTTTCTTATATAAAGTTACGTATATAATAGACGCCTCCATCAAACCACGAGTTCGCAACAAAATCACGGCTTTAGGTTTATTTTCACAGCTTTATCTCATGCCACAACATGGGGTCTTAATACTAGTCATATTATAAAATTAAGAAATTTATTCTCGTTAATCTAAACACAACTCTTGCAATTCTCTAAGTTGTTGACAATAAACCACAATATCATGATATGGAGGGAAGGTTCATTTTGGGAACAATAATACGTTAAGAACCAAGGACCGCATGTTGTACCTTTGTTAATAGCGGTTTAAGATACTAAGAGCATTCACAGTAGGTTCCTTATAGTTATGTGCGTGTGTTTCTTATATTTGAAGGAATAATTGTAATTGGTTGTGAGTGGAGGAGAGAGAAAAGTTACTATTCATTTTGTATATTTGGGGAATTACTGTTCAACACTTATAAACTTTTTAATATTTTTGAAAGTAGTTGTGAGTAGAAGAGAGAGAAAATGTAATGATAAAAATATAAAAAAGTATTATTTAATTGAGAAGGAGAGAGAAATAGTAGTGTTTTTAGTGTAATTATAAGGATAAAGATATGAAAGCTGATGTGAATGCTCTAAAAAGTTTGTTGAACTTCATTATTGAGAATTATCTAGGTGTCATTCTAGAAAGAAATAATCACTAAAGACATGGAATATGTAGAAATTTTAAAACAAGACTTATCTTTAGAGTATGTATTATGGCTTAAAGGCGAAAGTTACTTAGATAGTCCTTAAGATTTTTGTAAAATTTACACATATAGTTTAAAGATCTTGGATTTTTTTTATCAAACTTTTGTCCCTAGTGCAATGCCTGTTAAATTCAAAAATTAAGTTCAAATTAAGTTCAATCATATAACGTGTGAGGGTAATTTTATCATTTGGAACACATGGTTAATGAAAACCATCATTTCACCTTAGCACCTAATTGTTAGTTGCATTGATTGTTGAGTTTTCCCTCACACCACCATCGTCTTCTTTATACTAACACTTTGATCAAACCAAGAACTCCTTATATTCCTTTGAATTTCATGAATTGTAATGCATCCAAACTAGCAAACATAGGCGACTCATTTGAAAAATAAATGGGGTGGCATGTTCAAGGAATTCATGATCATTCCAAGCAATTCCAAATTTCAAATTCATTTCTACTAGACAAAAGCTAAAGATTTCATAGCGTTTATTACTTTTAACAATTAAGTAATGGATTCAAACCAGTGAACATAGGAGACTGATTTGAAACATAAATGGGGTGGCATGTTCGAGGAAATCATGATCATTCCATGCAATGCTAATTTTAAATTATTTCTACCAGACAAAAGGTAAGATTCCATTACATTTACTATTTTTAATGTTTACATGTTTCATAATTGGTTTTTAGGCTAATTTTAATTAACATAAATATTGGCCTAGACTTCACAAGAAACCAAGTACTTCATAGGTTATTCTCTTAACAATTCATAGAGTATTCTATTATGCTCAGCATAGGTTTTGTTTGAGGCACATACATCAGAACATGAAATAGCAATGGAAGAGCAAAAGTTTGTCTATTTCCACCCTTGTTTCTACTTATGTCATTTCATGCCCTGATTCTAACATTATAAAAAAAACTCTAAGTTTTAAAGATCTTGTACAACTATAACTACTGTCTAAGAGTTTGAGAAGAAGATTGAACAATTGAAAAAGTACACTGTTGACGCATACATGTGGCCGTCAAAAATTCCACCAAAACATTGGGCAAGGTCCTCATTTCTCAGGTTTGTTTAATATTCACTTTCTTGTTGTAATTTTTGTAATTTATTGATTGTAATTATGTAGAGAGAACATATTCTAATATATTGTTGAATAACTTGTTTGAGATATTCAATTCAAAACTTTTTGATGAGAAGGACAACTTGAATTATGTTAGAGAATACCTATAGAAAAGAATTGCCAGTGTTTTAAAAGAATTGGCTTTTAGATACTTTCAGACAATTTGGATTGTTGTAGTATATTGGATAGGTGTTTAAAACACTATGTTTAATGTTGGATGGTTGTAATATATGTTTGATGGTAATTACTTTGTTGAATTTTGTTAATGGCATCATGTTTAATGGTTGCATTATCGTTTGGCTTGAATATTCATTGTATTTGACAGGTTCCCAACTGCCTACATATTGCATTGCACATGGTAGGTTTTTATTTCATTGCATATTCGAGTTTGTTTTTGGCTGCATATTCATTACATATGGTAGGAGTTTGTTGTATATGCTTGCAATTCACTCGTAAGCTGCATATTTCATGTTTGTTGTTGTCATGACAATGCTTCTTGTTTGATGGCTGGTTATGATTGCATAGCATATTACATAAAACCATAATTAGATGCACATTGCACACAACAATTTCATAAAAAATTCATTCACTAAATTTTCAAAACCACAATTATAACTACGATGAATACTAAACAAAACTAAACCCTAAATAAAACATTAAGAACACTAAACAGCTAATACCAAGAACAACATTGTGATTTGTGATTTTTTTTTATCTCATTTTCAAGTAATTGAATTTTTGATTCAAACTTCTTTGACTTCATCAATCCAGGAATCACTTTAATTACACGAACATCATTGCTGGATCAAACCATTTGAAAGCACCATAATTGGTCCCCTGTTTATAGACCCCAGTCAGAATAGATGAAAATATTGAACAAAATAAAGAAATCCATCTAAAGATAACAACATCAGCACACCCAGGGTTCAAATCAATTCAACTAGTCCAAGCAAAAGTTTCCACACGAACAAAATGCGATTCTGTTCCTAAGCCGTCGGTAATTATCGACGGGCCATCGGTAATTATCGACGGGACTTGTACGTCGATAATATGTTGTCGGTTATACTCAGTACTTTAAGGAACTTCTAAGGTTTTAAGAGACGAAACCCCTAGACCATGAGGGGCCTCTATGGGGGAACCACCCTTGTGGACTCCAAAGGGCAACACCCTTGGGAGGGGAGTGCGAAGAAATTTTATTTAATGCTTTAGTTATAGTGGATCCATAATAAGCAACTACTAAGGAACAAGTGATTGACAATGATTGATTAATGCGAACCAGTTGACATTGACAAAATACACATCAATAGCAACTTGGGTGATTAGTAGTAACTAAATTGCTATTGATATGGTTATTACCAAAGCGTTACTAGTGTAGATTCTTCCTTTCATATAATTGTTGAATTATTGACAACAATAACATTAAATTGTTGGACTCTTTCGCGAAGAATTGTGATGTTTTCATCTCGATTATTGCTATTGTTCAACATCTATATAGAGGAATTTGTTGGGTTTATTTTATACATGATTTTTCAATTCGTTCACATTCTTGTAAACCTCTTTTCATCTTATTTGATTATCGATTTTCATATATACAAATTACTTCAATATGAAAGCGTCTATGATTATCGATTTTCATATATACAAATTACTTCAATATGAAAGCGTCTATACGATTCAAAAGACTATCTAAAATATACAAAATTCAAACCCAACCACAATTATAGAAATTTATGAAGATGAAAAGGCCTACAAATCAACCACTAATATAAACAAACCCTAGACTTCTGTTTATCAATTAAAAAAAATACAAAATGTTTGAAATTAGTATAGATGATGAAATCCAAGTTTGAGTTATTAGCATAAACCACTTCATGAAATATCTTCAGTATCTTCATGAAATTAGTATAGATGATGTAAACATATGCAAATACCTTTTGTTTAAAAACAAACTAGTTTCGTGTATTGTTTTCATATGGCTTTCCACATTTTTCAAACTAAGAAAACTTTATATTTGATCCGACCATATGCATATAAAGTACCGTAAAATGAGACAACTCGACGATTTTCTTTTGATTTGTCTTGTTTACCATAAACCAGTTTATCGACTTGTGTCCGAATCACTAGCTAGTAACTGAACTAAACCACAACCAGGGGCGGATCTTTATAGGGGGGGGGGGGCGGCCCCCCTGTTTTTTCGCCCGTAGTGTTAAATTTTAGTCCGGTAGTTTAAATTTTTGGTCAGGTAATGTAAATTTTTATATAAATATCAAGTTCGCCCCCCCCTAAAAAAATTTAATTTCGCCCCCGCTACCAAAAAGTTCAAGCTCCGCCACTGATCACAACGATTATCAATTTAAACCATAGGCCGTTTTATAACACTCATAACCCAACCATTGCATCCCCCTTCGTACCATTAACGCTACAATTTTCCCCATTTCTCCTTCTTCTCCAACACCAAATTACCATTCTGAAACTATACAATAACATCTTAATCGAATTATAAAATTATTCTGATCGAGTATTTTGGGGCCAATTGATCAAGCATGGGGAGAGGGAAGTTTAAGGGAAAGCCAACTGGTCGTCGTCAATTCTCTACTCCCGAAGAAATGCGTATGTTCACACTCTTTTTCGTTTTCCTTAGGACTAATGTTTGTTGTATGTCGTACGATTCATATGAGATTCGATTTGAGAATTTGTAACCTGACTATCTGATGATTATTGGGCGATTAGTGTCTAGGGTTTGAAAAGGATGAATATGGATCTGCTTATCGGGTTAATTAGGGTTTATGTTATCTTGCGCTTGCTGTTTAATTGTTTATTGTTGTCTGTATGCTGATGGTTTAAGTAATCTGATTTTGTTTGTTACTGATGATTGCAGTTGCTGGTACTTCTTCTCGTCCTCGTACATTCAAAAAGGTATTTTTAAGTACATTACAAAGTAAATGAGTTACTTTTTGGCTTGTCCTTTCTCTAAAAGAGACATGTTAGACCACTTCACTAATTGTACCAAAATGAACACCTAATTGTTATTCAACCACACAAATTAACTTTCTAAACCAATTAAGAAAGACACTTGACTAGTGGGAGTAAATCGTGCCGGCTATGCAAACCAATTAACTTGTCACACATGGCATTGTTAGGTGTGAATTATTTAAGATAAGCAATGATTTGGTGAAAAAAGTACACTTTACGAGTAAGAAGTACACCAGTGTAAATTACTCATACTTGTTCACTTTAGGAGTTAACTGTGCCTACCCGATACCCCTATCTCATGCAAATTACTCCCATTTCTTCCTTGTGTCTAGGTTGTCGTTGGTCTACTAGCGGGAGCAAATTATTCCCCCTAGCACATGTGCCTTTTTTATTGGTTTTGAAAGTTAAAAGTTTATGATTGGAAAGATTTTGGTGATTTGGTCAATGATCAATTCATTTTGGTAAACTATTAATTAACATGTCCTCTCTAATGATCTTCCTCCCTTTTTTAGTCACTCCACATATTATATTAATCTGTCAACATGTAAATTTTGATGTTTTTTTTCTCTTTTTAATCACTCTATAAGTGAGGATGATTGTTACTTTGAGAGTTTCAGGCACTCGATAAGCATTGTTTAGGCATTCTATTAATAAATGAATTGAGTTTAAAATGAATGTAGCATTTGGGAATTTTTAAAGGTGCATAGTTAATTAAATATGGAATTTAGAATCCAATATTTCCCTAATTATAACAAGTTCTCTTGTGTTTTTAGAACCTAAAACACTAAATTTTATTACATCAACACGTAAATGTGGTATATCAGTCATCTGGAAAGTTTCTTGATGCCCTTATTATGTTGTCTCTAGATGGGAGGTACATGGACCATTTTCTTGACGAGTCGTTATTGGTAAGAGTAAAGGTGGCAAAATGCATTGGTCATGTGGGTTGGGTAACATGCGAAAATGGGTTTGGGTGATGGCTTGTTGTTATTTTTGTATGGATCGAAACGGTTCAGGTTAACTAGCCAAATGCCAACACTTTATTCCTCATATTTAATTATATAGATGCATGATGTATTAGGGGGCAGTACATATTTCCCCTTCCTAAACTCATTAATTACATATTTACCCAAGATAAAAAATTAATTACATATTTCCCCTTCTAAAGCATATTCATTACATATTTACCCATTTTATTAAAATTAGTTATTGGATGATTATTGTATCCATATTTTTACTAAGTTATTTTTACATATTTTCCTTCCTAGGAACATCAATCACATTTTTCTTCAAGTTGGAGTCTTTTATATAAATATAATAATTAAATTACAACTCCAAATTCGAAAGTTTAAAACTTTATTTTAAAATAATAATCACCTATAATCAAAGTTATATATCCAAATGCAAAATACAATTGTCAAAGTTTTAACCAATTATTATAACAAAACATCAATACGTAAAAATCCCTTAGTGAAAACAAAATAAAATAGTCATTAAATAGATTAACTTTAATAAAATGGATATATATATATATATATATATATATATATATATATATATATCAGAAAGGGGAAATATGTAATTGATTTTATGTTATGGGGAAATATGTAATTTATAGTCTTAAGAAAGGGAAAATGTAAAAATCCCTATTAGATATGATAGAAAACTACAGTATTTAATTAACCGTCTAATCTTTCTTTGAATCAAGTGATAAAGAGATTTTTAACTTGTAAGCATTTGAATATGCTATGGTTATCATTCAACCACTCATAGACAGCCTTGTTTTTAAATCTTTCACATTTGACCCGTTGATATAAAGTATAAGCGAATTTGGCCCATTTTAGGTAAATGAGTCGAAGTTACCATCTCTAATAAAACACTCTTGGCTTGCAATGGAATGGTTTAGTACTAATTGATGGGTGGACTTATATTATGTTTCAATGAGATCTCTGATGTTAACAGGAATTACCTGGCACAAGCATGTTCTCAACCACTAATGACCCGAAAAAAAAAAACAATAAATGCCCATACATCAATACATGCATTCATGCACATTTGATTAGCCTTAATTAGTTAGGAATCATGGGCTCTTTCACAAAATAGAAAATTGATAGGTAATGCTAATTAGTATTTTTTTATAATTTACCAGGAAGAAGCTGAGGTTGAGGAGGACAGATCTGATGAAGAGTCTGAAGAGTCATCTGAGGAAGAATCTGATGTCAGTCAACTTTCACTCTTTTATATTTTTATGGATATATTGCTCATATACATTTTCTTTCTTTATTGTGATTATTACAGTCTTGTATGCTTATTTCATTTTTTGTTGTGTAGAGGAAGAAAGGAACCCAAAGTGTTATTGAGATTGAGAACCCTAATATGGCCAGGCCCAAAACCTTGAAAGCAAGAGATGTTGATGTAAGTTATATATGTATGCAGAATTATAACATATAAACATATATATATTTGCAATTGTTTTGAATTTTGATGCACTGTTGATTGCTCTTGCTGTTTAGATGGAGAAAACTACTGAACTATCAAGACGTGAAAAGTTTGTAAATTCTTTTCTCTTTTCATTGTTATTTCTTTTATAGTTATTTTTATATTTGATGGAAGCCACAGGTGCTAGATACATACTTTGCTGAAATGAGTCTGGGTTGGGTTGGGCAGACCCCTGTTCTCTAGGTACAAGACATAACGCACACACGCGAGACAGAAAAGCACAGTAATAGGAAATCTTAAGTTTATATAATAGGCGTAGAATATTAATAATGTATAAGCAAATTTATCTTAACTGCATATGACTTCCTCTGATTCTGTAAATATCAATAGAACTATAGCCTGTTTTGCTCTAACCTGTTTTGCTGCAGCATAAATATAAGCACAGTAGCCCTTTAATCTTTTCTGCTTACATAATATAAGTGAAATCTAGAACCATAATCCTTAAGCAGAATAAAATTTAACAATTTACTACCCAGCTTTATCTGTTTCCACAATGGAGTAGTTGTTTATCTCTTGAAAGGATTATCTAGGTTTAAACAGCCAATCATTGAATTATCCCCTGATGCTCATGCAAACATTGCGTGTGTTAATCATGTGTTTTCTTTCTCATTGCAGAGAAGAAATTGAGAAACAAAGGGCTCATGAAAGGTATATGAAGTTGCAAGAGCAGGGGAAAACAGAACAAGCAAGGAAGGATTTGGGTGAGCATCCTGATATTAATTTTTTAATACCGACTCTGTCAAAGTTCATGATTACCTTTAAAGAACGGCCATATATTTACCAGAAGCATTAGTAATGATGATAATGGATGATTTAGGTAAATTATCTTGATACTTTTCAAGACAACAAAAGTTCTTATAATTGTTTTTGCATTTTCTCCTGTCCAATATAAGTTCTATAATATGTATTGCCAGAACATATGGTGTTCTTTTTCTTCATTCTTCTTTTTGGTTGTCTTTTTCCCTTCATATATACTTTTGAAAACAACCTTTCATTTATGCACTGTATCTGCAGAGCGCTTAGCACTTATCAGACAACAAAGGGCAGACGCTGCTAAGAAACGAGAAGAAGAGAAGGCTGGTAATGTTCTCAGTCTTGTTTTCCTGCATAGGTGGCAGAATGAGCGGGTTTGGTAATGGGTCAAAACAAGCTATTGCCAATTGGTTCTTTTAGTGTGGATCAAAATGGGTCGGGCTTGTTCTACTGACATGGTCACACATACTTTTCTTTTGTCTTTTCTCGAAAGAACGTTAAAATATTAAAATACGTAAGATTAACAATAAAAACTATATTATTACAATGATGATGTATTTTTTTCCTTTTGTTTTAAATAGAAGTTAGGAGATTATGTGTGTAAAAAACCTGAGTGACATTTTGACCCATTTTCTTTTTGGCTATTTTTCATGATCTTACGTATTTGACTGTTCATTATTAGACTAGGTTATTATTAGTGAATAGTTTAGGGTTAATCATGTAATATTGTCCTCTATATAAAGGACCCTCTATTGTAACCCTAAACACACAATTACTCAATACAATTACAATTACAATTACAAGGTTTGACTTGGTATCAGAGCCAGGAGGGCTCGATTATCGCCGAAACCCTAATCAGGGCGGCTGGCCGCCGCCGCCGCCCTGTCCAACCATCCATCATTGCTTCTTTTACAATAACCACCACTACCATCTTCACCTTTAATAGGCGAATACAAACCGCCGTCGTCTCTGTCCTTTCACACTACCACAGCCGCCGTTAAACCTTAGCCGCCGCTGCCAAACCCTAACCCTAGCCGCCGTCAAACCCTAACCCTAGCCGCCGCCAAACCCCAACCCTAGCCGCCGCCAAACCCCAACCCTAGCCGCCGCCAAACCCCAACCCTAGCCGCCGCCAACCACATACAATCGTTGCCGCTTCCATATCAACCCGTCATCGCATACAATGCGATTCTTCACCCTTTCGTTGCCGCTATACAACAGCGGTTCCGCCATACAACGGCGGCGCACCTTTGTGCAAAATTTTTAGGTGTGGTTGTTAAGGAGATCAAAGAAGAACAACAGGAGTTTTAGTTTCACATCGTATACAACACGATAACAGGAGAAACACAACCGGCTACGGCTAGCAAACATGGCTGTCGGATTAAATAGGGGAAACAACAACCCTTATTTATTTTTAATTGACATGATGGAGTCGGATGAGAAGTGATGGAGTAATCAAGTGGCCTGGATCAGATATTGAACAAGTCCAATAATTTACTTTACTTATTTTCTTATTGTTATAGTTTTAGTTTTATGTTTTTTAGATTCCAAGCTAAATCTCTCCCGAGCTTAGCTTGCGGGGGAATATTAGACTAGGTTATTATTAGTGAATAGTTTAGGGTTAATCATGTAATATTATCCTCTATATAAAGGACCCTCTATTGTAACCCTAAACACACAATTACTCAATACAATTACAATTACAAGGTTTAACTTTCATATATATAACATGAAAAGGTGGTTAACATGCATGTTTCTTTACCCAAACTTTTCATGTTTTCAGCCAAAGACCAAAAGAAGATCGAAGCACGAAAGTGAGCCTGTTTGGTAACTGGAAAGTGATGGTCTGAAAGTGGTAGCTTTCATATGTTTGGTTTAATTGGTCTTAAGTTAAAGATTTATATATGAAGGTTGTGGGGATCTCTCTTTTACCATTTTAACCATCTTATATTTAAGGTAATTTTGATACTTAGCAAAAAGCATTTTTGTGATAAATTGCCTTCTGCTATATGCTTGAAAAAAAAAAGTGTTTGATGTGTGCTTTTGAACTAGATGGGTCAGTTTGACCAATTTATACGTGAATGGGTCTAATTTGGATTATGTTTTCTATAAGTATAGCTTTCTATTTTGGATGGCTATAAATAATTATAGCTAAACAAGTCAAATAGGGCAACCGAGTTAAAAGAGACGTAGGGGTGTTCAATATTCAGTCTCAAACCAGTTAAACTGAAATCCAAAATAAACCGACACCAAACCTTAGAAAATTTCATATTAAGTTTAAAATTGCAACTACATTGGGTTTTCGGTTCCAAAAATCTCAATTTAATTCAATTCAAACTGAAAAACTAAAAATCCATAAGTTTGCTTAAAAGAAAATAAACAAATGGATTTGTGGTTCTTGAAGAGGCGACGCTACATGATGGTTCAGACCGAAACAGTCGAAACAGTTAGAGACTGCGGGTTAGGATGTGCAATGATGGTGTTGGATTAATCGGGTTTGGTTCACGGGTAATAAGTTAGCGGGTCAGACGGGTAATAGATACTTGGATTATGCATGCATGGAAACACGATGGTGTTAGTGTACGTGAGTTGAAGTCAACAACGTTAAGTCTATTTAGTTTATTTAATGTTAATTATATTAGAAGAGTAAATTATATTAGATTTGGTAGAAGTTTGTTGCAGTAGTGGTGGAGTGTTTCCTAGTTTTTCTCCTTATTTTATTGTTAACGTTAGTAGTGGGTTTTCATCTATTTTAAGAAGAGAGGTAGTATGTAATCGTAGCTTTTTGAGTTCAATAATACACAGAGAAAACTTGTTCCAAAGTGTGTGTTTGTGTGTGTTGTTGAGGGACCTGAACCAACATTTGGTATCAGAGCCTAGGGCTCGAGAGACGGTGAAGCCGGAGTCGACCGTCAAAAGGTGTAGCCCGTCGCTGCAGGGCAAACGCAGCAGGAACCGGGTTCGTTTCGGGACAGCAAGTGACTGTTTTGGGAGTGTTCAACAGCATAAGACGGTGACGAGAATGGTGTTCAGGTCTGGCGTTGTTACGGGGAAGTGCCGGTAGAGACAACGGGGGTGACCGTGATGAACATTGATGTTCCGGGGCTGTTAGAGGTGATCAACGAACCTTGATCGGCTTGTTTCGTGATAAGAGTTTTACTGACGTATGTGCGTGAGAAGCGGGCAGAAAGGATCCGTTAAAGCAGGTGGCTTTGGGTTCAGTTCGTTTGGCGGATGAAAGAAAGCGTTAAAGATGGTGTGATCTTGTTTTCTTGATCGGTGGAAGAAGTCTCTTTGAACAAGCGTGATTGGAGAAACGTATGGCTGTCAAGATTAGAAGAAATTGGAGAAACTACATGATGTTAACATTATGGTGTTGGAGTTCAAGTCGAGTGACTTTGGATGTGACCGGGGAAGAGGTCGTTGATCCGTGAAGAGTCAAGATGTTAGTGAACGGTTCCAACGGGATGCCATGTGTGATGTTACAAGTGTAGAGAATTTGATTCGGTTGAACCGTGAAGATTTTGGACGTGACCAAGGTGGAGGTTGTGTGTTATTACTATACTTTGCTTGTTATAGAAATAATCTCTTTATGTGCCGAGGCTAACTGGTATTCTATTGTTACGACTTACGAGAGTTCATCCAAGTTAGTCATTTCTCCTTGTTGATACTCCGGAGGAGATCTTTTATCTTATTGATTAGTAGACATTCTCTTTGGACCGTTGAGTTCATGATCATGCCGGTCTTTGTATGTTATGTTGCTTTTGTCTATATAGATTGATTTTTAATGCATGCGCATATATATACATGTTTGATCATAGAATACCAGTCGATATGGGCACACAACAGATATTTTTTTGGTAATCGTGTGAAATCATTATCGGAAAATTCACAGACTCCAACAATACCCCGCTAATTAGGTAGGCGGCTTTAAAAAAAAAAAGGTAGAAACTAGATTCAAACACTAGACAATCACTCAAAACGCTTATAGCCCTATGCCCCATTTTTTTTTTTACCATATGCCTATCCCTACTATACACTTTTTGTGAGCCAATCTAGTTCATATGATGATAAATGAAGATATAAATAAGGATTACAAAAAAAAAAAAAAACATAAAATGGATTAACCCTTGAATACTTTACATATTCTTCACCAAAAAGTATCAAACAAAAAACACATATATAATATACTTATTCAACTTATAACTTTAGCTAGAGCAACAACCTGATTTCTTAACTTCCGATACATCTTCTTTACCTCCAACGTTAATGGTTTGTCCCCTAGGCGGAACCATAGGATCATTACCGATATCGAGCGCCTTCTTGCTCACGACATGATAAATCTGCGTCAACACTTCGGTGAATGCGTTCTCGACATTTAACGACTCGAGAGCCGATGTTTCCATAAAAAAGTTATTCTCCCTCTCGGAAAACGTCTTTGCTTCCTCAGTTTGAACGGCTCGTAAGTGGCGTAGATCGGCTTTGTTCCCCACGAGCATGATCACGATATTTTGATCCGTGTGATCCCGAAGCTCTTTGAGCCATCTTTCAACGTTTTCAAACGTTACATTACGCGTGATATCGTATACGATCAACGCCCCTACAGCGCCACGATAATACGCACTAGTTATAGCGCGATACCTGTGTTTGATGTCACATGTCACATAAACGTTATAACAAAAAGGCAATAGTAACATTATTTTTGTAATATTGATTAAAATAAAAATAAATACCTTTCTTGACCCGCTGTGTCCCATATTTGTGCTTTGATGATCTTGTCATCCACTTTGATGCTTCGGGTAGCGAATTCGACCCCGATGGTGGATTTGGACTCGAGGCTGAATTCGTTTTTGGAGAATCGTGACAAAAGATTTGTTTTACCGACGCCTGAGTCCCCGATCAAAACAACCTTAAACAAGTAATCGTAGTCATCGTCTCCGCCGTAGCCTCCCATTTGTTTTTCTTACGGAGAGATTACAATTCGGTTCATGGAGATGATGAAGAAGATAGAGGACATGCAAAAGAAATGAACAGGAAGAAAGAGATCCAAATGATGAGAATATTTTCTTATTTTGATCACGATCAAGATAAGAAATTTAGATGATAGTTACAACCTTTGTATTTGTTTATATTAGAGAGAGATGTTAAGGAAGGTAAAGGGTAAATGGTGTATGTATTTTAAGTTAATGTTTGATGTGACTCGATCCGACCCGAATCAAATAGGCAGAAGCTAAAATGATGGTAATTGTTGGTTAATAGTTCTTCTCAACCATGGATTTTAGGGTGACACACCTAGAATTTTGTTAAGGTTATGGATGTTTGAACACATATCTATGTATAGGCACATATTGGTTTGAAGTTACTTACATATGTATTAGGAAAATAAATTAGCAATTAGTTTAATAAATTTTGTTTTTTTTTTTGCTTTTCAAGATTTATACCCTTGTATTATTATCTACAGTGAACTTGTATGTCGGTTACTATGATGAAGATTTAGACTTTCATAGTCTGGCTATCAGAATTTTTATAATTTGCTAAAAATAGCCCCTATTTACGTCCTCTTAACCAAGATATGATTACTAAATGCATGCATTTGATTACTATGTGTTTTCTTGAAGTCCTATCATGTTTTATTTTTGTGTCATCAGTGCCAGCTAAAGAAATAGAAAGAGAAGGGGAAAGATATTCTGATTGAAAAACCAGTTAAATAAATAGAGAGAGAAAGAAAAGGATAGAATACAATAAAGAAAGTGTTGTGATATCTACAAGAAACGAAAGACTATAAATTGACATTTATAAAGGTATAATAATATGAAAATGATAAGCTATTATGATTTCAACTTTGCTCAATGTAAAGATGATAAAGAGATTAATTTCTGGATATATTTATACTAGTAGGCCGAACAAATTTCATAAAAGAGTCATAAGCAATAGTTGACAACAACCTTAATGATGATGGTTGAATATCTTTTGATTAAGTTAATACTTCAACTTATGATGGGATATTACTAAGATATATCATTATTGGACTTATATTTGTTTAACTCCATATCATTATTATTGAAGACTTACCATGACAACTCAACTACCATCATTTTCTTGAATTGTAACAGTTCGTGTGAAACTGGATTATATCTTGATACAAGGTATTTGTTTGTACGAGAACGAGTAGAAGAAAATAATCTTTGTATTGAGTATAAAAACACAAAAGATATGCTTGTGGATTCAAAGGTCTAAAGGTCTACTACCTAAAAGTTCCGAAAAACTCATGACAAAAGTGTATTTTAGTATGAGACCTTATGCAATAACATATCATGTGTGTATTAATGATTAATATAAATTCTTCATATGCTTATTTTGTTTACAATAACGTACATTTGCATCTAATAATATACATACAAAATTGTACAAATTAATATTGTACAATAAGAATTTATTTAGTCAATATTTTTATGTTTAAGTGTTTTATATTGAGATTTAAAAACAATACATTGATGACTTGATGAGGGTCTCATGTTTATATGACTCGAACGATGTGAAACTTGATGAGTGTTTAACTTGATCAAACTTACGTATACTCATCATAAAATATCATTTGGCCAAGTGGAAGAATTTTAAAAATAACCTGTAATGTGAAATATGGATCATTTAATTAAAGTTTGCCTAAATAACATAACTAATGCCTAAAGTTATGAGGAGATTATTTCATGAAAATACACCATATTTAATTTAGGGTTTCCGTTCAAAAGTCTAATAAGAAAAACGACAAAGAACAAGAAACACCACCAATTACTTTTCTTTCAAGATTATCCATTGGTCTTTCTCTTAACAACATAACAAGAAAAAAATCAATTGGATATGGGTTTATCATCATCATAGATCTTAATTCCTACAAGTAAACTTCATTAAATTGATAGATTTTAATTTCATGTTTATGATTGAAGAAACATGATTAAAGTTAATAATTTGACCCATAAAAAATATAATCAACATGAAGTATAATTCAAATAAGAATATTAGAAGTAACCGTTTAAAAGTTTTTGAACAAGTCAAGTTCCTAGTCTTTAGTAAGCTATTACTTAATTAGTAGTAGGTTGTTAGCCTTCTGTTTTAGTTTGTTTTATTTATTTCCGTTGTAACCTTTCTACCTATCTAAGATACTCTAAGGTGTTAATTTGATCAATAATGAGCTAACTTCTTTCCAGCATATTTACCAAGTTCAATTGCTCTCAATACTCCAATCAAATTATAGAAACTTGGAAACATAAAGACTTCTTTAATTTGGTGATTAAGCCATCTTAACACATCCTACAACTTTCTTAAGCTAGAAATTCCCCCTAATTAAAAAGTTGAGTAAATTACACGGATGGTCCCTGTAATTTTATTAAAATTTTGGATTTGGTCTTTAAAGTTTTAAAATTACGAATATAATCCCTAATGTTATAGTAATCTTTTATCAATGGTTCCTAATCTGTCAGTTCAGTTAGTTATGTTAAATTTGTCAAAATAACTATTTTACTTGTAATGATTATCAATGTAATTTTATTTTATTATAATCTTTTTATTATAAATATGTTTATTATTTAATACACAAATAAAATTTTTTTTAAATAACGTCTTCTTTTAAATGTGGTTTATAATTTTTTTTAAACCAATATGTGGTTCTTTTAAAACCTTTATAACATGTCTTCTTTTATAAAGACGTTTAAAACTGAATTGTTTTTTTTAAATTTTTTAAAAAACTAAGAATTTGTTTAAGAAAAGATGTTTTAAAAAATAAATGGTTTAAAAAAAAAGAACTTTAGAAAACCAACCAGTTTAAAAAAGTTTAAAAGATCAAAAAATTTTGAATGACGTATAAAAAATGAACGGTTAAAAAACCTAACATTTAAAAAAATATGTTTTTAACAAGTTTTTTATTTGTGTATTTAAAACGTATTTTACTAAATAATAATCTTAGTAATAAGAAAATTATAAAAATAATATAAAATAAAAATTTTGAAAAATAAAAATATAAAATTTTCTTAAGTAAAAATAATACAATAGTTTAAAAGGTAAATTAAATATATGGCTAATGCGAGTAAAATGCTAATTTTTACAATATTTAACATCACTAACGGTTAACTAACAGATCTAGGAATCATATATGAAAAAAAAAGAAATGTTAGGGACTATATTCAAAGATTTTAAACTTTAAAGACTAAATCTAAAATTTCAACATAATCACAGGGACCATCCATGTAATTTACTCTAAAAAGTTTAAAAGATTAGATTTGAACATTGTTTCCACTTGATTTGATATATAGATTTGTCTAATTTAAACGAAAAACACAAACCCTCAAAAACATGAAGAAATATAATTATGGGGAAAGATGATATCATCTAAATCTTTAATGTATACCGGCATGTATTAACAACTTGTTTACCATATATGTGACGATATCAGTTTGAACATGGGTCTCTTAGGAAACGTTTCAGGACCACTAGACCATCTTATGATGATTTTGTTGATATCAATTATATTTGTGTTTCTCATGTAGATTACCTCACCGCATACGTACGATAACTTGAGCAAAAGATCAATCCATTCTATATATACAACACTGTAAAGATAACATGTTCTTACCATTAAACTCATACCAGACTACTACTTCAACTTAAGAGATAGAGAGTAGAAAGATGATAAAAGAAAATAATCCCAATTTATAAAGGATTAACATCTTGCTTCATTTACCCTCTAAATCTGCAAGATAACCAAGAAAACACTACTCAATACATTAAATTAAGTGTTTTACATGACTGTCATTCAACAATTAAAAGTTGGACACAACCTTTATTAGAAGATAACGCAAACAGATAATATTATGAAATTTTATCACATTCATAGGTGTATAAAAACAGTTTAACATTCTATATTTGTGAAAATAGTAATAAAATTTACAATTACAAACGTCTTAAGTAAAACAAGTTCTCATTATAACATTTATGCCATAAATTAATAAATGCAGCTGATGTTACAATTTAGAAGGTGTCACAGATTAAGCTAAGTTGTTTCAAACTTTCATATGTAAAATTTTATAAAACTTCTCCTAAATGTAAACTTTTAGATGCAGTTTGTGGATGAAACATGTCTCCTCACTGTTTTATAAGTTTTAAAAGTGTGTATAATGTTGTGATTGTTATTGATCATGATTTAATTCATACGATAATAAGTTTGTTAATTAAGAGTGTTGAAACCATGGAATGTACCACGTCTATGGTGCCACATTGATCATCTGCGAACGTTGCGCACCAGATAATAAAATGCGCCGTCCTGAAGAGACTCAAGTGTGACCCCCATCTCGTCGGTCACCACAGTCTGACCAGAGGAATCCACGAGCACCACGTCACCTCCAAGGCCTCCTTGACATTAAAGGATCCGATATCAACCTCATACGGACCATCATTGATAAACACTATTGTTTTTCGCGCTACCGCTTCATCCAGCACACCTGCATTTCAATATAAAAGATGATTACTTCAGTTCTTTCATCCATCATATATATATACATTAGAAGGAAAAAGAATGAACTATGAAAGGGCACCTTGGAGATCATTGATAACTTCAGGAACAGTAGTTGTTGTTGGAGCCGTTAGCGGCGCCTGCGGTGGTGGTGGTGGTGGTGATGGGGTAGGGTGACTCAACATTTTTAGTATGTTAACTACTTCAACCTCCTTACCTTGATCAATCATAGTGCCAATCTCAGGAAAGCAAAATCCTTGTGAAAATCTTGTGATTGTGTTTGTCTGAGGCTTTTGTTGCACCACGGGGAAAAAGAAAGACTCCCCGTGGTGCTGGTGGAGGGAATTCCCCCCACCTTCACCTAAACAGGCTTGCGGTTGTTGGTTAACAGAGCCTGTAGGGGAGCTAAAAGAGAATTCAATTGACTTGGATGAGGACTTTTTAGTAAAGGGCGATGTGAAGGTGGGAACCACCTTCACAACGCCAACCTCGGGCCCATAGAGGGTCTGTGGTTGGTGGTTTTGTGGTTTCTGAAAGTGGCGATTCTTGTGTTTGCTTCTAGATTTCCTATTTTGGAACCAGTAGAAGATGTTGGCGTCACCTACTTGTCCATACTCTTGCAGTCGAGTTCGGATTCTTCTGATTTCATCCCTTGGAGGATTCACTAACCCTGAGTTGAAAATTGATTCAAGAATCCTGATTTGCTCGGGTTTAGGATTCCATCTAGGCTTCGGTTCAGGGGTTCTTTCGTCACGTCCTGCCATTGTTTCAACACTTTATAAGTTATCTATGATAATATATTAAAAAAGCTTTAATCTTGTAATTTATGCAACATCCTAACTCTTTTTCCGGATATGTGCATGTGAAACTGGAAACAGTAACATATTTCATCAGCATTTCAAGATTATAAGGAACACCAATATTTTCCTAAATTTTCCAGAAAACATTGATAAACTGATAGAGACCGATTCGAGATGGTCAATCTCCCGATAGACCCGTTGAATGGGTTAGGCTCCAAGAACAAAGATTAGAGAATAAAGACACAAACTTTTGATCCAATTTTCTACTTCTTTAATAATTCACATACAAATTCTTAAATATGCAAAATATGAAAACTAACTAACCCACTACCTAAGATGATGGAGATCATGCATACATAAATAAAACAATTAAGAAACAAATAAAACATAAATATGCTAATTAACGTGGGGAGTGGCACGTATCATAAACATTTATCAATTGATTGAACATCAAACATTTAACAAGTAGATGATCAAGAAATTGAGCCATGAACGCGATCACTACCCATTATTCGGTATAAAGCTAAGAGACGGTCAAGAGGGTCCATTGACCTCCTGCTGTCAATTTAAGAATATAAGGTTTGGATCCTTAGTATTAGTTGGTAGAGAATAGAACGTTATCATGACCCTCTGACTTACAGGTTCTGGTTCTGCCACTGGCGATGATCATGATTATTAATATAAAAAAAGTGTTTGAAATTTGGTTTAAGTTGAATAATTTACCAGATGATCTCTGGGTGGAAAGATGGTTGGAACCATGAGACTGCCATTGGTGATCTTGATGGGTGATGAAAGTGGCCTTGGATTTGAACATACTTGGCCAGTGCCTATTTGATGAAGCCATCTTGATGGTATAGTAGATATGAATTTATGTGATGATTTTTGATGAATAAACTTCTTTTCTCACAGTTAAAGTCACAGATAAAATGGTTATCGATCCCCTTCTATATATATACCCTCTTTGTGTTTTGGTTGTTTTTATTTTTTTTGGTTTAGTGATGAACAATAAAAAGTATAGACAAACATAAATTCCCTTTTTATATATAGCCATAGACTTCTCACCTACTTATGCATTTAAGTTCAGTTACAATCAATATTAACTGAAATAAAATAATAAAGATATCTCACTTTCAATTAAAATACAGCCATAAGTTATAAGTAAAACATAGATGTATACTTAGCTTTCATGTACTATATATAAGTGTGACATGGTTAGTATACTTAATTTCTTTTGATGTGCACTTTACCAACTAATAAACAAAATATGTAGTTAAATAAAACAAAGAGTAAAATGTTATTTTCGTACCCGATGTTTTCTTGAATTTGTCATTTCAATCCAAAACCCTTTTTTTGTCATTTTAGTCACTGTATTTTACCAAGTGTTGTCATTTTCATCCACTATACTAACACTGTTAAAACTTCGTTAAATATGATGGTATTTTTTTTTCTACACCCTAATTATCCAATTAAAACAAATTAATCAATTAATATTCAACTAAAACTAAAAATACACATGAAACGACTAGTGAGACCCGACGCTTCGATTTAAAAGCTTAGATTAACTCAACCCATATTATTCGACTGAGGTCTGCCATGAGATTTCAATTTATATTCACGTTTTGTTCGAACGTGTACCATTATTTGATTGAGGTGTGTTGTGTGATTGATGTTTGTTGTTGACATGCTTTATTTGATTGAGGTCTTTGATTGAAGCCTGCTATTGTCACGTTTGAACGCGACAATAGTAGACCTCAATCAAACAAAACGTGACAACAGTAAACCTCAATCGAATAATAGTACACATTGAAACAAAAGGTGAAGATTAATTGAAATCTTATAGTAGACCATAATCGAATAACATGTGTTAGAATTAATCGAAGCGACCAGTTTGACGAGTCGCTTTATGTCTTTTTTTAGTTTTAATTGAATATTAATTGATTAATTTGTTTTAATTGGATAATTAGGGTGTTGAAAAAGACTAAAATATCTCATATGTAATAGAGTTTTAACGGTGTTGGTGGAATGGATGAAAATGACAACATTTAATAAACTATAGTGACTAAAATAACAAAAAAAAATATTTTGGATTGAAATGAAAAATTCAACAAATCGCCAGGTACGAAAATAACATTTTACTCTAAAATAAACCTCATAGCATTCACCTAATTATCTTTTTTAATACTTAACAGTGATGCAAAAAATTAGATAAAACTTAGTGCACAGTAGTTAATTTAGAGTTTATGATAAGTAGAAGAAAGGAGAAAAGTACAATTATTTGGGATATATTAGAAGGCTTGCAGGCAAGAATAAATAGGGGACAATTGAAAGCGAAGAAGAAGGCATGTAAGGGTTGGAGTGGGAAATTAAAATGGTGGATTTATTGCAAGTTTGGGTTATTTCATGCAAAGTTATAATATGGGATCTTTGTGGATTGACTCGAGGGCTATTTATTTCCCTTAGTTTCCATCTTTCAATGAAGAATGAAAACTAATTCACATGGACTAAAGTGAATTCTTTTGGAAGTTGATGTGTAAATCATATATTCCTATGCTAAAATGAAATCATAATTTGTTATCTTTTGGTTTATGGTTCATGGGTGAACCCACTAAAAATAATTTTTTAAGATGGTGAAAAGGTCATTTAAAGTGGTTTTCTGATCACTCTATGAAATACTGTTTAAGAAAATAAACAATTTTTTTTTTTTTTTTTTTTTTTTTTTTTTTTTTTTTTTTTGGTATTAGAAGCTAGTTACTTTAAAATGCTAAAAATTGCTTCATAAAAACAATTATATATTATTTATATGAACAACTTCCATTTTGAAAAAGGATGAAAACCGGTTTATAAAACTCGATGAAGCTCTAGTGATGAAACTAAATAACAGGTCCTTTCATTGCAATCACCTTGTGTGGCACTTTGGTTCGACAAATCTGGTGTTGTATTTCACTAAAGCAACCAATATCTTGTACGCCTTCGGTAGGCACGTCGTAACTAGGGTGAAAGAAGCAACTAAAATCGTTGATTCTTCTATAGATTCGTCGATTTCTGCCTAGTTAACCATGTAATTCTAATATATTTAGAACAAACCATAGATAGTTAACAAAAATTGCCGTTGGAGAGATTCGCACGTGTTATCGATCAAAGAGATGAAAGAAAGTCACTAAGCTAGTCTATTCTTCCATAGATACGTTTTCTGCCACTTAACCATCAAAATTAGATGGAATTTGAACAACCCCTAGATAGTCAACAAAAACTACTATTAGAAAGATTCATAGATGTGGCATTGATTGAAAAATAAAGATACGAAAGAAAGTCGCCAAATTTTCAATTTTTCCTTAACCACTAAAGTTACAGTTTCCTAAAACAACTCCAAATGAACCATCTTTTAAAGGAGGTTCAGTTTTATAAGATAATTTTTTTATTTAAGTCTGTCTTTTTTTAAAATTGTTTTTGGACTAATAATCATATATACGAAGCTTGCATTTTAGTTTTATTGGTTTTGTAATTGTTGAAAAATCAAAAATCAAACCACACAATATTTTATGGTTAACTCCAACCCGACTCTTTTTTTACATTAGAATTGAAACCAAACCACACAATACAATGAATAACCTAACATTTATTTGTATTAGGCTTGAATGAAACAATAAGTAACTTAACTAACTCAAATAGTTATGTTCTAACTAGTGTCTCAAGTGAAACGATTCATGCCTTAATTTAGAGTTGTAGACTACTAGTATGCAGCGATGCAGGCTTACACCCTAACTGGGCTTCGTTAAGAGTAATCTTGGGCTTAAAACATTGAGGCCCAATGTTTTAATGGGGGAATTAAAATTGATTGAGTGCACATGGTTACCATAAATGAGGTTATTATATGCAAGATATGCGGGGCAACAGATTTCACTTAATGCAAACGTGCTTGTAGTGAATACTCAACACATGCAGGCTGCAGCTCCATCGGTGTTCAAAATTTATGATCTTTTAAACCAAAATTTAAGACTAAAATACCTTTGATGTATCATTTAAGGTTTTAATTATTTATCGCTATGCCACCGAATATTCTTAGCCTTTGAATATAAGCTTTGATGGTTAATAATCCTTCTCACTCTTTTTATTATTTCTCCCTTATCTGAATAACTCTACCTTATATTAAAACCTAAAACATGTATCGACTTAAGAAGTATAGGTTTAGCAAAACCATCGGTACAATGCATGTGTACAAATTTTATCTTTTAAGAACTAGGTAATTCGCTTTAAGAACTAACAAACTCATGCAAATTACGGGCTAAGCGAGATTAGCTAGTTCACGAGATCAGACAAAACACTTAAGATTTCCCTTAGACGATATGCAAATTAGCTAATCTCATAGCGGGCAACGAATTCACTAAGGTTGTTAGCATGGAAGCGATTCCAGCCACGATTAGTTCTTAATTTCTTATGACATTTCTTCTTCTTTTCTGATATTTTATTTAATTTTTTGTTCCAATAAATTTATAAATTTTAAATGTCAAAAAGACATAAATACATAATTTTGTTTTATACATATCACAATATATTTTATCAAATAATAGGTTGTATTTAAAATAAATTTTTTTGTATTAATATACAAAATATTTTTTAATAAAATATTTTTATAATGATTTTCATATCAAAATTTAGAAAAAACTTTTTAAACAAAGAGTTAATTACATAAATAGTCCCTATAGTTTGGAGAAAATAACAGGTTTGAGTACTAACTTTTCTGAGTAACAAGTTTGGGTTTTATTCTTTAAGTTATGTAACGAGTTTGGGTATTAAGACTAACTTTCGTTAACTTTTCTGTTAAATAAGGGTGAAATGACCATAATACCCTTCAAAAGACTATTTTTGTAACTTACTCACAAACTTAAACTTTAGGGACCACATATGTTATTATAAAAAGAAAATATAACAAAATTAAATACAAAAACAGAAAACCACCACCAAGCCAAGCTTTTTCTTCGTCCTACCTAACCATCACCCAAAGACACCACCTGCGGCGTCCCCACCACTCAAAATCAAAACCCAAACTTAAAATTGAGCTTGTTAATGGGAAACACAGTAAAATCGACGAACTTGGATGCAAAATCAATCAGTCGACGATACACAATCTTTGTTGATATCTTTCGATTCATATTATCATCACCAGTGACAATCCCTCACGATTTTATGGGTGGATGAAGGTGGCAAACGATTGTCGATCCACTAACTCTTTCCCTTGTAGCGGCCCCCTTTCTTTTCGGCAAATCCAACCATCCCCTCTTTTCCGACCACAATAAAGAGATTTTTAGATCTAGGTTTGTATTAGTTAAACAAAGAAGGAGATGGGAAGATGATGATGGTAGTAGTCAACGCTCGTGGACAGCAAGGCTGGTTTTAAGTGATGGTGCGATAAAGGTTTTGATGATTTCATGCCGTGTCATTGACTACAACAAAAGGATGAGGAAGACAACATAACAGTGGTGGTGGACGGCTGGGTTGGTTGTTGGCAGTGGTGGACAACAAGGGTGGTTGTCGATGGAGGTGCGGGGTGGTGGCTGGTTGTTCATGTTCGGACGGAAATGGTGTGGTGTTTGGTGATTTTAAGCGATGATAGTGTGATAGTGGAAGGTGATGGGTGCTACCGACGGTGGTGGCCGGTTGCTCTTGCGTCTCACAAATGGTCTCTGTGTGTATGTGTTTGTAAAATACACAAATGGTCCCTCTAACTAATATAGTGTTAATTAAATAAATGTTCATTTATTTATAAAAGGGTATTTTGGTCATTTCATTGTAATTTAACATAAAAGTTAACGGAAGTTAGTATTAGTACCCAAATTCGTTACAAAATAAAAAACATAAAACCCAAACTTGTTACTCAAAAAAGTTAATACCCAAACTTGTTATATTCGTCAAACCACAGGGACCATCTGTGTAATTAACTCTTAAACAAACTAAATATTAGATTTTCGCAAATCATCTAGAAGTACCAGTGGTTTTCGTAAACTACCTACTCCATAGAATACTCATCACACTCATTATGTATAGTTTATTGTAAACTTCTTTGGCGGGCGGATGTACCTTATGACATAATCTATAAGTTAACTGTTCGAGTTTTATTTGATATAATATTTTTTAAGTGGATCGGGTGTTTTATTATAGTGTTTTTTTTGGGCGGTTGGATCTTTTGGAATGATGAACGGGTCGGGTCGCCAGCCAGTGGCGGATCTAGCCTAAAAATTCAGGTGCATCGTAAAAAATTTTTTACGGTATATGTATTTGATAATAAAATTTTTTGCCTGTACATTCATTCAATATGAAAAAGATTTTGTGGTACATTCATTATTACATCCTGAACCCTATCCTAAATTCAATTTCATATCTCTTGTGATAAAGAAATATAATGGATAATTACACATAATTTCATAAACCTTAAAATCTAAAATCAAAAGTAAAAAACTAAAAAGAGATAGAAGAATACCTTATACAAGTTAGAACTATGACCGGTGAGGTGCAATCGACCGGAGACTAGTAGATGAGTAGCGTTGCAGCAGTTGGGAGGTCCGATGTGACTACATTAGCCTGTGGTAAATTTTGATGCCTGATGGGATTTGATTTTAATTGTTGGGGAAATTGGGCTTTTAATTGATCAATTGGCTATTAATTTTAATATTATTTTGGCTTCTATTCTTGTACTAATTTTGGCTTTCTAAATTTGAAAAATATTCAAATTTTTGTTCAACAGCATCCCAATATATATAACGGTGAAACAAAAGTAATAAATTGCACTTCAGAACGAGAGTTCAGAGGTAGCTCGGGCTACGGACTCTTAATAAGTCCACCGACACCAGCGTTGTCGTGTTCACAAGACGTGTGCGACCTTTCGCTAATAAATTTACCCGGATGGCCGGACTTATAGCATTCGTTGACCGTATAAAAAAATAGAATACAAAACATACGTGAAAGAATGTATTATAACTTGTATCTCACCATTGGCACGGACTCGCATATACGAATATGGACGGTAGAAAGGTTGAGTGTTGTCTGGTTTCTTCAGCTTACATGCGCAATTAATTGGCCTCAAAATTAAAATCTAGGGTTTCTTTATTCATATCTTGAATTTAATTTCCTCTTGTCGGTAGTTTATGTATTTAAGTTTAGTTCTATTGCATATGAAGTTTCAATGCGTTTGTCTGTCTTTACTTTTATGTAATTGCATGGCACCATGACCTTCAATCACGCATTTTAGAACATGTTTTGCACTACTACATAAAACCTAATATACGGGAAAATGTCAGTCGCAAATAGTTTTAGAGTTTTTTTTTTTTAACAGCAAACTTACGTTACTCTTAACACATAGCTACTTCATACCATGAGTTTACTACAAATTATGAAATTGACACTTTCAAGGGCCATTCAAGATTATGCAAAACTCTATTCGTTCTAATAGTTTTATAGTTATAGTTGTTTTTTGCATCTACTCGAAATCATACACGTCAACTAAATTTCCAAAACTAAATTAAATGGTGATTACTGCAGGTGAACCACAAATAGGTCAAACTACCAAAAAAACCAGAAAAAGAAAATTTTTTATGCCTTGCTCGCTAATAAGTTAGTACTCGCTGATAGATTACCGATCAGAAAAAGAAATTTCATGAAAAGCAAAAAAAGCTTATGTAACTGTTATCAGTAATCACCAAATGATTTAGAGGATAACACTTCCCAAAAGGATTTCATTACAAGATTTTGGTTGATACCAACGGGTTAGTATTTGAGACGATGTTCAGTTGGTAACCCATCGGAAGATGAGGTTTCTGAAAAGACTTATTGCTAGAATTTACAAACGTTGCCAGTTTAAAAATTCACCTAAAAATAATCCGTGGCAAGTTAATTGTAATTACCCTCATCCTCCCTATATTTCACATGCATTAGTTTACAGAATATCTCATTTTTTAAATTTTACTATAAATACTCACAAATCATATTATATGTTGGAAATGGTGATTTTGGAAGTTATATGTGACAAATATGATGTTAAGTACCACATCAAAGCTAATCCAATAGTAACTAGACTGTTTGAGTCCATGGTCTTGGAATCAAAGTCGATAATGAATGTTAAGATGTACCGGTGGCGGAGCTTGTACACTCTCGTAGGGGGGCGGGGCCGAAATTGTTTCTTTTTAAGGGGCGGCGAACTCAAGTTTTATATAAAATTTACATTGCCAGGCCAAAAATTTATACTACCGGACTAAAATTTAACACTACCGACGAAAAAAAGAGGGGGGGGGGGGGCCGCGGCCCTCCCTGGTCCCAACACTACTAGAAAAAAACAAAAAATGCGACAGTCAAGGTTGTTGCAAATTTGTCACAAAACTTGTTTTACGACAAGTTTACGTCGAAAAACGGTTGCAAAAATTTTGCCACAGCTTTCTGACAGTTTTTGTGACAGGTTTACAACAACTGGTTTGCGACAGGATACTGACAATCTTCTGACATGGTTTTGCGACAACTTTCCAACAACACGTTGTAACAGATTTGCGACAAGTTCTTTGCAACAAGATACCATCAATCTTCTAACAAATATTTACGACAAATTTGGGACAAACAATGTTAAATATTATTTTTTATTTTTATTTTTGCGACAAAGTTGCGACAATATCTATTTATTTACTTTGCAACAAACTTGCGACTAAACAAGCTATTAACAAAAAAATTAATTTTAAAATATGAAACAATCTAATTTTTTTTAACCTGATGAAAACAATTCAAATAAACTATTTAACCACAATCTAAATCCAATTACATAAATCCAAACAAATATTGATTACATAATCCAAGAACAATACAATAACTAAATTAAACTAAACTATGGTAGATGATTGTCGGAATTATTACTAAATTATTTAAAAAAAGGTAATTTGTTGTCGCGTCTCCTCCTACATTTGTTGTTGTATCTGCTCTCGCATTTGTTGTTGCATCTCCTTCCGCATGTTTCTTCTCATCTCATCAGCTTGTTGCATCTCATCTCGTATTAGTTCATATTTATTGATGGAACTACAATTACACACAAACATAATTAAATTGAGTCTAAACACAAACATATATACATACATGAACAACATATAAACAAATTTGTACATTAGTATCCTTTTTAAAAAATAAAAGTTTAATCTTGACTTTAAATATTTATGAAGAATATTTGAAAAATTATAATAATAAACAGATATGATGAAAACACTCCACTTACATTGAAAAACCTGAGGAACAAATTTAGAGTGGCACTACTAACTTTCTATGTCTAGCCCCATCCATAGTTAAAGCATAATTAACAGACTGAAGGTGACTCTACTAACTTCATGTTTTATACAAAGTTATGAAAGAAACCTTCCTAATTAAAACTTAAATTCAATTGGGTTAGATAAATTCATGATGAAGACATTAAAGATAGCGCACAGCCATTGTAGTTCCATCATTAATGCACCACATTCAACTTTCTTCAAGCACATCTACAAAGCAAACATATATGGATATCTTCTTCATCAAATATATCTTATTTTCATATTTCTTTGGCATATTCTTATGGTTGGGATTTAGATAATATATCACCTTACGACTATTGAAAATTAGCTTATTATAAGATTACTAGTGGAAATGCCCGCGCGTTGCGTCGGTATGGCTATTGCCTGATTTTTTGGGAATTCGATTTTAGTCAGTATCGGCTCGGTGCCTTATGTTGTTAATTAAAAACTCAAAATATAATTATTGAAAAAATTAAATGAAAGAAAATAATTACGTATATTACAAAAGTCTTTAAGACAACTATATTATCCCAATAAGATTAGTGAAAGCATGTGTGGTATTTGTGATCGGAAATCACTTATTACCAAGATTTTAGGGGTTTCGTTTTATTAATAGAGGTTAGAGTTTTATGATCATCGGAGGTAACTTTCGGTGGTGATTTGCATAGACCGGAAAAAGTTAATGGAGAAATTATCATAACAAATTATCATCTTTATTGTTATTGAGCTTTTAACAATCGGCAAGGAAAAGGGAAAGAGGGATTACCGCTCGATCGTAGTGGATAAACGGAATTGAAAGTAAATGACGGTTTTGTTTGGTCACGAGTATATGTTTTAGCATTTGTATTATAAGCATCATATATTATATTTTATTGTAAAGGTATAAATAAAATAAAATGATTAATTTTTTGAAATTTAATCATAACTTTTTATATGAGTATCTTAATCCATATGTAAAATTATCATTTAATGCTGCTATCACTTTTATTATAAAAGATATAGATAAATATTAAAATTATAAAACTCACAATATGCCTCTAGAAAAATATTAGTATTATTGTTATTATAAACATGAATATACATATATATATATAAGTTATATACTTAAATATTTAAATAAAATAATACTTAATTTAAATAATATTTAGTTATAAAAATATAATTAGTAAATATAAATTTAAATATCAATTTATAGTATCATAAATAAAATAAAATTTAATGAAGTGAATTAAATAATATCATATTATTAAATAATGTATCAATAATGTTTATTAAATACATGAAAGAGACAAGGGTAAAAATACCAAGGTATATAAAATTTAATTGATAAATTTATCATATTGCCCGTAAATTATCTTAAAATCTTAATCAATTATCTATTCTACCCCTCTTAAATGTCTTACACTTTTTTGTATATATTGATTCAAAACTTGTATGTTTGACAAAATTACATCTTTATCTAAAGAGATTTATTATAAAGTAGTATAGATATAAGTATTTAAATAAAATAATTCTTAATTTAAATAGTATTTAGTTAAAAAAATATGATCAATGATTATAAATTTAAATATGAATTTATATTATTATAAATAAAATAAAACTTTAGTTTTAAAAGTATGATTAGTAATTATAAATTTAAAAGCCAATTTATATTATTATAAATAAAATAAAACTTAATGAAGTGGATCAAATAATATCATATTATTAAATAATGTATTAATAATGCGTATAAAATAAAAACAATAATTAGAAGAAGTTAATTAAATGGGGGCAAAAGTGGAATTATTGCATAAACCACTTGTACTCTATGCTTAAAATGTTATATAGATGTCTTAAATTTTAAATAAAATTACCATCTTATCCTTCTAATATGTATTATATAGTAGTATAGATAATACTTAATTTTAACAATATATAGTTTTAAATATATAAATAGTAAATGTGAATTTAATTATTATTTTAAAAGCATTATTAATAAGATAATACTTAATTTAGTGAATTAAATAATACACTAATTAGAAGAAGTATATTTAATAAGGGCAATTTAAGAACTATTGCATAACACACTTGTATATTGTGCTTAAAAAATTATTTTAGGTGTCTTACACTTTGAATAAAATTACAATTGTATCCTCCCTATATGCTTTATATAGTAGTATAGATATGCATGTAAACGTTTTATATTTGACACGACTCATACCAAAATGTAAACTCAAAACTTAGAAATCTAAGAGGGTGAAAATGACATTTTATAAAGTATTTAAAACGTGTTAGGATGTGAAGGTGTCAAAGTTGACCAGTTAGAACATGTAATAAACATTTAATAAACAAAGTATGTATATACTTGTTTTAGTCGACCCGTGTATTACACGGGTTGAATATATAAAATATTATTATAACACGATGTTTTAAGGTAAGATATGATTAAAATCTTTTTTATTATATATAGAATGAAAATTTTGTTTCAAAACAAATGTGTTAAAAAAAATTATTTTTAAAAACTTTCTTATTATAAATCCCTATTTTAATTATTTTTGTTTATAAAAATTTTACTTTTTAAGAAAACCAATTTTAAAAGATTTCATATTTTAAAAAAAGTTTGATGTTTTAGAAAAAAGTTTTATTTTATAAAATTTATTTTTATAGAAATAACATTAATAAAAGTATCTCTTTTTTAATTTATTATAAACTAACTTAATCTAAAAAATAGTTATATAATATTATTAGTAATTAATGTGATTATTTGGAAGGAGAGATAAGCGGAAAAAATTTGATGAGAATAAATGTAATGTTGACATGTGTCCACTTTAGTTACCCTTTTATTAAAGTAAAAAGATTATTAATTATCATTTAAATATTATATTATTTTATTACTATTACTATTATTACCGTAGAATCATAAAGAGCTAATATATATATATATATATATATATATATAACTAGGTTAATACACGGGTTGAATAAATAAAATATTAAATAATTAGTAATAAAAATTTATGAATTATAAAAGCATGTTTGAAGATAAAATCTATACTAATAATCTTTTATAATGTGGGACACATGGCATTCCCACAATGCTTCCCCAAATTATTTTCCCGCCTAAACTATTTATTTTATTTTTTAAAAGTCAAGTAACTAATTTCCAAATATTTCTCTTTCTCTCTCTATTATAAATTCAAGTCCTTCAATTAATAATTTTTAAATATTTTTTATTAAATAACAACTAAGTATTTTGATTAAAAAATATATTTTTTCAAAAATAAAATTTTCTAAAACTATGATTTTCTAAAAAAATGAAGCTTTTTTAAATTATAAAATATTTTAATTCAATCTTTTTAAAAAATAAAAGTTTTATAAAAGAACATTTATTTAAAACAAACACGGAGTTTTTAAACAACAAAATACTGATAAAATAATAAAAAATTTTCAAAGTAATTTTTTAAAACAAAAGTTTTAAAAATAATAAAAAAATCAAAATACTTAACCATACGTAAATTTAATCATATGTTATATTAAAATAACATTTTACAATTACTACTCATCATCAATAAATATTTAATATTTTTGTTATTCAACCAGTGTAATACACGGGGATATAACCTAGTATACTTATAATTACATATAAATAACTACTTTAAGTAAATAAACAATAATATTTGTTTCTTTAACTTTTATTTTATAAAAAATAGGTGGGCTTTAAATATTCTGCTTTAAAAAATGAATTTATTAAAAAAAAATGTTGTATTCTGTATTTTATAAAACTTTTGTTTTTAGTGTTTTTAATAAAAAAAATAAGTTTTAATTTATTAAATTATATAATTTTTAATTTAAAAATGGTATGAGTAAAATTAGTATTTAATATTATTAATTAATAATAAATAGAAATGAGAAAGTTAGTATGATAAAACTTATAATTGTGTCAAGTTTTATTTTAAGTTTTCTTTGTTATAGATAGATAGATATTTAGATAAATAGATAGGTTAGAACCCATTTATTAAACAAATTATAGTTGATAATAAACACGAAGAGTTACGGTATGATGTTTTAATATAAGATATGATTAAAATTATATATATGTAATAGTTTAAGAAATAAAACAATTATACTCTTTTTTAACTCTTTTATCTAAATAGTTTTACTTTTAAACATTCATTTTTAGATTTTTATAAAAAAATTATTGTTTATAAAAATCTTGTTTATTAGAAACTCAGGTTTCTAATTATTCTGGTTGTTTTAATAAAACAGCTTTTAGAAATTTTTATATTTTTATAATTTTTAAAAAAAAACCGATTTAAAATATTTTGTTTCAAAAAGGTTTAGTGTTTTAGAAAATTTTTATTATATAAAAATTTTGTTTTTTATTATTTTTATTTTAATAAAAAGATGTGATTTTTAATTTTGTTAATTAAATTTGTTTTTAAAAACATAGCTTGATTTTAAAAAATATTGATAAAAGAGAGAAATATATCAATTAATAAAATTGTTTTTTATTAAAAGAGAAAAATTAGTTTAAATGTTTAAATTATTATAATACCCTTTTGTAAGGAAAATAAAGTGAGGATGTTTAATAGACTGACAAGTGTTAAAAAAGTTGTTTAAGAGAATGACAAATGGCAAAATAAATTTTCTGTTATTAGGTATTATAAATTATAGATTATAGATTTGTCAAAGTATGTTTAGCTTATTATTGTAAGTTATGTAATTAAAAGGGTGAAACTTGTAATCAAGGATTATGAATCTGTACAAAGAACCTATCCATCCCCTGATTATGTATTTAAACCTACAACATTAATGGAATCAACGTTTCGTTGCAATCCTAATTGTTTTCTTCATAATACTTTTTCTTAATTCTTGTGTTCTTGGGCAATAACTGATGATTTTGTTTTAATCTGGTACCATCTATGTATTGTTCATAACCCTGGTTGTGTTTGATATTGTAGTATTAAACAGATTGATTTTTGGATACTTTGACCGGGGTGAAAATGCGTTAAAACTTAGAACTGCTTTCTTCACATTTGACCTGTTTAGAGAGGCATCAAAACTAGTCTCGATACTTTGACAAAAAATGGGTTAAAATTCGGACACTTTGCCCCATTTGGAAATGGGTTAGACTTGACTTTAACCCATTTGACATTTGACCTGTTTAGAAAAACGTTAGCATAGTGAGTATAAGAACGAAAATTGTGGGGGGTATTTTTGTCATATAGCCTCTAAGTTAGCATTTTCAAACAAAAGTTGGTGTTAGGGAAGATAAATGGGAGAGACCTAATTTCCGTCGTAAAGCAAGGGATGAATATTGCAGTTTACTCAAAAAATTATAACCCTAACAACATTTACAGTGAAATCATTAAAAATATATGAGTGTGTTTCTTATATTATAGAAAACGGTTTGAGTGGTTATGCCTGAATAAAAGATAAAATATTACTGTTCATTAGTAAATATTACTATTCATTAGTATATTTGAGAAATCACTGTTCAATCCCTATAAATATTTTAATATTTTTGAAAATAGTTGTGAGTGGTAGAGAATATTAAAAATAATGATAAGGGTATAATAAGAGAAAAGTAATTAATTTATAGACAGATACTATGCTTAATGTTTCGAGCACCCTTCAACACATTTAGATCTAACCAACTGGAAAACACAGAGGATGGTACAAAGTATTCAAGCTGAAAAATTAAAGACAAATAACAATGAGAATGGAGACCAGCAATTTGCTACCATTCCCCTGTTTAATTATTCACCAAAAAGTATGTAACCAGGTAAACTTCTTCTTACCCATCTATTTATTAATATTATCAAGTATTAAGTGATTATTAGAAATGCATAACTTGTCCTGCAGCTATATTAAAAGATTAATTAAAAGCGTCCAAGTACTCTTAAACTTTTGTTTAATTACATTTAGAGAAACTGAAAGTAAAACCAGAATAAAATGCATATGTTTGTTATAATCACAGTTATACCTTTAAGTACACACATAAATTCTATCCACAGAAGTCTTTTGCCAGGTTGTGACACCATGGTTATCACATAAGAAATAGTAGGTCACTGAAAGGTTAGACATTGACCTCAAATACAATCAACGTCTTATTGAACATATTGGTCATAGATGATAAGAGAACTAAACAAGTAAACATGCTTAGGTGATAGTCTCCGCTAACTAAAAACAAAATCTTGAGTTCTCTAAAGGGTGGAAATACACATTGGCTTGGATGAAAGATAGAATGTAACACTTTATCCAAATTTCACAATTACGATGGGAGGTTATAAGATATATCAAACTTCAAATACATTGTAAATTTAGTTCTTGTGGATGAGAAAAATTTTCCATAGTTAAGGAGTACAAGGTGAGATATTAATTGATTAAAAGCCCTAGGAGCTCTCTATAAAGGGGAAAAAAACCATAATCTTACAATGAACAAAACCCAGAGTCATGAGAGTCATGGTCGCTGAGGCAATGACAAAACCATAAATACCAAAACTTGCAACGATAGAAAGACAGGGGGAGGAAAAAAGTTTAACAAGCAACATAAAACAAGACATTAGTAAAAGATTCACCATAGATGTTCAAGATTTCATTTCCTAAGAAAAAACATTATAGATATTCATTTTATGTATACACAATTTAGAGGTAGAATATTTTACTCAAACGCCCATGCATTCTCCCTGCGAACTTCCTCTTCTTCCTCCGGGGTGAAGTCATTCTTGATGTTGAAAGTCTTGCGAATCTCTTCAGGAGTCTTGCCCTTGATCATGTCAGCCACTGTTTGACATGTCAGATCCAGTAGGCTCTTGATGTTCAGATAGTTTGCAGCCTAAGACCATCAACAGATACAACATATTACACAATTATATAAAAATAATAAAAGAATGTGTGATCTTACAGGTTAACATTTCAATAACACTAAAAAAGTCTGATGCAAGCTATTCAAGGAGAGCCACCCAAACAATAACAAAACTATATTAGAGGATAAATACTTGATATAAAAATAAGAGACCTCTAGAGCACAATGTTGATTTACCTCAAGTAAAAAAAAACATCAGTAACTTCTAGTAAACCTAGCTATAAGACATGCTTCTATACTACTTGAGTGATTATGCAACATTGCATATTAGAATCACAAAACTAGTTGTTGAAAGCAATGCAAGAGATGATGTTTAGGTGTGTTTCTAGTCCATCAAACCCAAGTAATCACTTTTGATAACTTTCAAATTCTGATTTACATAAAGACCTAATTAAATGAGAGCATAAGGGGATATAAATAATTGTTGCCAGCTTTAGCATCAATCTCACTGTTAAATACTTATCTTACCCTAAACAATCAAGTGGCCATAGACAAACCATAAAACTAGAAACTGAACAAAGGTAATCTCGCATCTATTGTCAACTCCAATTTGCATATGTCAATACAAATATTAATCACAAAGCAATTAAAAGCGTCCACACAAAACGTCAATCATTGAAGAATTCTAAAAGGAAACAAGAAAATCGAAGAGAGTCCCCTGATCCACTTTAACAAACTCCAAATCAAAGGACTTCAGATCTTCATCAGCAGTCTTATCATCATTCTTGGTTGATTCAACGTGTTTTTTGCAATACTCGATAACCTTGGAGAGGATTTTGCTGGTGACGTTAGGGAGGGGGATGGTGGTGTCGGCACAGTCATCTTCGATCATATGTTTGATGGTTTGTGATTCCAAGGCCACCGCTTCTTCAACCTCGAAGGTTTCTCCGTCGGAGCTCTTCAAAACGATGGTCTTCGGCTACGACATGGTGGTTTGATCGGACGAAATTTAGTCGCAAGGTTTGTGGATGGTGAAACCCTAGGAGATTATCTTTGGAACGAAGAAGTCGATTGCAAAAACTGGGAGATACAGATTGGTGGTGTACCTCCTTTTATAGTCATTAAATCATTAATCCATACGGTTGGATGATGGTTTATCGTTTAATAGATAAGTTTAAAAAAGGACTTTTTTAGGCTCATCATAGGAATTTTAAAGAAAACCCGATCAATATGTCACAGTTTGGTCTAACCGTGACCGGTAGGTCAGGTGTAGAAAGTAACTCTCACGTATGGGTCAAACCGTGACGTTTAGGCTTCAGAGAATGTTTTTACACATCGGGATTGGGTTAATTATTGGGGGTTGGGTGTCCGTTTTTTTTAGAGTTGGGTTTTATGGTTTTGATAGTGGTGTATATGTCATGGTTTGGGCAAACCGTGACATATTAGATTTAATATTTAATTTTTTTAATCATGCTAGTTTGTGTTTATTTTTTAATCATGCAAACCGTAACGCTTGAAAGATGCACAGAAGATATTTTTATCACACGGTTGAACCTTATCGTGACATATTTGGTATAATTTTTAATATTGATTTTTTTTTAATACAATCTATTTCATTGTATTATCATTTGAATTAAACACAAATAATGTTTAAATATTTGTTTACATTTTTAAATTATATATTTTTGTATTTTCAACCTATGTAATACACGGGTCTATAACCTAGTTTATTATATAATACCAATTAATATCATAAAACAAACTCATTTCAAAAATTACATTTTATTATCAAAACAAAATAATATTTAAGTTTATTATTACGAATATTATCAAAAAGTATTATTTAGAAACTATATTTCTTTATTATCAATAACGTTATGAAAAATCATATATTTATTTTTATGATTACTAATATTATTAAAAAATAGTATTATAAATTAAAAAAACAATTTTAAAATATATAATATTAAAATTTTTATACTAATTGCTTGGAGTTAAATTTCTGTCACAAATTTGTCGCAACTTGCGACAAGTTTGTGACAACATTTAGTTTCCCGCTTAAACTTTGGGTCTTTCCGCCATATTGTTGCAGACTTGTCATAAATTGCAACAAAATTTAATTTCCCGCTTAATTTTTGTGATAGCTTTGCGACAACTGTTTTTTTGGTCGTAACCCTGTTGCAAACTGGTTGTTAGTTGTAGGCTTTTCCACTTTGTTGCAGATTTGTCACTACCTTGTCGGTATTTGCGACAAAATTGTTTTTGTCGCAAATTATAATTGCAAAAATTAGAGTTTTCTAGTAGTGCAACTAAGCTCCGCCCTTGGACGTACGAGAATGTAAGTTTGTGTTTCACACAGTAACTAAATTTCACCTTTATGGTGCACATGATAAGCACCCATTAACGACCCATCAGTGTACTTATCACCATACTTAACAGGCTTATTTTGATATAGCGTGATTATGCATAACTTAAACAACTTATTTAAATATGATAATGTCTATTAAAGATACATTAGTAAAGTTAGAATTTAAAGGCGACTATCATCAAATCATACAAAAACCTAAATTAATTAGCTAGTTTGGGACAGTTTGGGTTAATAGGGTGTCAATGAAAAAGAAGTATGTGATTAGTATCGCACAAATTGTTTGTTTCTAAAATAAAAGGCGAAAGTTTTGAATGAATATTGAGTGAAGCTAATTTGTGCGCCAACTAAACAAGCGAGCAATACAAACACACAAAAGAGTTTAAGTTTAGGTTTGATTACTTAATTGTAAGGCTTAATCTATCTATAAAATATGTCTATCATTAGGAGATCAACAAAAAAATCATCTTCATTAACACAATCAAGCAATATCAGAAAATTGAATATGAATCCAAAATCGTCACAATTTGATAAATTTTCAAGCGACAAAGACAGATGTAACTCATCAAAACTAAACAATAATATAACTAAACCGTAGTACACTCAACCATGTAAACGAAAGTAACAAACATTTTCAATAAACCATTTGATCAGCTGCTTTGTTTCTGCGTTTTCCAGCCCTCGATTTCTCGTGAACCTCGCATAGAATTAATATTCTTTTTATTTAATGGCCTATTTAGTTCAATTCAGCCCAAGGCTCATCTCTAGTTAGTTTATTTCATGGCCCCTTGATTTCCTTATGTGGATCAGTCCATAAGTTTGTTAAATAGGGCTTACAAACCGGTTTTTTTCAAACCGGTTTGGTTTTTAAATCGCACTGATTTATTTATTTATTATTTTTTTCTGCATATGTGTAAATTGATTTTTTTTTCAAACTGATTCAGTTTCAAGCTGGTTGTTCATCAAGAATCCTTAAACCGCTCAAATCTGTTTGGACCGGTTTGTAAACCAGTTTTTTTTAAACTGGTTTTTATCCTGGTTTAACCGGTTTTTTCAATTAAAACAGGTTTACAAACCGGCTTTGCGTGCCTGCTACCAAAGCGATATACAAACCGCCGGTTAGAGTCGGGCTCAAATCGTTTTTTTTTTTTCAAACCGGTTCGGTTTTTTTACTGGTTTTTTTGTACACCTCTAGCCTAATATTACTTTTAGTTCTTCTATTAGAGATCATCGATATATATTTTTCATAAAAAGACTTCAGTGCCTTTGATATCGAATTTAGTTGTTGATAAACTATTTTAGAATTTGAGCTTGCATTTTAGTATAAATTTATCACTTTGGTTGGTTTGCTTCTAACCTACCAAACACGAAAACAAAAGAAAGTAATACATTTTAGAACAATAATGTTTGAAATTATCTTGCAAGACAAAATAAGCTAAAAGTATTAAAGAAAAAATAACTCAAAATACGAAGTTATGTTCCTAAAGTTAAATTCATAAACCTCTGAACTCAAATTTGTTAAGATAACTAAAGACTTAGAAAACCTATAAAAAGTATTTTAGAGGATCATTAACGACAAATTAAAGATCTATGGTAAGTTTTTGAACCATTCAGGGACTTGTTCTTCTCTAACTAAAGAACAAGGACCTCAATATTAAAAGACCAAAACATCATTCCAAATCTAACGTGACATTACTAAATTCCAATTCATCTAGAAGAACCTGACAAAAGATATCTCACATATAAAGCTACCAATCAAATCAATGCAATTGCCAATTTGGTATGCCAGTTCAACTATTTAAGCTAATGGTTAAGGATACAAACAGAATGATGTAAAGAGTGGATTACCCATTCAAGCACTCAACGTACTTTATTGAGTGAGCTAGATATACGAGTGAGAGTTTGACATTGAGTCATTCATTGTAACATTTTAATCCGATAAAACCTGACTTGTCACGTAATACAGTATTCAAAACATAATTTAAAATATAATTGAAGTGCTAACTCAAGCATTCTAAGTCCTTACAAAATTTTAAATTGAAACATTAACTATCTTAATTTAAATTTAACTAAGTCTATTTATAAGACTATATTATCTCATTGTAATTTATATGTATTTAGAGGGCATTATTATGTAATTTAGATGCTTATATATAGGGATCCATCTAATCTTATTTTGATCAAGAGTTTCAATGCCATAAACACTTTTATGGTATCAAAGCCACCCTAGGCTTTCAATCACTTTCGATGCGCCACACACATACATACCATCCCTAGCAGTCGCCACTTGATACAATCCATAGACAAGGCCATTGCAGCCATCGCTCTTTGGTAGCGTGCCGTCATCGCCGCCGCCTTGCTTATTTCCTTCCATTTCTTTAGGTTCTTGTTTTTCTTTACCAATACCTATCATGCTTCAAGTTTTTTTTCGGTTTAAGATCCGTTTTAAGACAGGTTGATTTTTGTAGTGCCTTCTATATGATCACCACTTCTTTTCTAATTTAAAAATCTAAAGTAAATCTTGGTTTGATCCTATGTGCTAGCTTATGCCAACGCCCAATTGGTATTTTAAACATTAAAAATAATTCTTGGTTTTGTTATGAATAAACTTAATTGTGATCAACAAACTTTTATAGGTTATTATTTTTCTATTAATTTTTTATTTATAACACTGATTACTAAATTTTTTGTAATGAATAAACTTAATTGTCATCATCAAACTCTTATACGTTACTATTTTCCTATTAATTTTGTATTTATAATATTGATTACTAAAGATCTATCAAAATTTAAGAATGGATTGGAAGTTTTACAATAAAGTGACAGGTAAACGAGCAACAAGTTGCGCCGCAACCCCCTTTTGAATAGCAAACCCAATTCTACTAAAAATAAAATTTTGAGACTTAAAAGCTGACAAATTACAATGCACGACTTGCTAAACCCTGTTTAGAAGGTTCACAGCCTGAGGTGCGAGAAAACCAAACATATCAGAAGTAAAAAGGGATAAACACGTGTTGATTCTCTAAGCAAGCTTTCTCGTGTTTAGCGATTTTGCCTGATTCTGCCTTCAGCGTAGCCTGCATCGCAACCCCTTGTCCCTAAAAATAATTTAGAAAAATCAAATAATTAATATCATCAATGTTCTTTAATATATTTTTAACATTAAATGAGAATGATAAATTTAATCATGGACTTTACATATGTTTATATATTTTAAACTAATAATATGATAAATTTAAATGAGAATGATAAATTTGTTTGTGAGCAGGCACCCCATGACTTTTCAAAATTAAGGTCATGAGTTCGAGTCTCATTTGGTGCAATATGTTTCAAGTGCGTCAGTTGTTTTACTACAATGGGCCTTTGGGTGATGGGTTTCCCCTGAAATGGTTAGTCGGCCGGGTCACCAGCGTTGTATATGTTCACGGGCGTGGGTGGCCTTTTGCCAATGGGTTTACCCGGGTGCCGGACTTAAAAAGTATTAGTTGGCTGATAAAAAAATATATGAAAACTAATTTACTATTATATTCATATATTGTTTTTCATATTCATTAAACTCTCATAAAATTGTATTATTACAACTATATCAATTGGTGGGTGATTGAACAGTTATTTTTTTTCATCACCCTTGATGCTTATGGTACAATTGTTATCTTCACTGGCACATCTTTCTTCATCCTTTTATTTGGCTCTCCATCTTCTTTGTGTTTGCAACGCCTACCGACCATCAATCTAGCCGTCGTTTGCAGCTCCCGCTAGCGATGCTCTCGCTGGTATTGTGCGGCTGCCGATTGTTTTTAGTCTCTTGCTGCATGTCCTTCTCTCGATGGTGCTCTCGCCGGCCATCTCTTTTGTCATCGGCGGTTCGTCGCCTTATTGCGCCTGATGTAAGTGGTGGAAGTAGTGGCGGTGCTCTTGGTGGTGAGGTTGATTGGATCTGCGGTTATAGGAGAGGGGGACCCGGTGATGGTTTGCCCCTGTTTCCATCTTCGGCGTTGGGCTGAGCGACCGCCATCGTTGGCCTCTTGCGGACCATTTTTGCCACTGTAGTTGGGGTGAAAGACATGTTTTGGTGGTGGTTTGTCGCGTTGAGGGTTTTCGTGTTCATCGCTGTGCTACGCCCCTTGATTTGGGGCTTTTATTTGCAACGATCCAGCCGGTTTAGCGGTTGTTGCATGCTAGACGATTTGTTCCCCATCTGCTGCTTCACCGCCACAGCCTGTTCTAGAATCTCACCGTTGTGTTCCGACGGGTGGCCCGGATGGTGGCATGACTTGGATTGTCGTTGCCTCCGACGGCCCTGTTGCATGGCGGTGAAATGAGTGGTGGTTTGTCCCGGCCATCGATGTCGGTGGATGTTGTGTGCCTGGTTCGATGCTGCGAGTCGATGATGTCGGTTTCATCCGAAGTTTAAGGTTTGTGATGATGGGAGAGTTACCCATAGGTGATGGTCACCTTCATGCTTGGTCAATGATGATAATTATACCGACATCTGAGACCACTTAATTTTACATTTTGTATGTAATTGAGTTGCTTTGACGTTAACCATTGTCGATGATGATGAACTGCTTCATCGAAGACCAATCGTGGTTTGGTATATCACTATTTTAATGTTATAGATGTCTATTGAGTATGTTGTTCTTACATTGTTTGCATGTGGTGCGGTCTATGAGCCATGATGATATGAGTGGAATGGTGTTGGTTGTCTAGGCGTGGCTGTCGTATATGGTTAGCAGCTGTAACAGAACGCTAGCTCTGAGCCCCGATGTCATAGTTATTGTGATGTCCATCAGATGCGCAATGCGTGTCGTAGGAAAAACTAGTTGATATTAATATTTATGATTATCTTATTAACCTATTGCATCATTTCATTTTATTAACCAACAATTAATGGTAATATGATTTGAAAAGAAGTTAATACTATATTTCTTTCATAACTTATGGTTTGTTAATCGTTCGTAACCTTCGAACACATATTAAAAATGCATTATCTGAATAACTACATTTCATAAAATATTTTGATGAATATAATTTCTCATAAAACAAAAACGCTTCTCATTTTAATCTTCAACATTTCAACTTATGAATATATAAAACCTAATTATAAAGATAACACGTTGTTAATTTGAGGATGAAGATATTGATATCCTTGATGGTTATAATTAAGGATCTTAATGATACAACTCATATGAATGCTAATGATTTTATTATTGATACAAGTCATGACTATGAGTGATTTTCTTACTAACACACATTAGTTGAATGCTTACAATTTTTCTTACGTATGAATTATTAGTTATGCATTATGTTTAAAATATATAAGACATTTAGTTATGAGATTTTATTTTGTTTTGATTTAAAACATTTGAGGCATTTTTTAAGTTATTTTATGTATATTAATATTTTTTTTTTTTATTTTATTTAGAAAAATATGAAACATTTTATTTATAAATTCTTTTTCTTGTTTCGGAAGCAGATGAAGTGTTTAATGAAACTTTCCATTAATAATGAAAATGTTTGTCTAATCGGAATTACAACTACTCATACAATTCTTAAGAAAAAAAATACTTCTCAAATTTAATTATAAAAAAGGCAAGCATTAGTATTATATTTGGTAGTACAAAATTAGTTAAAGGTTCTGGATGAGCTTCTATAGTATCACTACAGGGAACACAATTTAAAATTAATAACGTGTTATTTTCCCCATTGTCTCGAATAAATCTTATAAGTTTTAGATATATTCGCTTAAATGAATATCACGTTGAGACTACAGGCAAGGGACATGAGAAATACCTTCATATCACTAAAATTATTGCAAATAAAAAACATGTATTAGAAAGGTTGTTTGTCTCCGGTTTATATTACATCAAAATATTTGCAATTGAATCAAATGTAGTTATAAACCATAACTTTGTGGACCGGCAAAACTTTATCATTTGGCATGACCTGTTGGGTCATCCCGAATCAATAATGATGCGAAAAATTATAGAAAATTCATATGGGCATTCCTTAAAGAGTTAAAAGATTATTTAGACTAAAAGGATGTTTGGTTCACAAAATTCTCAGGAATTGGAATTGGAATTAAAAAAATTTTCATCCAAAATCATGTTTGGCTGGTCAACGGACGGAATTGGAATTGGAAAATTTTCCCTCATTCATTGGAATTCACATTCATTTCACTTACCTATAGAATGTTTAACAATCTAATGAAATGTTCAGAATTAAATTCCAATTTCACTCAAAATTGACCAACCAAACACGTGGTTAACTTTAACAACATTCCAATTCCATTTCCAATTCCAATTCCTTTGCAAAACATTCCAAGAACCAAACGCCACTTAAGGATTTTATATGTTTTGCATACTCACCAGGGAAGCTAATTACCCATCCATCACAAACTAAGGTTAGGATTGAATCCTTTAATTTTTTGAAAAGAACACATGAGGATATATATGAGCCTATACATTCTTCTAGTGACCATTTAGATATGTTGTGGTTCTAATTAATGCATCAACTTGTTGGTTTCATATGTTCTTATTATTAAGTCGTAAAATGGCATTGGCAATTAATAAGATTAAGAGCGCATTTTCTAGATTACCCAATAAAGAAAATTCGATTGGACAATACCAGTGAGTTTACATCCCAAAGCAATTAATGATTATCATAGGTCTATTGGGATAAATGTAAAACATCCTGTACATCATGCACATACACAAAATGGATTTGTTGAATCGCTTATTAAGTGACTTCAAATGGTTACAAGACCAATGATTATAAAATCTAATTTATCAACATCTGCGTAGGGTCATGCTAATCTACATTCAACAACACTAATTTGCATCAACCAACAAGTTACGACACTTCCTTCCCATTAAAATTGGTTTTTGGTAAGGAACCTAATACCTCCCATCCATGAATTTTTTACTTGTGCAATATACATTACAATAGCTCCATCACAACATACAAAAGGGGACCTCAAAGGAGGTTAGGGATACATGTTGGGTATGAATCACCTTCATTCATTAAATATTTGAATCTATTAACAAGAGATTTATTTACATCCCGATTTGTTGATTGTCATTTTGATGATAAATCAACGTTCCCAACATCAGGTGGAGATGAAAAGCAGCTAAAAGATGAAATAAATTCGAATGATATATCATTATCTAATACCGATCCTTGAACTAAATAATGTGAACTTGGAATTTAAAGGATAACTCATTTACAAGGATTAGCAAATTAATGACCAGATGTATTTACTCACCCAAAGATAATGACTTAGTCATATATACCAACTATTAATGCTCTATTGAGTCTACTACACATCTAAAGCATGGTAGACCAGTCGATTCCAAAGTTAAAAATTCTTGAAAGAAAAGAAGTTCAAGAAAAGAAGATAATTAAGTCGATGACCATACAAGAAAAGGAGTCTCTTGGAGAGAGACTTGAAAACGAAAAGATCTCAATAAACTATATCATGTCTAGAAATGTACGAAATTGAAAAAAGATAAAAAGAATTGAGAAGTTTGGTAGTTCAAAAAGAAAGAATTGAATTCCTTAAAAACGTTTTCGACCTATAGTTCATACATATGAAGGTGTAAAACATGTTAGTTATAAATGGGTCTTTGTTCGAAAGTGTAATGGAAAAAACAAGATCATACAGTACAAAACATGATCCGTAGCACAAGAATTTTCGCAAAGACCTAGGATTGATTCTAAAAAGATATATTCTCAATGGTGGATGCGATTCCTTTTTGTTATCTTAATAGTTTGGTAGTACAAGAAGGGGTAGATATGCGTCTAATGGACTTCGATACAACCTCCCTCTATGGCTCCCTTGATACAAACATTTACATGATACTCCCTTAAGGATTCAGACTACCAAAATCACGTGAATCTAGTTCTCAAGAAGATCTTTCAATTAAATTAAACAAATCACTATATGGTTTAAAACAATCTCAATGTATGTGATACAATCACTTTAGTGAGTATTTGCTTAAAGAAGGCTATAAAACGATTGAATGCTTAAAAAAGAAATTTGATATTAAAGATCTTGAAAGACAAATTTTTGTTTCGGTTTAAAATTCAGCACCTAAAAGATAAAATACTTGTGCATTAAGAAATATACCTAGAAAAACTACTCAAAAGATTTTATATGAAGAAATCGCATTCACTAAGTACCCTAGTGGTCGCAAGGTCGCTTGACGTTGAAAAGGATTCGTTCAAACCTTCGAAACAAAGGAGAAATTTTTGGCCCAGAAGTACCGTATATAAGTGCGATTGGAGCATTGAAGTACCATATAAAAGCTTCGATTAATCATAATCCATGTTATTCATTTGGGGTATGCTGTGAGATTTCAATTAATCTTCATATTTTGTTCGGACGTGAACCATTGTTCGATTGAGGTCTGCTGATTTCATGTTTTGTTTGATTGAGGTCTATTGTTGTCACGTTCGAACAAACATGATAATAGTAGATCTCAATCAAACAAAGCGTGACAATAGCAGACTTTAATCAAAGAAAGCGTGACAACAACATACCTTAATCGAACAATGGTACCCATTTGAACATAACTTGAAGATTAATTAAAACCCAACAACAGATCTTAATCGAACAACATGGATTAGGGTTAATCAAAGATTTTAAATCGAAGCGCATTGTCTCACTAGTCGCTTTATGTGTTTTTTAGTTTTAAGTGAATATTAATTGGTTATTTTGTTTTAATTGGATAATTAGGTGTTGAAAAAAATTAAAATACCCTCATATTAAACGGAGATTTTAACGGTGTTAGTGGAGTGGATAAAAATGATAACATTTGGTAAAATACAATGATTGAAATGACAAAAAAAAAAAGTTTTTGAATTGAAATAACAAATTAAACAAAACATCAAAGGCTAAAATAACATTTTACTCTATTATTTATGATACTTAAAAAACAAACTTCAAACACATATAAATCATAGGACGTTGTATTATTAACTCAATATATTTCAAATAAAATTAAAGCAAATAACTACTTTCTTTTTTGGGAACAAAATAGACTGGAATAAAAAGTATGTTATTATATGTCAGCAACTAATACGACTTTCTTGTGGTTTACACTTGAACGCATTTTGGAACCGATGACATCATGGCTTACCAATTGCCAACTCCAGAACACGTTGAATTATCCTCATGAACTGAACACCTAAATTGACTTTTCATTCATTTCGTCTATTTATATCTCTCGTTTTTAATCTTTTCTATATTTAATTTCTTTATATAGATTTCCAGTTTATAATCATATACTTTCGAATTATATATACAAAAAGGTTAATGTATACAAATCAAATTGATGAAAAAACCATAGGATTCATATACGTATGTACTAGTTTTTAATTTCATTATGTATTAAGCTGCTTACATGTTCTCGAGTGATATCCTGGTTGTACAGTGATGTATTTTTTAACTTAAAGTTGTGAGTTAAAATCTTGAAAAGTATAGATGTGGTGATTTTAAAAGTAGAGTAAGTTTAAAATTAAAGAATATCCATGTTCGCAATTAAAAACATCAATAAGTTCAAAAATTAAAATTTAAACATAGTCGTATAGTTTTATGTAAGGCAATAATAACTCACAAACCAAATTAACACGGTTTTCATATTAATTAACTTTGCTTTATTTATCAAAGCTTTTAGTATATACATACTATATTACATCATACCCCATAATATATTATGATGAAAGTATTTAACAAATAACTACTTTTTAATTAAATGTTGCACTCATTTAATGTCGATGGCGTTTAAAACATGACCACCATTTACCCCGACAAGACGTCATGCTTCTAGAACACCCCTTAACTTTTCTTCCTTGACTTTGTTTTGTCTTATAAATTAAAACATCCAAAAACTACCTTAAATACAAGGATCCAACGTGCATATGATCAAAGAATTCCAAAAAAAATGGCACCAACATCTAATGGTAACGAGTTACCATTAAACGAGAACGACTCGCAAGATATGGTGATCTTTCAGGTTCTTAACGAAGCCAACACGATGGTTGGCTCCAGCCAAATCAGAAGTAGTCCTACTAGTGTTTCCAGGACTACCCTTGACCCGACTCGTGTGATAACAAAGAATAGGCACTATAGAGGGGTGAGGCGCCGTCCATGGGGTAAGTTTGCAGCCGAGATTCGTGACTCCAACCGACATGGTGTGAGAGTGTGGTTGGGGACATTTGAAACGGCTGAGGATGCTGCACTGGCTTATGATCGCGCCGCCTTTGAAATGAGAGGGGCTAAGGCTCTTTTGAATTTCCCCGCTAGACTTATGACATCGTTAACGAGAGTTGACCAAGAATCAAGCTTGAATGGAAACGACTGGCGAGGGTCGTATTCGAGTGCTAGTTCGAAAGGTGATTCGGGGTCATCTTGTGAAGGAGGAAATATGCTTCAACTGTTTTGAAGTGGCATACGCACATACATACATATGTATGTGTATGTATACGTATGCATATGGGTATGTGCATATATGTGTATATATGTATGTGGATTAGATCATTAGGAAACAAATAAACAACTTATTTGTTCTTAGAATGTAAACATCTCTCTCTAGCATTTCTTTCAGGCTACGGATTGTGAAAGTGTTCTCTTTTTTGTTAGTTCATGACCAAATGCCAAAAAGTAGTTCTTTTGGTTTATAATTATTTGATATTACGTATATGTTGGAAATTGGATCAGAAAACACAATGAAAACTTGATGAAAAGAAGTAAATTTTATGAAACTCAAGCTCATGTTAATATTAATTTTAAAACCACACATTACTGTAATGATCATCTGCCATTCTATTGCCAATTGTGATCATCAACTATTATGTTATTTCATGAGTGGTTTCAATCATTAATGGCTTCGTTTCAATCTCTTTTTAATGATTAAATTTTATAAGGTTTTGATACGAAAACCTTAATAGATTTTATGCTAGTCATTGATTTCTCCTTGATAATTATCCGATTAAATATTCACGAGTATATATCATTAAGATATTTCAAATTTGAAAATGTTAACATGATTTTCAGAGACATCCAAGTTTCATGAATGATAAAACTTACGTTGCTTATAGGAGGCATCGCCACTCTTCAATCATCGTTCAAGAATCTCCAAACCCTAGTTGAAATTTACATCCACCACCATTGTCTTGACGCTATGGCTTGACACCATTGAGATTGATGTACTGATATAAAAACGTACTTGAATAGGAATGGAACAAGTAAATATGGAGTTATCAAACATGTAACTAATCGGTTCACTTATAAGGCCATTGGCAATTTCTCGTTTTTCCTTTCTTTTCTGTTTGACACATCAATGCCACACAAATTTTTACCATTTTCAATAATTTTCTGAATTATACATGGTATCATCCAAGTTTTCTTATTTTCCAAATTAATTTTTTTTAATTTGTATTTATATTTGAATTTTTATAACTAAATTAAATACAATACTAAAATAAAAAAACTTCATAATTTAAAAAAATAAAACTAATTTCATTAAAAATAAATTAATATGTAGAAAAATAAAAAATACATAATTAAATATATCATCTAGTATGGGAACTCCCATCCCCAGTGTTGCGCTTTCTTCCGCGTTCTTTGAAAAACAACTTCCAGCATCAGCCCGTAATATGCCGAATGGTCTTTGAAAATGAATTCCATGTTTGTTTGTTGTTGTCCTTCCAAAGCTTTATTTGTTGGCGCATCAATCCAGCACGAACTTGTTGTTCCTCTTGCATAAGTCAGAACTTTTCGTCTCAAACACAGGCTCAATTGTTTGGCTTCGGTTTTAGTTACAGTGTTGAAACTTTGATTTTCAATCAAAGTTCTTCCTATGACGTCAACATTGCCGATTTTTTTATTTTATTTTGCGACCTCTCTAGTTCTACATTCTCATCATCGTTGAAATTAGTGTTCGGAATTTAAGCTTCCAAAGATGTGGTGTAGTGCCCGGATTCATTTGTTTTTGCTCTTTTACTATGTTGGTAATATCCTTTGTTAGAATATTAGCCCGTGCGAAATGAGAACGAACAACCTTCCATGCCTGCATGTGGAAAACCTTTTCTTTTGCAAACATTTTTATAGTCGGAAGTAGTTTTTCGAATCACGTCTTCTTCACCATCGCCGCTACACCGTAAAGTGTCAACTAACTCTTTTTTGGTAAAAAAAAATTCATTTCTTCATTGCATGGTTTAGATTTCTCTATTTTAAATAGAGTTGATAACTTTATTCTTTGCATTTCATTTGATTGTGAAAATGCAAAGCATTCTATACATCTAACAAAAATGATGTTAAACCAAATAAATAAAAATTGAATTCAAACAAGAAGTTTAATGGTTAAAAACCAACCTTCTTCCAACGCCATCTCAATTTTGTTCGTTACCGATAACCCGATCTTCCAAACAATATATGCATACCTTCGCTAACGCATCTGCTTCAACATCGGTCCTACTTTTTTATTTTACCTTTTCTTTTGCCCTGCTTTCTCTACGCTTTTGCAATTCGTCATCTTCCTTCTCAATCTCATCCTTCTCCAGCACCTCTTTTTCCTCACTCGACGAAGGAAGGTTTTTTCACTAATTGAAAGCTTCATGAAGATATTCTTGAAATTATTTGAATGGGTTTGTGACATCAGAAAGTATGGATGTTGTGACATAAGAAAGGGTGTGTATTGGATGTAGTAGGGTGACGGTTAGAATTGCGTGCTTAATATGTTGGAGTGTCAAATGGGTAAGTTTGTTGAGAAGGTAGTTGTGAGGTTTGGTTTTTGATCTGGTTTTCGAGACTCGATCAAAAACAATTTAATATATCGGTTTAGCTACCTTTATTGTGTAAGGGTAAGTAAGGTCGTCTACACAATGAATATGTGAAAAGTGTTTAACAATATAACTCGATTTACTAAAAGACACGACTTTATAATTAAAAATTGAAATTTTGGATTAAATTTAGAACACAATTAGGAAAAGCAATAAACTTTAAAAATGATTTACTTAAATAATAAAAGACAATCACTTCTTGATCCTCAATTATGTAAGATCAATAATTTATATACCTAACTAGGGTTTGCCAAAACCTACTTATCAAGACCTCAATTATGTAAGATCAATAACAAATGATCAAACTTTTAAAACTCATTCATTTACAATGCTATTGATTCGTTTATTTCAAATTACTTCTTAATCTTAATTAGTTCACGATACAAGAAAACCGAAAACTGATAATCTCAACAGGCAAGTTTATTTATAAACGAATATCTTAACTTAAACAAAAAGTAGAATTACATTCAAAAATCATTGTTTAGCAAAACCCTAATGAAAACACATAAAAAGTCTTACTTAACATAATCGATTCTACCGGAAGCAATACAAAAGAACTAGTCAACCATCCTTTTCATTATGTCTTCGATCTTGAATTGGAGAATGTTTGTGGATGATTTGGGGAGCCTTGGAACACCAAAAATCTCCTAAAGTTCGTCAATTTTTGTCCCAAAGAAGTCCTCTTTCGAATTAGGGTTGATTTGGTTTAAATAAACTTGAAAATTCACAAAATCCGAATCCGGCGTATCGTACGCCCACCGACATATGATACGCTGTCTCATACGTCCAACTTTCTGTTCCTTTTGTCAAATACGCCCATAAATACGACGCCACTACGCCGCCCGGAGTATCATACGCCGAGTCTTTTTCTTGACCTATTTTTTTCATTTATTTGATATTTACATTTTTAGTCCTTTAACTTTCATGTTTTGCTTCTTTTGACTCAAATTTTGGTTCTTTAAGCTCAAACACCTATGAATCAAAACATAAACAAAGTCAACTTGTTCTACAATATTAACGATGTAAAATCAAGTATTTAAATCAATTAAACACTAAAGTATTAACACGTGATCAGTTTTATTAACGAGGCTTTTAAAATTATTGTGTTGTTTTTTTTTATCCGAGCGGGATGATTAATCCATGACTAAAATTGAGAGATTGTATTTTAAAGAGTGATGTGAAGTATAAATGATTTGTAAAAAATTGAATTTGAAATGTATTTTATAGTGTAAAAAATTTATTAATTTATTTTTTTTTCAATTGTGCAATGGTCAAAAGACCGTTTAATGGTCGGAATTTTTGGAGTTGAGTATCGGTAAATCCTGGTGAATATTTACTGGGTCGTTGGACAATATAATTGGTGGCGTAGTGTTCTTGACCGACCTCGGTTTTTTCCAGGTATTCGCTAGCTACTCCATGTGGCCACTCCGTGGCCTCTAAGGGTAGAGAGATTCACTTGGAAAATAAGAAGTTAGTTCCTAAAAACCCAATAATTGTAATTATTTGATTATTTAATTTATTTTAATTAAATTCAAATATTTAACGACTATTTTTCAAACTTACTATAAATACTTCAATCTCATTTTCATTTTCAATCTTCATTTTTTACTTCCTAGTTTCTTTTTACAAATCTAAAACATAATGAACTCACGAGACAACACTTTTCAATTCTAAAGCGCATCCGAAAAATATACCTGAAAACCCACCCATGGTGGTTGAGCCTTAAACCCATAATGATTAGACCAACAAGCCCATTAGTGATTGAAATTGCTAACCCTTTTGTGGATGATCCATGGGGTGATGATGATGATTTAAAATGGAACTACTCTTTCGATAAAGCCTTTTAACTAAATGTCGTTAGAAGACGAACACCCACTGAAAACGAGTATGTTCCGGAAAATGATCACCAGCCGGAAGACGAGTACATGTCGGATAATCCATGGGAAGATGATTACGTGCCTGCTAATTGTTGCTAGACGAATACGATATGGATTCTGATTAGTCATGTGATTCACTTTTTTAATTATGCACTTATGTTTTACTTATGTATTTTATGTTATAAACTTATAATTATGTTTTTTTTTTGTTACAAATTTAAAAACATAATAATTTTAAGAGTTATTGGATTTTAATAATACTAATTTTCATTTATTGGTCGAGATTAATCCCAACTCCGGAAATGTTTGCAAACACTACCAACTTTGAACTTATTTTCTTTGAACGATCTCTCACTAACTGAGAGTTAACTTCCGTTAGTTTTTTCAATGACGTGAACTATTTATATTCATAAAAAACTAAGCAGAAAGTTGAAATAAACAATCTGGTCTATCAATTTGAAACTTCTGCAGCCTAAAAAGCGTTAATTTTCACCTTTGATCTGAACCACTTAACTCATTTAAGGTAGATTTCAGATGTCGTTGGAGGCTAGACACCGAAAAAAAACTTGATAGAGGCTAGGCGGCGGCGTAGTTAAAAAATGGTTTAATGTTGGCCCCATTTCATAAAAAAAACTAACGTATGTTAACTCTCAGTTAGTGACGGATCGTTGGAGGAAAATAAGTTCAAGGTTGGGAGTGTCTGTAAACATTTCCTGAGTTGGGATTAATACCGGGCAATAAATGAAAATTGAGATTATTAAAATCCAATAACTTTAATTTTAAATACAAAACCTAAAAGTTAAAACATTGTTTAAAAAAGGCACAACAGCTAGATACCAACTTTAATATTACCGTTTTCATCGATATTTCTATTGGTGTTGCTTAAGGTGATCAAAGCTTTCTTGCTTGGGGATTTATACCATGAAATATTAGGGGATATTAACTTTGCTCGATGGATTGAAATCATCGAGCCCACTCCGTCTACCCTAAAACATTCTGCGGACCAAACGGCCATCAATAATAACCCTTACTAATCTGTTGCCAAAATAGTTCATCAATAACACCTTCAAGAAATCACGTAAGAGTATTTCAGAAGTCAGGTAACTTAATTTCTGAAGTGTGTATTAACTCATCAAAACATTAAATTAGGGCACAGAAATATTTTGTGACACCTCCCTAAGCACGAAAGTGATAATTCTCGTAACTACGAAAACTAATAACATAAATTAAACATCAAATGATGAAAAAATTATATAAGTTCATTAAAATAATACACAAAACCTATAATCATGATTATTTAACTTGAAGTTGTACGTAGAAAAAAACTCTAAAAAAACTTTTTACATTGAGAGCTACTAATGACACAAAACCTATTCCATGACTCATTCGTCGTGTAACAAGCACAAAGGTACGTAAATTTGTTGACGTGTCGTAATAAATTTCAAGATATCAAACACATTTGATTTTTTTTTTTTTTTTTTTTTTTTTTTTTTTTTTTTTTTTTTGTTGTTGTAAATTATCTAGAAGCTTATTAGCCAAGGAATGTTTGTTACTAGTACCGATGGGCGATGCTGCCAGTAACCCATAAAACTTAGGATCAAACATCAACAACAGAGGATCCATTATAGTATTTGGGTTGAATCTTGCTCATGAATTCCAATAATCTCTCAAGATCAACGAAACTACTAGACATATCTCAAAGATTTCGTCAATCGAATTCTGTTTGCCCTCTTTCAAACGATCTCTCAAACCCTCAACCATACCCATCTGGAAACTTCAAAAGACCCAACCGATCTGCAGTTCTTATCTGTCTATTTGAGGAAGGAGATGACATATATGTAATTCTGACCAAAAGATCATCGAAACTTTCGTCATACTCCGGTAAAGAAACTGGTGCACATAAGGTGTTTGATGAAATGTCTGAATGAAGTTGAAATGAGTTTGTTTTGCAGGACATGTGTCTTTGCCCGGAGGTAGAACCGATGAAGGCGATACGGATGATATTCGAACCGCGTTGAGGGAGGCTGAGGAGGAAATTGGTTTGGATCCTAATCTTGTGGATGTTGTTGCAGTTCTTGAACCCTTTGTAACCAAGGTGAAAATTTCTTAATAATGAATTAGATACTGCAAATTAGCCCTTTGTCATATCAACTTGTAGTTCATTTGCTTTTAAAGTTACTAGAGGGGACAAAGATTAATGTGGTAACATTAGATGTAAATTGATTTTGCTAGTAATGCTCTAGTGTTGGAAATCAGGCCGAAAAATCAAACGCACACAAAGAAAAATTGTTGAGGAACTTGCTCTAATGTAAGCTGTTATTTAACTATCACAAAAAGTTGATGAAAACATTAGCCTAAGACCCCTATTTATAATATACTTGCAAAACATGACTACTAATCCTGCTCAAATACCAACTCAACTTTCCATCTTAAACTAAAGATAAACTTACTAATAAAAATGTTAAATAAATACTTATAAACTAACTAAAACTCTTAATACTTGCGGCTGCCAGAAGATCTTTGCAAATCTTCTAAGTTTTGAATCATCCAAAATTTTTCGCCCCCTTTATTCTTTTGCTTATCCAATCTTTTTTTTCACATGTGAACCCAGTGTAGGATTAATTTCCTTTACTAGGTACAGTTTTAGGAGAAATTTTTGTTGGTTTTAATTCTAGGGGTGATCATGAACCGTTACTTAATCGAACTGGTCTAAATCGAAGCAAGTTGGCAGGTTCAACAGGTTTTAAATTTATACCATGTGTATCATGGTTTGGTTTTAGCAGTTTGGCGGTTAGCAGTCCGAGCAATGGTTTTAAACTTGAAATAACCTTGTAAACCAAACAAGCTGTTTAACTTTTATTAAAATTATTTTTTTTTGTTTTCGGAATACACAGTTATGTATATGTATTATATTCATAGTGGAGTGTTTATAAGTAAACTACATAGTTACGCCAAAACCAGTGAAAACCAAAGAAAACCGGTCACATAGTTTATAGATTTTTTATCACTACCCTTTATATATGTATGTGTTATGTGTATGTATATATGTAGATAGGATAAGGATCAATTGAAAACAGTAACATAGTTTTACATATATGTCACACATAAGTTACGTTATACGTATTAATGTTTCATTCGACATAATGCTATGAATAAGTAACACTCTTCATTCCTGTAATTATGTACAATGTATATGTAATAGATACTTAAATACCATTTTAACTTTCAAAAGAACAAAAAATATGATGAGTGGTTTTCGCATAACTATTGGTATTTCTATGAACCCTCCCTTATATTCATAAACCATCTTTAAATTATTAAAAATTTAATATGAACTAACGATATATAGAAAGATAGATCCAAACCTGGCCAAAACATAACCGTCAACACAACAAGCTGCTAAAACCAGCCGGTCCGGCCAACCCGCCCGACTTGGCCAGTTGGTATGTCGTTTCCCAAAACTGTAGTTAGCGGTTTGCCATAGAATTTTTATTGCCGTACGGGACCATAAACAACCCTAATTAAATTTGATATAATATTGAGTTTGGTAAACAGTATGCTTGACCATGTAAGGAAGACTTTTTTTTTTTGCTTACATTTGAAGATAACTTCCAAATTTACAAAGGCATCCTCAATTGTCTTACTATGATGTATTGTTTTGCTTAAAAGGGTTAAGCATCTAGAAGTTTGTGTTGTCAACTTCATTACTATCCTTTTGAATAATTAAATATATATCTTTTTTAGATATTGCTCGTTTTAGGCAAGTCTAGTACAGATGGTTAAGGATACTTCTTTGTATAGCTGACAAAATTGGCATGTTGGTTAATGGGTCGAAACTGGTAAAACCTTACATTTGGAATGTTGGATGTGGTTGATAGACCCATGAACACCTTTTTTTTTTGTCTCTGAAAGGAATGATAAATAATTAGCATATATTAGATATGTTATATAAAAACCATTATTAAGATAATGCTCACATTTAAGAAAAAAAAAAGTTTAGAATGTTTTCACCTGATTATATCATAAAGCATTTTTGACCCATTTGACATATTCCTCTTTAAGCAAGTGATTTTTTACCTGTATAATTCGGTGGTGTACGCATTGTTTCACATGTTAACTATTTGATAGTGATGCAGGAGAATGTGACTGTAGTTCCTGTGCTCGGTATACTATGGAATAGGCAAGCTTTTAATCCAGTTCTAAATGCGGAAGAAGTCGAATCGATATTTTATGCTCCTTTTGAAATGTTTCTCAAGGTTTGTTATCTTGACTTTCACAACAACTTCCGGCTGGTGTTTTAGAATCAAATTATTAGAGATGGCCATTTTAACCTATTTATTTATGAATATCAGATTATGTTTAAAGTCTAAAGGGTCAAATACACAAAAAAAAAGGGTTTCTAAATATGTTAAAAAGGAAATAGGTCAAATGGATCTAGCGGTATGAAGTTGGCGAAATTGTATATTCAAAGCATACAACCTCCTAAACTGCTTTATTTAAGAATTTAATTTATTTTACATATTATAGTTTTATTGACTATATCTGACTCAATAATCATCTATAAGGAGTATCTTAACAAAGAGGGAGGAGTCGCAGTGTTCATAAACAATTGAAACTAACCAACTATTCGAAACGAAGCTAATTGACTACTTTGATTTATATGGCTTGGTTTACGGTTTAAGGTTTGGAAATTAGCAATTCAGTTCATTGTTTGGAACTTGGAACAAGCCGTGTAAACTGCACCGGCCGTATTATTTATTCACTCTTCATTTTTGCAATGTGCATATGTTTATGTATACTTTAATTCACGAACCATCTTTATCATTTCTCATTTTTAAGAAATGTAATACAAATTTACTTTAAAAAATCCGGTTCAAATAACCTACATCGCCATATTGAATTGTTTTGGCCAGTTTGGCCCATACGGCCGACCTAGCCAACCCCGACGGTTTGTTTTGCTGATTTGAAACGGTAGTTAGCAGTTCGGCTAGAATTTTCATAAAAATCAGGCGGTCAACCCATATCCATGGACCCATTTTTACATGTACTCACTTGACCTGTTACCGACCTATTGACCCGCCCATTTTGCCACCTCTAAAAATTATTTTCTTATACATATGACTTTGTTGATTCAGGACGTAAATAGACGACATGAGGAGAGAGAATTTCAAGGGGACAAATACTTGCTTCATTACTTTGATTTCGAAACAAATAACAAGGTGTATGTGATATGGGCCTTAACCGCCGGGATCTTGATCTCAACGGCATCACTAGTTTACCAGCGGCCACCAGAATTTGAGCTGCGAATGCCTAAATTTTGGAAGAAAAACTACAGCAGATTCTAGTGTTTTTAGAATCAAAATAAATAAACAGTCCACTTGTTCATTGTAAGCATTCATTGTCAATGTGTATTATTTAACTATAAGTTTATGTAAATCATGTGCATTTTTTTAAAGGGAAATCTAGGGCTGTTGATGGGTCTCGGACCCCGACCGGTAGGAACTGAACCGAGACGGTAATTGGTAAACTGTAAGTTTACGGTTGCAGTTCAGTGTAAGCTTGTATGCTATGTAATTCTAAGTGTATATAATCATGTGCATTTTTTCAAGGGCCAATCTAGGGCTGTTCACAGGTCCCGGGACCGAACCGGTAGGAACCGGACCAAGACCTAGAGCACTTGAGAGTGAACATCATGAACCAAAATGAGTCGAAGGGGTGAGATCCCATGTAGTAATTGAAGAGTTGTACACCCTATTAATTTCAACAAAACCATATATTCAATTTTGAAAAGTTCTAAACACTTTAAAAGCTTCCTACTTATTTTTTTAGCATGTAAACAACATAACAAATAGCTCTTATTAAACCAATCTACATTTGTCAAAAGCATCATATTATAGACTGTAAATCCCATGTAAACCAGCATACAGGTGATACAAATACAAGTAAAATTCAGCTCATTCAGCTAAAAACCTCATAGAACTTCTCGATAACAAGCGAACCCGAATCAATCGACTCCAAAGGATCCTTCCTTAACCTGTGTCTCAAACAATTTGGAATCACAACAGCAATATCTTCAGCTGTCACTTGATCTCTCCCCTTCAAAGCAGCCAACGCTTTTGCAGCCCGATTCGTGACAATATCACCTCTTAACCCATCCACATTCAACTCAGCACAAACTTTAGAGATCTTAACGCGCAGATCATGGTCAATTTGCACAGCAGAAAGCCGACTCCTGGCTGATGATATCTGTTCCTGAAGTTTTTCCTGATCTGCTTTATAACTGTCACGAAACTCCTTCGGGTTTCTGTCAAAACGGGCCCTTTCCTCCACTATTTTGACCCTAAGTTCAGCGTCGCGTACAGTGCCCACTTGAGCATGCATTCCAAATCTATCAAGCAGTTGCGGTCTGAGCTCACCTTCCTCCGGGTTTCCTGACCCGATTAGAATGAAACGGGCCGGGTGTGATATAGAAATACCTTCTCTTTCAACTGTATTCCACCCTGATGCAGCAGAGTCAAGAAGCACATCAACTAAATGATCATCCAACAGATTAACTTCATCAACATACAAAATCCCTCTATTGGCTTTAGCTAGCAGCCCAGGCTCAAACGCCTTGACCCCCTCGGTGAGAGCTTTTTCAATATCGATTGTTCCACACACGCGGTCCTCTGTGGCGCCTAACGGAAGGTCAACCATGTTGATTTTGGTCTTGATGGTGGGAAGTTGTTCTCCTTTCATTAGCTTCTCCCTTACTTCCATCCCCATAGACTCTGGATCTTCGGGGTCTGAGTTGAACGGATCGGCTGCAACAACTGTGATCTCTGGGAGTAAGTCGACCAGTGAACGAACAGTGGTGGATTTACCAGTTCCTCTGTCTCCCATGATCATAACACCGCCGATTTTTGGGTCAATGACGTTTAACAGAAGGCATAGTTTCATCTCGTCTTGACCCACTATTGCAGCGAATGGATACACGGGCCTCTGGCTCTCCTTTGACAGCTTCTGAGCCTGTGATTCATCGGCGTATCGTCAGCTATAGATTGAACAAACATCTACATGTTTCCATAACAGGAAGTGGTTGACATTTGGTTATATACCTCAAAATACTGATCAATTTTGATTGTATTTTATATTCTAACATGTCAAACAGGTAAAAATTTAAAATCTGGCTAAGAAAGGAAACGGGTCAAAACCATCCAAAGTGTTTTAAAAGGCATCATTATTATTAAACAAGATAGTTCCTATCATCTCATTGAATACACTGATAAATATACATAAGCAAACACTCATGCATTCACATATTGTGTAAACGCAGTGGCATTTTCGTACTTATCGTAAAAACATGTTTCATTTATGGTGTATTACAATTTAATACTCACGAATAATTACTAACTTGATGATGCTAACAACTAACTTGTCATCCAGAAAAGAAAATTACAGGTTAATACAAGTAAACAGAAATATTAAAAATTATAGAGTATCAACCGGCACGGAAAACAATGTATGCATATGTACATATACAATGTATGTATAGGAAGAGTTGGCAAATCAAGAGAAATTAAAAAAGCTCTTAAACTAAATTTTACCTGTTCTTGAGCTGGAGTGATATCAGTGGCAACATTTGAGATAGAAAAATGAAGCCTTTGTTTCTTGACTGAAACTCCAAAGCCTCCATTAAACCTCTTACTTTGAGTCCACCCTGCAACAACATTAAAGCTGAATCGAATTGATCGAACAAGAAGATATTGAGAAAGGTAAAAGGTTGAATGAGAACCTACATGGATTAAAAGAGGTAGCACGAGTGGAGGCCCTTGAGGAAGAGGAAGATGAAGATGGAGAAATTGATGATGAGGTGAGTAAAGCGGTTGCAGAAGTGGAAGATACGATTAATCCGGCCATGTTTATTGAGGAATTTGATGAGGTTTTAGATGGGAATTCAATGAATGAATGAATGAATGAGATGGTTGATGAATGTGTTCGTCTACTGGCTTCTAGGGTTTGATGTGTGGATAAGGGGATAGATTTCGTTTCGTTGGATGGATGGTGGCCCTTTTAGATTTTGGTTTCGTGGCACAATGCTGAGCTAGAGTCACTTAATCATACTAGTGTAAAAACATAATTTTTTTATCATTTTTTGAAAAAGATGTTGGTGAGAGAAAAATTTAATAAAATAGTTGGTTTGAAAAATATTTATTAAAACAGGTGTTTTTTTATTTTTTATTTTTTATTTTTGATTAAGAGTAAATTGTCATTTTCGTCCCTGAAATTTTGTACATTTCGTCATTTTCATTCAAAAATAAAATTTTTCTACGTTGTGTCCCTGACATTTAAAAAACTTGTTATTTTCATCCATTTTCGTTAACCCTGTTAATTTATCTGTTAAGTATCTATCACGTGCACATCATGTGAGGGGCATTTAAATATTTTTGCAGCTCACCAGGAAAAAAAAAGTTAAATAAATATTGTTTAATTTCTCTAAGCATTTAAACATTATTAGATTGGTTTTAATATTCAAAGCTGACGTTCGCTTAATTGGTAAAACAAACGTAGTTAACGGAATTGGATGAAAATGGCAAAATTTTAAAATGTTAGGGACACAGAAGAGAAAAATAAAATTTTTGGATGAAAACGACAAAAAACATCAAACCTCAGGGACGAAAATGACAATTAACTCCTAGTGGTTTTTTATTTTTGGTTAAACTAACTTATCATATTTATTTATTTTTATTTTTAATCAAATCATATTAAATACAATAGTAAACTTCACTTTTGTTTCCTGAGATTTAGTCTAAATAACGGTTTTCATCTAAAGGTTTTAAATCTTGATTTTACTACCTATGGTTTTCAATTTGTCTCAATAAACTCCAACACACTAACATCGTTAAAAAAATTTGTTAAAACCAAAAGTATTATAGTCTTTTTACAATGGAAAGGCTAATTATGTAAATTACTTCAATAAATAGATGGTATATATTGTAATTTACTTAAACCTGTAAAGTTACCTTGCTTACCCCCAACTCTCCCTTTTCCGTGCCAACACCTTCACGCTCACCCATGACCACCACCATCGACACCATGAAACTGATCGCAACCGCCTACACTTGTGTCAACCACTGCCTTATCATCATTTTCACGTGTGCATCCACCAACACCTTCATCGAGTTGACTACCACCCCCACCCACCACATCCACCTATAATATTGTAACCACTCACCACCACCACCACCAATATTGATCCCATCAAACAGACCGATCACCACGTCAACCCTTTCCCACCGTGCCTTGAAAGCTTTCTTCTCCCCTATCGAAGCCCTTATCATATCCTCCATTTGAAAGCCCCAAATCACTATTGGACCACTAAAAACCATCGGCTGAACAATTACAACCACCACTACACCCTCATCACATGAATAGAAACCCTAACCGAACACTAAAATACCCTAGTTAGAGAAGAAACCTCATTATCCTGAATCGCCTGGTTAGAACTTCGATTGAGCTTCGATCACCATCATGTCCAGATTAACTTCGATCACCACCATATCCCAGATTAACTTCGATCACCACCATGTCCATATTAAAGATTATAGTGGGTGATAAGGACCGAGGTGCTGGTGATAACCGGCAGTGGTGCATGCTGATAGTGGACTGGTGGCGGTATCGTCGAGAGAGAGAGAGAGAGAGAGAGAGTAAAGGGAGAGATAAAATAGAGAGAGGAGATGTTTGTGGACTTTTTTCTAGTTTTTTAGTTGTATGTTATTATAAAAAATATGTTTGAATAAAGTTTTTTTTTGTAGCTTTTTAATTGTATGACAAATATGCGTTTGGTTATAACAAATATTTTTAACGGTGTTAATGGGTTGGATTTTATCGAGACAAATTGAAAACCACAAGAAGTAATCTTCCTTTAAATGAAAAATGTTATATGGACTAAAACACATGAAGGAAAAGTAAAGTTTACTATAAATACAACCTTAAAAAAGTTTAAATAAACTTTAAAAACATATTAATATGTGCACTTATGCTAAACAAACATTAAAACTTGAGCAGTTTTGGTGTCAATAACAAACAAAAGTAAAACCATCAGATAAAGTCGACTCGTTAATTCTTAATATCAAACCAAAAATAAAAAGGACAAAAGTATCCCTCAAATAAGAAAACTCTAAGAAATTGAATACCAATAACAGACCAAGGTATAGTAGCAAACTCGTGCGTATTGTATACTAAATTGGGTGGGTTAAGCTAAAGCTATATTGATTCTCAAGAACCTGGGAATGCATCACAAGCAAATGCACTTGACTTTGCGGATGACTTTCTGAAAGCTCGTGAATTGTAGTAGAACGAGATAAAACAAACGTAGTTTAAATAAATAATTATTTATTTATAACTTTATTCGTTCTTTTATTATTCACTTGTTCTATGTATTCTATTTCATATGACGTGCAAGTCAATTACGAGTTAATTGAGGAAACGATGAAAAATAATAATCTGATGATAAAAAACCTCAAATATATTTTTTTAAACTACGATAAAAAAGTTTTTAAAAGTTTATTTAGATATTTTTTTGTTTACCCTGTCGACTGTGTTCAGTCGTTCTCCCTACCCCTCTATTTGATACCATTGTAGTTGACAACTTGTAAATAATAAAGATTCAATATCATCAATGATGATGAAAAAACCTCATTTGATACTTGCTGTTAGTTTCGTGTTCATCGATGGATTCATGGTTCTTTTCCGGTCTTTGTTGGTATGTAAATTTGTTGTCGATACTGATGTCAATGAAGACAAGCTATTGCTCATCTGAGACTACTGTTGTTTTTATGTTAGGGTCGTGATGACATAGGTGGGATGGTATTGGTTGCTTTGGCGCGGTTATTGTCGAAGGTTAGCAACCACAACGAAATCCTGTTCTGAACCCAACAATAATGTTAAGTCGTTTTAGTACGTCTATCTCTTTGAGCGTGTCGAATTTTAGGATGGACACAAGTTATATAATGATTATTCATTTAATATTGGTTTTGATTTCTTCACACATTCTTATTAGTGAAGAATATGGAGAACTTCCAAACACTTCAATGAAAATACTGGAATAATTTTTAATTTATTTTCTTGAAACGTTTTTGCAGGTACTTTTTTTTAACACCTTGCTAGACTTGTAATATATTGCTTTGTTGTTCAAAAAAACAAAAAAAGTAAAAAATTATAATTGGTTTTGTGTTGGTATCTATATATTGTATATGGTATGAAATCAACATTGGCTGGTTAGGGCACATGACATTCATTGATTGAACAAAAGTGTAATTTTTTTAGTTTTCTCTGATTTTGTTAGTGTATTAAAGATTATATGGAGGGGATTAGTCACCGAAAAGGGGCGATGTGTAGTGGTAAGGCGTGTTGTCCTCTACCCATTCCACCCAAGTTAATTTGATCTCCCCCCACCCCACCCCCTCCCCACCGGTTTGCATTTTTATTTCAATCTACATTCCCAAGCTATCGTTTTGTGTTTTGGTTGTATGAACACTCGACGTGCGTATTAATAATTCGCAAGCTATTGTTTTATCTCTTGGTTATACAAACGCGCGGTGATAAATACTTTATTATTACTATTTTTCTAATTTTTGTTATGAATCGGATCGCTCTCTCCGCGGAGCGCGAGCGTAATCCAAGTTTAATGCAAAACATCTCTTTTTTTCAATTATAATTCTTTGAACTCAAAACCTTGACTTAAAATATATAAATTTTACAAATTTCTTACGTAAAACTTGAAAACCCTCCAATTTGTCGTAACCTTAAAATTGGGCATGATAGTCTGAATTGAGGGGTGGTGTATGACGCTTCAAATAAGCTCTTGAAGATAAACCTGTACGCGGCTTCGGTCAAGTGCAATCCATCCCAGTTAAAGTATGTGTCAGGTTCAGCACATGAGGTTGACAATGGGTCTGGGCCGCATAACACCGTTGAGTTGTAGTTAAACGGTCCTCCACCTCCGCAACATGCCTTAAGAGCACCATTACTGAATCCTAAATACATTATTCAAAATGCTATAAGTATCTAGTATAACCAAGTAAATATCTCATTCAAAAAATGCTATTGTTGTGCATCCCTACTATAAAATATTGTGTCTCTCCTCGTATATAACTTGAAAGCTGAATTGTACTTCCAACAAACAAATAGAAAACAGGTTCCTTTACACAGAATTAGATGTTATTCATACTACGTGCATAACTAAAGGCGACATGTCATGTACCATATTTGTCTGGAGAGAGAAAAACTTGCATTGCAGCATTATAGTAGTCAGCATAGATAATGTTAACTTCAGGATAGATCTCTTTGATTTTATTTAATTCTGTCTGCAAAAGTTCGTTATGATACTCGGCAAACTTGTTTAATTGCGTAATGCATCCGGTTGCATTATCATATTGCACTTTTTCTGAGCCATAGAAGATGGTCAAATACGTCGCAGAACATCCAATTGGTAGGTTTCCTGGTATAACAAGTGTCTTTGCACCTAGATCAATAACTTCCTATTTTCTCCAACATAACCATAAGTATAAATAATTGTCATATCTATAACACATTAAAAAATAGTAAAGTATATTTGAAGTATATACATACATTGACTGCTGAGATAATAGCATTAATAACAAATGGAACGTATCCTTCAACCTCCTTGATTGATTTTCCAGCTTCTAGTGCATAATTATAGTCGTTTCCACCAATCTCTCCCATGAGAATTATAGAATGCTTGATTAAATTCTTAATGTCTGCAATAATTTATGTTAACATTTATAAAAGTTGACAAATAATATCTAAATATCAATAATAATATAATTGCATTATTTTAGTAAAATATTCATTACAAAAAGTGAAATGAAAACTAATTTAAACTAATAATAAAGTTTACCAATGAATTTCTATTGGTTCTAAGTGAGTTGTTAATCAAAACATGATTTCTAAGAAAAGGTTAAAGCTGGTTTTGAATATAGGTCATCCGCCAATTGAACCAGGAGATGTGGGTTGGGTGACAAGAGTCCGATCATGTAAGAAGAGATGCCTCAAATTATGAAGGTTAAACGATTTAATTTTATATACAAAGAACTAGTTTTATAAACCCGTGAAATATACGGGTTGAATAAATAAAATATTAAATTTAATAAAAATTATTAAGCATAAAATGATATTATAAGATAAGATATAATTGAAATTACATATGAGTAATACTATAAATAATAAAAAAATAATATCAAAATTTTAAACTTTTGTTTTTAAACTTTTTTTTTCAAAAAAAATGTAAGCATTTTGTTTCAAAAATATTTAAAAAAGGTCATTTTTAAAAATTTTCTTATTATGACTCCAATTTTAATTATTTTTTATTTATAAAAAAATTACTTTTTCAAAACACCAATTTTAAAATATTTCGTACTTTTAAAAAGGTTTGATGTTTTAGAAAAAGTTCTTATTTTATAATTTTTTAATAATAATATTAATTAAAAGATATCTTTCTTAATTTATTATAAACTATTTTTAATCTAAAAAAAATTGAAATTATATTATTAGTGGTGATGATAATTATTTAATAAAAGAGAGAAGCAGTAAAATTTTATTGAGTAGAAGTGTGGTATTGCTACGTTTTTCTCCTAATTACTCTTTTATTATATTAAAAAGATTAATTTCGTATATAATTTAATTTTTCTCTTATAACTTTTTATATTGATTTTTCTATAAAAAATAATCAAATACATGTTATTGCTTAGTTTTTTAATTCCAACGTAAAGTTTGATCAAAACCAATTTTTCTAAAAAAAAAATATTGTTTCAATAAAAAACAAATTAATTTTTAAATAAATCAAATTAAAAGAGAAAAATTAAATTATATATGAGATTAGTTATTAGAATAAATTTAAAAATCAAAATTGAGTTTCTTGCACATCCACTACTTAGAGTAACAGATTTCTTGCCATCTCATCACTTCCGCTAGTACACCTATAATAAAATAAAATAAAAAGCCAATATTTTTTCTTATAAATCAAGTCCAGATTATCATCCAACCAAAAAGTTCATATAGTAGAAAGAAAGGAATACAACTAAAAATTTAAAGATTACCATCCACATATGCTAGAGCTTAAAATATGTCAGGTTGGACTTCATAACGTACGTGTTATATCATCCAACACGTGATCCCACATTGAGTTGGATCGTATTTCCTTAGTAATAAAAGCTTCAACTGAATTTTCATGCTTAATAGTAGAATTATTAAGTGCTTCATAAATAGTCACATAGGGGTGGGTTGGGGGTTGGTTCCCAAATCACTCCACAATCAATAGTATCATTTGAAACTATCTAAAAGTACTTAAAATGTACTGGTGAAAAGCAAAGAACCCATTTATTTTATAAATAATTAAAACATTAAAAACACAACATAGCTTTCATCAATAAAAAAATGCATAAACAAGGGGAAGATAATACAAATTCATGAAATAAAAGCTAAATACTCATTTTCGAGCCACGACTAGAAGGTGTGCCGGTGGTGTTACTGATTTATGGGACGAATTCAAACCCCAACCCGAAGCCCAACCGGTCCACCCTAACTCTTTAGGGTCCGGCTTCACATGCAAACAGTTGAAAGACATATTTTTTCATAAACTAGTTAAAGTACGTAGTAATGTTAAACTTTGTAGTTATACATTATATTATAAAAATATTGGTATAATTCTACTATAATCGTTTATGCTCGTTTAGTCTAACCAAATTTAGTATTTGGCGTTTAGAAATAATCTTTTTACTCTAATAAAATAGTATCTTGGGGTGACACGTTGCGACACCACATTCATTCTCACCAAAATTTTCCCGCTTCTCTCTTTTATTAAATAATTATCTTAATTATCAATAAACTATTTAACTATTTTTAGAATAAAAATAGTTTTTTTAATAAATTTAAAAAAAGATCTACGTTATTTTTAAAAATAATTTTTATAGAATATGAAATTTTTATAAAACATCAAACTTTTTTAAAATTAGTGTTTTTAAAAAGTTAATTTTTTATAAACAAAAAATAATTAAAATTAAAATTTATAATAAGAAAATTTTTAAGAATAATATTTTTAATACGGTTTGTTTTGGAAAAAAAATATTATTATTTTTTTTTGAAAAAAAAAGTTTTAAACCAAAAGTTAACAAAGTTGATATAATTGTTTTATTAAATATTGTTCTTACTATACGTAATTTCAATTATATTTTATTGTAAAATATCGTTTAATACTTGATAAATTTTTATTATATTTCATATTTTATTTATTGAACCCGTGTAATACACGGGTTTACTAAAGCTAGTTTAATATATACCTAAACTTGTCAAAATTCATGCTTGACGTCGAGTAGCTTATCAGCAATTTTATTTATTCACATTCTTTTGTTTGTTTGATAAAAGGTGTAATTATAATTTTTATTTGGAACGGCAGAAAAAGTGTACGAAGTTAAATGTGACAGGTGAATATTATAAAGCTTGATCGAGTATCTTAATTCTTTTGTTGGACAAACGTTAACTTATTCACTGTATTTTATGATAGCTTATTGTAGGACTTATTTAATTTGATTTGTTTTTAACGATTATAGACTATTATTTATTACATAAATGTAACCGCCTTGTAAATAGAATATACTAAAGAATAAGCGACCTCAAACACTAATTACAAGTTATGCTCGTTTAACTTTTGTTTATGAACTCTTGAGAGAATATAATATTTTATGGTGAATGGAAAGGAAAAACACTAACGCAGTGTTCCCGAGTTTTTTTTAAAAGATAAATGAAAAAGAATAAATGAAAAGTGAAAAAAATTGTGTTCCCGAGAATTTTTTTAAGAGTGAAAATAAAAGAAAACAAAAAAGCATTGTGTTGCCAAGTTATTAAAAAATGAAAATGAAAAAGAAAGGAAGATTTTTAATAATTTTCACTCGTAACTTTCATTCCAAAATAGAAATAAATGAAAAGAAAAGAAAACAAATACATAAAATTCCCACTTTCTTTTCATTTTGTTGGAACTCTGAAACACAAAATTATAATATGCTATTTTTTCTTTCTTTTTTTTTCACATTTTTTTTCTTTCGTTAATTTCTTTTCACTTTTCTTTTTTTTATTAAACTTGGGAATACACCGTAAGAAAGAAGGGAGTGGATTTGACTATGGTGGTAAAACACTATGAGTGTTGTGACATATATGATTTTAATTTTTTATTTTTTATACTGAGAAGAGACATTATGATATGTTTTTTCCGTACCGCCCCCACCACCCATTATGGTGACAAAAAAACACAACTCATGTCTAACCACAAAAATTTTCAAACTTGAGGTTAATAAAATGGGTTATGTGTAAATTTACTTGACAAGTTAATGGGTTGAAATGTTTAATGCATTTAATTTTATACCTATTTTTTATAATATTTTTATGTCATAACATATCAAAATTCAAAAGAGAAATGAGGATTGAGGTTTATATGTTAAGCATATTTATTTTATATACGCTTCGTATTTTTTTATAAGTTTATAATTTTAGAGTATAAATATGTAAAAATATAAATAAACAAATTGGGATAAAACAAATGATGTTCATGTTAACCCTTACAACTCATGTCACGTACGGGTTGTTTGCCTAATATGAATTCTAGGTTCATATCGTGTTCATGACTACATTAAATTTCGTTTTGCATCCTGTTCTACCTCTAAGCACACAAACATGACCCATTTAACACTTATTTTGCACACTAGTCTCATGTTGAAAAAATTGAAATTTAAATAATAATGAGATGACCTCGAAATAACTAATTCCTAATTTAATTATATATTTATAATATTAAAAATGAAGAAGAACACTAATAAATACTAAAATTTTAAGCTTTTTCAAGGGTATCAATTAAACAAACCTTTTATCCAAAAACTTGCATCGCTGTGTGAAGGAACATCACTCTGATTATAGTAAATGCTTGGAATTTTATATGATATGATTAAAGATGATATAAAGGGGGTACTTTTAAAATGATATATTACGTATAATTAATAAACTTCATTAATAAATCATAAGAATTATCTATAAATATTGTCTGTGGTATGAATAAATCCTATTATAACATTATTATTTCTCTCGTGGCAACAATGTTATTGCTTGTTTAATGGCGGGAACAAAAAATAGGGGAGACCGGGCCCCAGAGCCTAACAAACCTCCGCCCCTGTGCCTGTTGAAATATTGTATTTTAGATATCATACTTTTTCATCATCGTATAATTTAGGTTTGTAGACCTAAAATACTAGTATTTCTATTTATATAATTATAATATGATTAATGCAATAATTTTAATTTGATACAATTAAAATTATTTATTGAATTGTTGACATTCAAAGACTGTTTAACTTATTTTCATGTGCCGTTAAAAATAATTTTTTTTAAAACTTACAGATCTTTGATTAAAAAACATATATTTAATTAACTACATAAACTTTAGTTGATAAACTTAGAGTAGAGAAAGTCGTCTCGGGTTCTTCTGTTTTCTCAGGTTGTCACATCAGAATTTTTTTTTAAATTTAAGTAGTTTTTTTTTGTTTTAAAAAGTGTCATCCTGTTTTTCCTTACATTTTCTTAGTGTGATGTGAGAAGTGTTACAGCACAACTACCAATACATAAAATCAACCAGTGAAGCCTAATGAATATTCACATAGTCAAGGAATATTAAAAGTTGAAGTCGGACCAGCGGTGATGTTCTCACCCGAGAAAATTAAAGTTTTCCTTTTTTTGTTGTACGAACAAAAGTTACTTGTAATAATGGATAGATTCGATTTTAATGGAAAGTTTGTACATTTTATGAAAAGACAAAAAAAGTATATATTCTTTTAAATTATTGTTATTAACGTAGCGTTAATAGATTATTACTTATTAAAGTAATAAAAATTCATCTATCTCTATCTAAACTTGTAAAATGACGTATTTACTAAAATCATACTAGAAAAACATATATTATACATTAAAAACTTGTGTTTGAAAAAATATGTTATTTTGAAAATTTAACCGAGTATGTGCTTGTTGGTTTGAAAAATGATATAGTTACCTGAAACATTAGGGCTAATAGATGATAGCGTTTCTTTGAACCATCCCAACTGAACTCCCAAAGATGCATTCTTGTCTAAGTAAACTCCTCTTGCCATATGAAACGACGGATCCAATGCTGTCGCACCTGCCACCGCGTAATTCACTCCTTGTTTCAACCCCGCATGGTTCACACTGTTGTTTATTGCCTGAGATGGCAGTATCAGTGGCAGCCCAAGACTCTCAGCTTCAAAAATAAGCAAGAACAACCGTAAATATTTGACTTTGCAATAAAATATGGGTTCAGGTTTTATCATAAACTAATGTGTATGAATATTCTTTACCAATGAAATCAATGATTAGACGGCCATTAGATAAACGCCCAGTGGGTTTATGAAAAAAGGTTTCGCCATAAGGTGGAAACAAGAAATGGGGCGGAGAGGCATCGGCTTTAATGGACAATAGCTTCAAGTTTCCAGTGTCAGCCAACGAGTCACCGAAGCTTATTATCGACGTATAGCATCCATTAACATACATGTTACTAGTCAATAACAAGGTTAAAATGAGATAGAAAGTTGATGAATCAGCCATTGAAGAGAAAAAATGTGTTGATAAAAGCTTGGTTGGTGATCCATCTTTATTCTATCTATTTATAGATAAATAGAGAGCAAGAGGACATGAGTCTTGCAAGGAAGTTCTTTGAATTTACGTTACTGCCCTTGGTGTGTAGTTGTGCATTCCATTAGGCCCCTTTAAAATTGTATAATTGTCCCACTTTTGCCCCCCTATAAAAAAATTTATCGTGTTCGTTCCTGGGTAACCCTGTCCCTTTGGATTCATTTAATTTTCTTCAAAAGATTTTCTTTAAGATTAAACAACTACGTAATACTATTTTGGGGATTTATTACTATATTATTTGTGATTTCTTAAATGGTTACAAGTTAGAGTTCTATTAGTATTAGTATCATGTCTTTGGAAAAAGAATTAAAATTCAAGATCTACAAGAATATTAGTTTGATTAATTAATATATCAATTTTGTGGGTATTCCATTGAAGCAGAAACAACCAAGAATCTATCGCTAATAGTCTATGGCAAACCATACGTGTGTAAAGACATTATCAATGGGTCAATGATTGACTTTGCCGGCAACTCACCAACAGATATTACTCCGGTCAACATGTCATTGTCCTGAAAGTTTAGTAGCATATAGCTCATTGACGGATAGGTCACACTAACCTATTTTAGGCAATAAAAAGTCATTTACGTGCATGATAATGACTTATCTTTGATTAAGTGTTCACTATTTAAGTGTTAATGGGCTTTATCATGCATTAATGACTTGATTTAGGCTTAGCCATTTTAGCTTTATACTCGTCATTTATGTGTTGATAACTATAGTGGATGATATATCCATCGATTCACTAATAATAGGGATTACCATTTGTTAATAATTGTTTAAGATTATTGCAACAACTCTAATTTGTTTGTTATGTAAGTTTGTATATAAAATGAGTAAATTACACGGATGGTCATGTGGTTGGTTAAAATTTTGGATTTTATCCTTAAAGTTTTAAAATTACGAATATAGTCCCAAATGTTATAGTTATCTTTTATCAATGATTCTTCTGTTAGTTCAGTTAGTAATGTTAAATTTGTCAAAATAACTATTTTACTTGTAGTGATTATCAATGTAATTTATATTTTATATTATTATAAATATGTTTATTATTTAATACACAAAAAAACATATTTTAAAAAATGTCTACTTTTAAATGTTTGGTTTATAAATTTTTTTAAACCAATATGCGGGAACCTTTATAATAATGTTTTCTTTATAAAAGCGTTTTCTTTATAAAAACGTTTAAAACTGAATTGTTTTAAAAAAAACTAAGAATTAATTTAAGAAAAGATTTTTTAAAAAATGAATGGTTTTAAAGAAAATAACTTTAGAAAACCAACCAGTTAAAAAATATTAAATAATCAGATAGTTTTAGAATGACATATAGAAAATAAATGGTTTAAAAACCGAACATTTAGAAAACATGTTTTAAAAAGTTTTTTATTTGTGTATTTAAAACGTATTTTATTAAATAATAATCTTATTAATAAAGAAATTATAAAAATAATATAAAAAATAAAAAATTTTGAAAAACAAAAATATAAAACTTTCGTTAATAAAAATAATGCTATAGTTTAAAAGGTAAATTAAATTAGATGGCTAATGCGAGTAAAACGCTAATATTTACGACATTTAACATTAATAACTGTTAATTAACAGACCTAGTAAGCATATATGAAAGAGAAAAAATATTAAGGACTATATTAAAAGATTTTAAACTTTAAGTAACAAATCCAAAATTTCAAAATAACCACAAGTACCATTCATATAATTTACTCTATATAAAAATTGTCACAAAATTGTTTCTAAATATTTGTCATAAATACATCACTTGTATATATCGTTTAGCTCTACTGCAAATAGTTGTGTCGGAACACCTTTATGTCACAATAAAACTATAACAATGAGGGACTTTGTCTTGGACTCACGGTGACATCCGTCACAAAATTTTTATAACGATGCTTATAGCCGTCACTTTGTTGCTTAATTTTGTAGCAGCGAAAAAGATAAGTTGTTCTACATAGAATCATCATGTTCATAGGCTCACACATTTTTTATGGCGAAAACATTTCTAAGAGTTTCTTTGATCTAATCAAGATAATTTCTTTGTTCTAATCAAGATAATTTTCTCATCTGTTCTGATCCAAGTGTTTTAAAAGTGTAATATTTAATTCTCCTAGTGGGGGAGTATTGTATCTCAAGGAGTCGTTATCTTTAAAAATGCCTTGTCAAATTCTTATGTCAAAACAGAAAATGACAATTCGTATCCACATCTAATTATTGATTTTCTTTATGTAACAAGCACATGATCGATAAAGTTTATTGTCTTCTACATATCATGATATATTTTATTTTATTATGATAGTTAAAGGGATCAACGGTAGCCACATACACAACAGTGTCTTGACCGGATCAGACCGGCCCGGCCCAACCGGTGCGAACGGAAATCGGAGGGGTTATCGTACTTGTTTGCATCACTTCATTTTGAAAAGGTTCGACCGGCCAATTTGTCCAGAATCGGTGGTCGGACTAGGAACTGGACCGGTACGGTGGGACCGGATTTTGTTTTTTTTTTTAATGTTTGGATTTTAATGGGTAAAAACGAAATGTTGAGCAATAAATTGTTTGTTGGACATAAGATTAATATTATTTATATATAACTATAAAATATACGTATAAATTATTTATTTTGAATTATATATATTACTATAGAGGGACTTTCAATTGAAAACTAATATTTTGTAAACAACCAAAAGAAGTAATTTCAGCAATTTATTTTATTTTTTGTATTTTTAATTTTCCAAGAGTTAATAGGGGCAAAATGGTACTTAAATAAATAAGATTTAGTGGGTTGATTGGTGGATGGTATGTAACTTCTTTTCGAGAGTTTCATGTTCCAGAATATACATTCACAATCAAATTCTTGTCTAAATTTCCATAATTTTTTTACATACCTGTGCATATATAACATGAAGAATAAGAACAATGATTTTGTTATATCAGGTGAAAAAATTTGGGATTTTGTTGGAAATGATCAAGTTAATTCCCATATGTGTGGACATAAATAGGATTGAATGCATAGATTTAAGAAACTAAATTCTGAAGAATTATATTACAAGGATAAGTATGCAATATTTAAATTTCAATTATCATTTTAATTCAAACATTGATGAGATTCAAAAAGAAACATCAACGGAGTTAATGCAATTGGCCAATGCAGGCGTCATGTTGATGGAGGTTTTCACTCATCCTAAAATTATTATTAAGTTGTTTATTTTGCAAGAATTTTAAACATATTTATTGAAAATAATAAGTCATTGTTATAACTATGATTTTTTCTACTAAAATATTTCATTTATGTTTGGTACTACTGTTCAAAAAAAATTTTATGTTTGGCATTAATATAGGATTAAAAGTATACATTCTACAATAATATTAAAACTATACATTCTACAATAATATCAAATAATGCACACAAGCAAAAGCAAAAGATGCATTAATGCACATAAGCATACAGTTGAGCACTATAGTTGAGCACTAATGCACACATGCACTAGTTACCATTTAGCACATATAATGTAACACTCGGCCTCTCGTACCACAAATATCATCCGCTTTGCTCACAATGAGTTCACGGATTTGTTTTTGTTTGCTCGGGTGAAAACTTTTCGGGGAGGTCACCCATCCCTGGATTATTCCCACCTGAGCACGCTTAACTGTGGATTTCTCCTCTCTTCTACAGCCAATACGCCCAAAACGCGTTGTTGATATTAGAGGCCAGACATAACTTATGAACCAGTAATTTCTCCTGTCCATGGCCGATGTGAGAAATATATAGGGTGTCACAATCACCCCCCCCCCCTCTGGACTCAAGGTCCTTGATGAGCCCGAGAGCGCACTCACCATCCCCGGTGAGGTTTGTCCCACCATCCCGAACAGCACAGGAGTGGCTCTTATACCATTTTGTAACACCCGGCCTCTCGTACCATCAGTATTGTCCGCTTTGCCCACAATGAGCTCACGGATTTGCTTTTGGTTGCCCTAGTGAAAACTTCACGGGAAGGTCACCCATCCCTGGATTACTCCCACCTGAGCATGCTTAACTGTGTAATTCTCCTCTCTTCCCACAGCCAGTATGCCCAAAACGCGTTGGTGATATTAGAGACCAGACATTACTTATGAAACAGGAATCTCTCCTGTCCACGACCGATGTGAGAAATATATAGGGTGTCACATTCGATGTGTAGTGATGTGTTCATAAAATATTGCTTTCGGTAAAATCTATGTACTATGAACAAACACTATATCACATATGCCCAATACAAGCACTAACTCAATTTGTAGATTTTTTTAACATGTAAAATAGATCCCAACAAGTGTGAATAAAACAACTATAAGCAATGTTCAATTAAACAACACTACTAAGTTTCACAGGGTATAAATTTAATTATGATCTTTTTGGTCTTTTTCTTCTTTTTTTTCTCTTTTTGGTAGTGCATCTTTTGGCTTGCTTCATGCTCTTCAGTTTTTCAAGTTCTTTGGATATATTGGGTGTGTGATGTAAAACTTCTTTCTTATGCAGGTTAATTTCTCACTATAATAATCAAAGTTTGGGTTGTTTGTAATCTATTTACACATAATGTAAATGTCAGATGATGTCTTCATTCATAGTAATTGATTAAACAATTAATCAACATCATAATCTCATTTAAAGATTGGATTAGAGTCAAAATACAAAGATTGGATTTTCATATAAGAACATGTTTGACAAAGCTGAAGGAGTGGATTTAAGTAAGCAGCATGAGCTCATGGAGCTTGGTTCTGTGCCTGTTTGTAAACAAACTTAACTAATCAAAAGAAAGAATATAAAAGCTGATGCGAGTGAATTAAGTATTGCAACTGTTATCGGATGATATTCTACTACAGGGAATGGATTCCAAGGATCTTTCCCGAAAGGGTCATCGCCAGGAAGAAATTTTTTTCCAATTTCAGCAAGTCTACCTATTGATCAAATAACAAGCCGGCCGGATAAGGAATTAAGAATCCAAACATTGAATAATATATGTGAATAAGAAGTAGATTAATCCATATGAGACAGCCTTTTTGAGGTGATCGTATGCGGAAGAGGAGGCCCCATCATAATCTTAAAAGTTGTTTTAGGACGTTCTTCGATGACAACAACTTGACCTCCCTCAAAGCGCCACAGCGGCTCGTCTTCTTCTTCTAATTCTACCTCAAACTCTAGATCTTCCTCGTCGTCCTCCATGCCATCCATCACTGTAAGCAGAGATTACATATCAAAGAATCTTTTTAAAATCCATATTTAGCGGACATATATGCAACATTAAACATGCATACGGTCGACGTTAAGAGTTTCATTTTAAATAAAGAAAAACAACCCCATCCAACCAAATGAGAGGTTACTGGAAGAAGATGCAGTAGTAGCTGATGAGGCAGAGCTTGGATCCTCACAAGGGCAGTCCCCTTTCACTTTAACTTGAGCTTTGCTACCTACGTATATATTATTAGAATTTCAAGACAATTAAGATTGCAACAACAAAATCACTTATATATATATATATATATATATATGGGAGGGATCAAATGAGAACTCTCTTTTTTTGCGAGAACTCTAGTAACCAATGTGAGCCACTAGTTTTCAGTGGTAAAATGGTAAATAATATAAACATAATATAAAAAATTATAAAACAAAAAATAAGATGAAAATAAAAAAAAATAAATACACAAAAATGTTTCTCTCGTTTCCCTTTTTCATAAAAAAAATTAAAAAAAAATAAAAAAAAAACTCATTTTTTTTCGAAATTCGTTTTGCATATGTGTAAAACCAGATTTACACATGTGTCAAACCGTATTTACACATGTTTATAATAGGATTTACACATGTGTAAATAACAGGTAGGTGATTTTTTTTAAAATATATCAATATGGTAGGCGTTGGAAAGATAAAAAACTTAATTTTATGGTGTAATTTTTTTGAAAAAATAATATCGTGAAAAAAAGTTATGAATGTTTTAAAAAAAAAGATGGAAATAACATGTGAGTTGCATGTGACTTAATTGTGTGGCTGAGATTAGTTCCTAGAGTTCTCAAAAATGGAGTTATTCAAAAGAAAAATATCCTTTTTAGGACTAGAAATTAGAAATGGAAAAATAGAATTACAACCACATATTTCTACAAAAATTCTAAATTTTCCAGAAAAATTTGAAAATTTAAAACAAATACAAGCATTTTTGGGTCTGGTAAACTATGCCAGAAAATTTATCCCAAATTTGTCAAAATTAGTCGGACCAATATACAGTAAGACAACAAAGAATGGTCAAAGGTATTTTAACCAAGAAGATATCAAATTGGTTAAACAAATTAAAAAAGCAGTAAAAAACATAAAACCTCTAGAATTACCTTTAGTCACAGATTATATAATTATTGAAACAGATGGATGCAAAGAAGGATGGGGAGCAGTCCTTCTATGTAAACCAAGTAAATACAGTACAAAGAAAGAAGAGAAAATTTGCGCTTATTCAAGCGGTAATTTTCAAAACAAAACAAACTGGACCACAATAGATTTTGAAATACAAGCATTAATCTATGCATTAGAAAAATTCAAAATCTTTCTCAACAAAGAATTTACAGTTAGAACCGATTGTGAAGCAATCGTTAAATTTATAAAAAATGACCAAAGTAAAAAGATAAACAGAACCAGATGGGTCAATTTACAAAACACTATACAAGGTAACGGGTACTCTATAAATTTTAAACACATTAAAGGAACAAAAAATGGGATAGCAGATATGTTATCTCGAAATATAAACAAATGGTTTATTGCAGATGGACAGGAAAAAAGATAAAGGAAAAGCAAAGATTATATATCCTAAACAGGATAAGTCTTTGACAGAAGAAGAAGAACAGATTCAACAGATATACAAGCAGTCAATAGAAAAAATACACAGTTCATCTCAAGTCTCACTACCACAGTTAGTGATAAGACCAGATGAAATTACACAATTCTATAGACAGCAAAAACAGTTTACACAGTCAAGGGAAAAACGCCCTTTGCATACCAATTTCATACCTAAATCGGTATTGGAATATGGAACATATGCACTATAGATTTGCACAGATTCTAGTAAAAAGTTTCGTCCTATCATAGGAATGAAACTTACAGAAAAGCAGCAATGCTTGTTGGACAATTTATGGCATATTCAAACCATGCCACAAGCATCAACTTTTAAAGTACAAGTTTTAAATGCGTTAAGCATTTACTTTCAGGAACAAAGTTTGAAAACCCCTGAAAGACAGTTTAAAACAAAGCCAAATTTTACACACTATGTCATATACAGAGGTACAAAAATTGATATTTTTAACAAATGGACCAGTGTTATCCCTCATATAACAAATATCCCTGGGGGAGCAACCTGGAAAGGTTTTACAAACTTCTCTGAAGCATTAAAAGATGCAAGAGAAAAATTTGGTATACAAAATTTTTACATAGAACCCGAAGAGGTTAAAAGCTTTTCTGACATTACAAAACAAAACCCTGAGCAATATATCCAAGCTCAGCAAGAAATGATTTCAACTCTGAAATCACAGTTAGAGGAAAAAGCAAAAGATACACAGAATATACAAATAAAAATTGAAAATAGCATGTTAAAACAAAAAATTGCTATACTCGAAGCAAAAAGTATACAGTTATTACAAAGGCTCGAGAAAAAAGAAGAAAAAACAGTTGTATACAGAACTTATGAATCTTTTAGAACAAGGATTCTTGATACACCCTGGTGGCAAACTTTGAAACCAGTTACAGATTGATTCCCAGAATTTGAGAATCTTGTCTCACAGAAGGTTTGTGCAGAATTCCCTTTAATTCTGTACAATCTACAGCAGCAGCTCATAGACTTGGCCTTCAGATTCGACAGTAAAGTTCAAGGATTTGCAGTAGTAGAAAGAACAGATGAAGACGGAGAGGGAACTGGCCTCTTGTTACTTCAAGTACATCACCCTACAAAACTAACAGACGAACAGATAATTCAATTTTACCATCATGGTATGATTGATTACTTAGAAATAAAATTAGACAGAAGAACAGAAGATCTTCTAAATCAGCTTGGGGAGAAGATCATCTTAACAGCAGGAAACATCGCAGCAAGGTCTACGATACCGATTATTGGTATTAAGATCATTACTTCATTCTCGTTTGCAGACGCTTACACATACAGACCAGCAAGAAAAAGAATATTCATCGAACACAATAAACAAAAAACAGATGTCTATCTACAAAGAGCAATGACAAAGCCCGGCAATAACATAGACTTTGCACATTTACCATGGATGGATGATCCACACAGCCAGCCTACAACAAGCTTTGAACAGTTTGTCAAAAAACATCAGGAAACTCCAGAAATTCCTGATTGTTTTCCTTGGCAACATTACAGATTAATAGGAGAAGGACACTACATACAGGTATATGCAAAAACAAATTGGAGTATGCTTCTACCATTTGCAGGAGAAGGAGACACTCTACAGTTAGAACATATCGTTAACCTAGAAGACGGAGACGACGATGAACAGGATTGTTCGAGTCCACAGTCAATTGACAGCACACACCGAGACTTCTAGAAGACATGACGCACGCAATGACGACAGGTTACACAAGACAAAAACAATGACGTAAGCCATGACGCAAGCAGCAATTATCGGAAGATAATCATGGCAGACAAGCTTTACTTTTTCTTTTTAGACTTTTTGACTCTAATGTATAGCCTTTTTGACTTTTAGGCTCATAGTCTTTTGAATTTAGTAGATTAGCAGATTCGTTTGCCTATATAAGGGCATTTGTAATTCATTTGTAAATACACGGAGAAAAACCATTGAAAGCAATAATACTATGACTTTCAGTGCACACTAAACTCCTCGCCGCTCTTTAACTCTCCACTCCCTTACTCTCCCAGTTATATCTCCAGCACTTCATATTATAACACAGCATATATATAATAAAAAAAAAAAAACACAAAAAGATTTTCCCTTTCTGTACAACCTTCAACATCCGTTGTGCATACTCTTGTCTACACCAACATCCGCTGTGCATACTATCATTAGTTCCTAGGATATATATATATATATATTCATGTATGAATCTCTTAACCTAGTATTTGTAACAATTTTTGAGGTTAAATAATAAAAGAACTTTAAGAAATGATATTAAAACTTTTACAAACATGTTTTACTAAAAGAAGAACTAAGAACAAAAAAAAAAGAAAGAAAATACACACACACAGGCGCACACACACACACACACACACACACACACACACACATATATATATATATATATATATATATATATATATATATATATGTTAAGAAGATCCTCACAAGGGCGCTTGAGAGCCTTTGTACCTATTAATTAACATTTAACAAGAGAATATTGAATTTCATCAAAAATCTCCATTAAAGCGCAGGCCAACAGATCGATAACAGATACCAGCCAAAAGCAATTGATTCAAAGTTATTAAACGAAAGACTGATGTGTTGCTCCATACCAATTACATCGAATATTCAATTCAATTGTCAACAATTAAACAAAAGACATCTGTGAATTATATGAATTCATACGCGCCAACATAGCATACCTTCGTCTTCCATCTTCAGTCAGTCCAAAATAGATGTGTACAAACCGGTTTAGTTACCAAAACCTGTTCGGGTTCAAAACTGAACCGGTTTGTATGTTATGAGGTCAAACCGGTTTTGTTTCAAACCGGTTCGGGTTACAAACGGGTTTGGCTCACCAAATACTCAAACCTATCAAACCGATTAGGGCCGGCTTGAAACTGTTTTCTTTAATAAACTGGTTTTAGGACCGGTTTAACCGATTTTTAACTTTTCAAACAGGTTTATAAACCGGTTTTGAGGGTGGGGTTTATAAACCGGCAACAAACCAGCGGTTTGGATCGGTTTGGGACCAGTTTGGGCCAAACCGGTTTTTATTTGAAACCGGTTCCGGCTTTTTCGGCCAGCGGTTTGGATCGGTTTGGGACCAGAGAGAGCCATTTTCTGATTTTTCGTTTTAGGGTTGGGTGTTGCTATATATACAAATGTAAGGTTCAAACTTTCACTTTGCCCCCTTCAATCCATGAAATCTTTACTTTTGGGACATGTCAACATTTTAAGTGATTATATGTATACTAGATTATAGACCTGTGTATACACGGGTTGAAAATAAAGAATATATAATTTACAAATGTATACATATATTTAAACATGTTTTTAATTCAAATAATAATACTACGAAATAGATTATATTCAATCTCTATAAGTGTTTATAGTAATTAAAATTTAATTTTTTTTAAGTTGAATTGCATAAGGAAGACCGTCAATATATTACATGCTCATGACTAATGTCCACACATGTCCGAAAACGTTAACAAAATATATTGAAGAATATTTACTAACTCTAATGGACAATTAATTGTTTTCCTACAGGTGGACATTTTCGTGTACACAAGAGCAGTATTTATCTAAGTCTTTCAAATAATAAACAAAGAGCAAAAGACATATGTAAAAGAGTGTTGATTACAAAAGTATTGACACGAGACGAAGCAAACAACAAAAAACAAGCAACAATTCACACAATAATCTTTTTTAGTAACAGTGAACGGACTTACTCAATAAAAATTTGATTATACTAAATAAATAATCATGAGAAATTTTTATAGCTTCAAAGTGAAAAATATTAAAGAATGAGCATAGAAGAAAACTTTATACAGGAAAAAATCTAGATCAAATATTCTTTTGATTTGATAAAAAACTTTTTTATTTTAAATTTTGAACCAATTTTTTTGCAATACGTAAACATTTAACAGATTTTGAAAAATTCAATTTCAAATTGTAGAAAAATTTTAATATATTTAAATTTAAAATTTTTTTGAATTCAACCGAATGAGCATTATAAATTCCAAATTTTTAGAAAAAAGTTTACAATTTCAACCCAGTATTAAAATATAAATATAAAATTTATAATAGGAATTATTAATTTCTAATTCTAAATTGGGTTGTATGAGAATGAGCGGGAAAAAGAATGTGAGGTTGAATCTTTTATATAGGGAAGGAAACGAATGTTAACTATCCTTTATTATGATAACCGTGTTAACTTTTGAAAATCAATCAAAATCGTTATTTCCTTTGGTGGAATAACATCATTATACATATGCAAATATATGTTCTTTTATGTATATGTGTAAATTCATACGCGTAAAAAAGTTACATCTAGTGTAAGTTACTTACACTTGTGTAAATATTTACCTGGTGTAAGTAACTTACATAAGTTGTAACTTTTTTACGCTTATTAATTTACACATATACATAAAAGAACATATATTTGTACATGTTAAAAAGTTTATTCCTCCAAAAATAATAATTTTGATTGATCTTTATGAAGTTAACACGGTTATCGTAATAAATGATGCTTAACATTCGTTCCGCGCCTTATATATATAAGAGGCTTTTAAATGAAAACCAAAATTTTGTAAAAACCAAAACAACCATCACCATCCAATCAAAATTTTAATAATTAATATATGATTTTTTAATTAACTAATTATAAAAGGGGCAAAAATGTAATTTAATAAATTCAAATTGGATTAGTAGGCTTGAACATAACTGCTCCCTCCCTTGGAGAACCAACGTGTGATTCATTGCTCAAATTTTTTGTTATTTCATCAAGTAGATCCAAAGAATCAATTTTAGATGCCTATTTGATTGAGTTTATCATGACAGAAAAAAAAGATCCGAAAGACATTTGGTGTTTCACCACCGCCTTTCTCCGGCGATAGTTGTGTTATGATTAACCTATATGTTGATGGAGAGTTCTGGTGCAAGACGGCGGTAACATAGGGCTAGAACGATGATCACAACCAAGAATTCGATTTCTCTAATGGCTGGAACAGGTTATTTTGTGGTGCTTCGAGTCTCGTTGATGGAGATTTATAGCACAAGCATGGCGGTGGTGACTAAATTAATATTAACAATCTTTTTCGACAACCAGATCAGTGTGGTTAAGTGGCAAATCTAGACGGGTACCTTTGATTATTCCAGCGAAAAGGTTAGTTCTGAAGGTCCCAATCAATTTTGCGTTGATTCTTTCGAATTCCGGGCTACCCTTCTTGTTGCTTTCAATGTTCAACAAGATTCGCCTCGTATTTGGGCTTTGTTAGCAGCGGTAAATATGCATATACGCATCCGTGGATAGTGTTCACCAATATTTTTGTATTGCTTGTTTCCTATCAAGAAGATTTAACTTTTGCATATTTTTTGTTTGGATGATATGATGTGTTTATTAGTTATTAGCAGTGGTTGATTAACTTGTAGACATCTTCTTTATTTTAGTATGAAAAAGTAAGACTTTCATTGGTATTGGCTTCTTAACTGAATGTGCATATATACAATCAACGGTCGAGAAATATTTAGTCTAAGAAATTTGAAAGAATGGATTGTATAAACATCTACTAAATATGATAATGAACTCAATGTAATCTGAATTATGTATATTTTCAGGTACTAATATAAATATAATTATTTTATTATCTTTAGATGCAAGGTACGGAATGTATCGTCAAATATTCAATATGATTCCACAAGATCTAGAGATGTAGGAGGATTTGTTTGGGGAGTAAGAAGCCCCTTTGACATCTCTTCATGTTGTACTATAGTAAAAACATAGTGCATATATGCATTTTAGCGCAACAAGGCATGTCTGAAAGTACGTATACGAAAAATACAACTACGATCAAGCCTCTGTTTTAACACATACTATGACAAATGTATGTTGATGTTCAAAGATTGTGCATTACAATCAAACGTTGTTAAGCACTCAAATAATAACATCACCTATTCTACTCATCAGTGCATCTTAACAATAAATGTTAAATACTCATTCTTATAATGTCCTTTTTACTCTATCTTGATCAAATATCGGGTAACTGAATAATTGCAATCAATAAGGTACGGAAGCATGCATGAATGTATGTGTGCATCAAAATGGATATCCAATCCAACCTGGTGCAAAACATAAGGTACTAATACAACACAAAACATATTAATAGTATTACATTTTGTTTTGATATCAACATTACTAAGTACCTTTTCATTGTAATTCTAAATTGTCGAATCATATCAAAGGCATAATAATTCATATGAGTCTTGAAATATAAATATAGGCGTCCTTGGTGATTACATAATCCAATCTCGAGGATTTTGTTATTATGCCAATTCAGGGTTCCATATGTAAGTTGTACTTGTTGTTAAAGCTAGTAGAGACGACATTTGATCTAAAGGAGTAGCTGATTACAACATCATTCATTGTTGATACTAGTTACAAAGAAAATGGAGAAATCATTGGTCGTTATAGAGTGGTAATTTAAACATAAATTTGTGGAGCAATTTATGGGTATAAGGGTGTTCATAACATGAGAAAATGCATTGTGCATATGTGCAAAAGGGCATATGTTTATATCTTAATTATTGAAAAGTGCGAATGTGCAATGAATTACAACATAATCTATTGCAGCTATTATCAAGCCTTAAACATGGTGACAATAAAAAAAAACTTCAAAAAATTATTGCTCGTATGAAAAATATATAAACCCACTAAAAAAACTAAAATTATAAAAAAAACCACTAAAATATAAAGAATTATAGCTTTAAAAGCAAATTTCATCAAAATAGTATGTACAAACAAATTCCAGTACATCAGTTACAATAATGCAATTTGGAGTTATATATAAAAAAGACAAATTTGTTAATCAATACAACACATGCTTAGTCTTCAATCATGAGATAAAGATTTGTATATGTCTGGAAGGCCATTGTTGAGTGATCTAGGTTGATTTGAAATATATACATCACGCAATGTTAAAGTCAACCAAAATAAAATAGAATTTACTGGCTAGAATTAAATAATTATAAACTTTGATTTCAACGGTGAAGACTTATGAAAATTACATGTGATCATCAATGAAATATTTACCTTCATATAATCTATTTAAAAACAACATATCAATTGCATACATACACGGAAAAAGAGCTAAGCAAAGGTGAGGAGGATCAATCATACATCCAAGAACATTTCATCCGACATCCATTTGCCAGTTTACTTATTATTAGTCAACTAGTGTTTATCACCAGCGCGCTTTGCGCGCGTGATAGCCGGTTTGAAACAATTTTGAAAATGTATAACGGAGGGCACAAAATCAGAGTTCAGTTACGGTTGCTAACAATAATTGATAGCCAGGCTTAAGCAACTGAAATCACTCTTAAATCTCATCACAGCCCTGGGAACACATTAGTAACAAAACAAGAAGAGAAAAGAAACCAGTGATGAACATTAAGCCAAATCCAAGTCTCAGATGAGGTGGTCCTCATCATCATCGACACATTCAATCGATGAATTACACGTACCCAACCACATGCATAAGCCGGTTATACAACAGGCATCACAAAACCACTGTGAGTGGTAACCCATGATGGAGAACCACAGATCTGCAAACCAAGAACCAGACAAAGGGGATGGTTAACCGGCATGGCCACAACATCAATCGAGGTACAGCAACAAACGGACGACAACGGTGGCTGCACCACAACCATTGACTGGGCGCACCGCTCTGACCAAGAGGCCCATCGCGTGGTCAACCAACAATCGACCCCGCCGTCATCACCACCGTCACAAACGCGGTAACAAGAACACCACAGACGCCACCCACGGCCGGAGACGACCGTTCAGGTACTTCCCGCAGAGAGACCATCACCGATTCCAACGCAAACCACCGGTAGACCAAACGGTGAAGCCCACCACCACCTCGACCAGAGATGGGAAGCGGAGCGACAGCGGAAACCCACCACCACCGTCCGACTACCGGCGGAACCAAACATGGCCGGGAAACCGCCGCCTCCTCAACCTCGACCGCAGAGGGGAGGCCGAGCGGTGGCAGATCCCAACACCACCGGCACAAAGAAAAACAGATGATGAAACCCCAACCGTCACTGTCGCCGTGGCCGTCGCCTTTGCCACCGCCGAGCACGGTGCAGTCGGCGCAGACTGCGCTGCAGGCGGTGGTGGTGCTTCGGCACTAGTCGCGCTGCAGGCGGTGGTGGTGCTTCGGCGCTGGTCGCGCTGCAGGCCGCGGCGTGCAGGTGGTGGCGGTGAGGGCGGTGAGGGCGGTGACGGCGGCGCAGGCAGAGAGCACTTTCTCTCTCTAGGAATGAACGGATGTGAAATGAAGATGTCAGCTTTTTCTAATCTTTAAATGTAAGGGGGTGAAATTGTAAATACATAATACATATGTGGCAAATCATAAAACCTCAAAAAGCTACTGCTTCTTCCCTTTCCTTTTTAAATATATAGAAGAATTTGTTGTTTCATATGAATAACTAGCCTAAAGACCCGTGTAACACACGGGTTCAATCCATAAATATTATTGTTGTTTAAAAAGATTAGTAAGTTATAATGTTGTTGATAATACTTTGTATATCGACTTTTATGTATAATTTTTAACGTTAGCTACGTCTAATATTAGTAGATTTTCTCTGTTAATATTTATACGTCTCAATAGTGTATAATATGGAATGAAATAAACTTATAAATAAGAGCTTTAAGTAATAAACAAATTAAATTGAACATGAAAAATAATACTTAAATTCATAAACATCCGAAAAATTATTTGTATACAACATTTGAAATTTTGTTGGTGATTTTTTCATCATTATCTAATATTAATAATTTTAATCTCTGTCTACTTTTAACTCTAGATAATACAACATAAAGCTGACCATGATCCTTGTTTAAAAACAAACCAACTTTGGATAGCGATTGTCCTTGGCTCTTGTTTATTGTCATTGCAAAACACACTTTTAACAGAAACTGTTTTCTTTGAAATTTAAAAAAATCATTTTGTATGAAGGTGTCAAAGTCAATTATGGAATAAAAGTACGATTTTCAATATTACTTCCAAATACATCAAAACAATTTGTACACATATCAAACGAATTCCAATCAAACATAATAATAATATGGCAGTACATATTAAAATATATAAAGATGTTTAAAAAGTAGAAGATGTAATACATCTTCACAGATAGATTGTTGAAGTAGATCACATTCAAATCAAAAAAATAAAAGTAAAATAATATTAATCCGAAAACGCAATTGTAGACAATGATAGGTTAAATCATAATCGCAGAGAATGAAAGCTCAAATATAACAAAAAACAAATACATTTTATTGAAGCCAAAATGAGAACGTTGGCTGAAGTTTGTCGAAGGCGATATCATCAGACTTTGTAAAGACAAATCGCGAGGCTCGTAAAGATGGGATGGTTAAGAAATATTTTAAAATCGGGTATGATTTTATTTCCAAAAACAGATGCTCATGAATTCCTTCAAATTGGAGAGGAGTCGATAAAAAAATCCCGTAACTTTTGTCAAGATTTGAATATAAACCGAGTATTTAATGGAAACACACAATCCAGAAATCGGTTTAAGACGAAGAAAATCATAAATGATTTTTATAGTTTTTGTTGATGAATTATTTGAAGAAAGAAAAATATCAAGTATGATTTAATTTCCAAAAAAAGATGTGCTCTAATTTAGGGTTAAATTTCCAAAATTTTCCTAAATATCTCTTGTATCAGAAGTTAACTTCTAGTCAAATGAACCTAGACTAACAATAAGAACAGATATATAGTTAGGATGGAATTCAAAAAAGTAGAGCCTTAATAGAATGTCACTTGGCACTAATGTTATTGTTTTATTAATAAGTATAGATTATAGATATAAATATACAATCTTTCATTTATGCTTACTTTATTCCTTTAATTTTATTGACTTTTATGAAAATGCATAAAAGACATAGACAGAAACATCAATCTTATGGTAAATACTCACTTTGTAATTATAGCAATAATTGATTTTATTCAAATGAACTATAAAAATGAGTATAGATACATTTTTAGGCGGGAAATCAAAAGATTGAAGGCCTAAGAAAATAACACGTGCCACTAAAAATATTGTTTTATTAATAAGTATTGATGATATTTATATAAAAAAATTTTAAAAATACATTTTTTGTTAAAAATAGTTTTTCTTATTACATCTTTTAAGCTACTTAAAAACATTTTAAAAAATTACGAATTTTTAAAAACAATAAAAAAATAAATGTGTCTACTTTTGTGTGAAATTAAAACAAAACTACAGATAAACAATTTAACTTTTCTTATATGAAAAAACAATTTAAAATTAAGTCTGAGTGAATAAAAAAAAACTTCCTACCAAATAGTTTTATAATTTTATTAATTAACCTTTCTAGTTGACTCTTTTTAAATAATATTATTTTAAAGTAAAATAAATTTAACCAATAGTCTTATTGTAAGAAAAAGAAACACTTACTTAAACACTTATTTTGGTAAATAAATTTTCTATATACACTATTTTTAGAAAAAAAAAAACTCCCTTAGTAATTCTAGCAATAATTGATTTTATTCAAATGAACCATGACTAAAAATGAGTCTAGATACAATTTTAGGCGGGAAATCAAAACAATTATGGCCTAAGAAAATGACACGTGGCAATAAAGATATTGTTTTATTAATAAGTATAGATTAGAATTTTTTTAACTTTGGGCGTGCAAATAAACTTATCATAATCTTTATCTTTTAATGTTTCTTGGTTTATTCATCATCAAACTATCCTTAAAATTGACACCATGTGTTAACATATCAATCAGTTAATGAAGTAACTTAAAGACTAATTATATAATTTAACTAGGTTAGTATCCCGTGTATTACATGGGTTAAATAAATAAAATATTAAATAAATAGTAGTAAAAAATTATTAATTATAAAATGATATTTTGAAATATGATATGACTGAAATTACGTATGAGTAAATACTATAAGTAAAATAACAATGATATTATTTTCTTTGAACTTTTGTTTTAAATATTTTATATCTAAAAAAATTATAAAAATTTGTTCAAAATCAAAATGTTTTAAAAAAATATCATTTTCTAAAAATTTCTTATTGTAACTTTGAATTTTTATTTTTTTTATGGTTCATAAAAAAATTAGTTTCTAAAAACATTGATTTTAAATATTTTGTATTTTTAAAAAAGTTTTATATTTTAAAAAATTACTTATGTTATATACAAGATTATTTCTTTAAAAGTTATATTTATAAAAAGAACTATTTCTTAATTTATTAAAAACTATTTTAAATTTAAAATAATTAAATAATATAATTAATAGTTAATGTAAATATTTAATATGAGAGAAAAACAGAAAAATTAAGCTTAGGGTGTCTAATATTAAGACAAATGGTAACTTAAAACCTTTTTTTTTGTTATAATAGATAGATAAGACATGGACACCAGAACAAAGAAACTAGAAAATGTGACATAAAATTTGATCGGAAAGGAAGACACGTTTTTAATATCAAAGTTACCTGCTCTTGAATTTTAAAGCATTCCCTTTAATTTATAGTTGATGTTGTTCTGACTATGCCCATGGCAGATTACCCTCTTACAAGCTATGCACATGAACTTGAATATGCAATTCATACACTGAATAAGATTTAGCATCTGCATAATTAATGTTATCAAATTCTGCCCTAAAATTGCATAAGAACATCCCTTTGGAGTTTCTGTTGCTTCCAACAGTACTAGATTCGGGTCGATGGTTTGATTTTCATCTCAGGGACTTCAGATTTTGCTCTGTGTTCAGTTTTGTTATGATGTCATTTGTTTTTTTAAATCTGATCTGATCACCGACCAGTAAGAGGTCCGGTTCGCGTACGATCCAGTTCTAAAAACATTGGATAAAACAAGCTATACAAGTTTCTTCATTAAGTTTCCTCATGTCACAAGGCCATTAGTCCGATATCGAAATATTACCCAAACATAAATTATAAATTAGTCTAATATAAACTTCCAGATATAATATAATATGCATGCAAAAGATGCTACTATAAATTAATCAATTTTTTGAGCATGTATTCCTCTAACAATATGATAATAAAATTATGGGTATATAACACATCATTACATTCCAAACGAAGTGATGAAAATTGGTTTTTAACTAACCAACACGCTCTACCGTGGAGAAAATATAGTTGAACCTGTTTTATTTCCTGTCATAAAACCCTCGTTTTTATTAATAATCAAATTTTATTAGTTAAACCTGTTTTCTTAACATATATATAAACTTATATAAAAAACAATCTAATAATTGGTATGAGGATTTTACATCGAGTTAATTTCTTATTGATTGAACAGTTATTTTTTTGAAAATTAAGTTAAACTCAATGTCTTAATTAAACACCATACCAGTTATTAAATCAGTTATTTGATCCCTCTCGTTGAATCTATCAGTTGGTTCAAAAGGTTGAATGATTTTATAATTAACTTAATGATTAAAAATGTAAAAAGTAATAATTAATTTAGAAAATATATATAAAAATATATAGAAAAAATATATAAAAATATATATAATTTAATGAATGCTAAATAAAAATATGAGCAAATTGCATAAATAGTCCCGTGTTTCGATCAAATTGAATGATTGATTTTTACATTTTAAAAATTGCAAATTAGTTCAAATTTTTATTTAGTTATTGCAAATTTGGTACCCAAGTTTTACGAAAATGCAAATTTAGCCCAAACATTTATGTTGGCGTTGCACTTTTCGTCCCTAGCTAAAATTAAATTTAAAAGTTAAATTAAATTTTATAAAATGCATAAAAAATGAATAAATTTAGTAACAAAGACCAAACATACAATAATTAGATAAAAGTTTGAACTATTTTTGTAATTTTTAAAGTTTGAGGGACCAAATATGTAATTTGATTAAAACACAAGGACTATTTATGTTTCTAAAATTATAATTAGAAAGTGGGGTACTCCTGATTTTTTCATTGGTGTCGGTATTTATGTATGATTGCGTACTACTTGAACTTGAATTACAACTAATCGTCTAGATTGTAAACATAATTACATGAGACAAACAAAATAACAAATAGCTTTAACATGGAAAAAACTTAAATAAATTAGATTGTGTTATGGATTTAACAATTAATATTTTATATTTGTAAATTTAAATCGTTTATTTATCTTTTAACAATAAATAGCACTCCAATCACAGAAGAAATCTTCCCATGAAAAATCTTTTTATTTCTTAATTCCCATATGAACCATAGCACAACCATCACGACACCATAAAATGCCTTCTTCTGTTTCACATGAATTGACAATAAAAATGGGATCTCGAGCCGCTCGGAAACAAAATGGAATTCCACTGGAAATTTACAACACCAAACTAAAATTAGAGCCCGTACCTATTTCGCAAATGGGCATTCCACAAACAAATGGTCTGCCATTTCATAGGTTTCGTCACAAAAGACGCGATCTTAAGAAATAATCACCCCCCCCCCCTTTTGAAAGACACTTCTTGGTAGGAATTCTGTTGAGCCTTAATCTTCATATAAAACAATTAACCTTCAAAGGGGCCATGCTAGCCATTCGTGCGAAGATGAGCCCAAGGATAACCGCCTAATATCTAAAATATTTCTCAATGATTTCATCGAAATTTCTCCACTTTCATCCCCTGCCCATGTCCATTTATCCTCATTAGAATTTCTCTGCCCCTTTCAATCAACTCGATTAGAGCCTGTAAGTGTGATATTTCTAACCCAGACGTTGGAGAATGCTTCCAGTTCGTTGCTAGAGTCGGAGTAGGGCCCAGTTAACCACAACACTCTTTCATTTACCTTGCATGCTTTTGAGACCTCCATATCGAAGAGCTCCGGAAAAAGCTTTTTTAATGGACCATTACCACACCAGTTATCTAACCAGAAGCTACACTATGCATCGTCTCAAATTTTAACTCTTATCAGAATGTCAAGTTCAGTGTTATCCATGAAAAACTCCTTGTTTATATTTACAATGCCTTTCCACACTCCAGTAATAACCGGTTTCACAGGTATTGAATGAAAAATCTTAATGCTCCACAATTAGTGGAGAAGAGTTTATATAGATAACATAATTATAATCACATGCTACAAGAATATAAAAATTACAAAGAAGTACAACTAGAATAAATATTACAAAGATGGCACACTAATAACAGGGATAAACTTATGTTTTCTAGGTTGACGGTGAATACTTTTAATAACCGAGACCCAAAGTGCGCCTGCTTCAATTGATAAATTCCATATTGATGAGTGTTTATTGACGTCCATATTTTCAATTCCACGTGGATCCGTTCCTTATTATTAGGTGTCAATTCATGGGAAAGCGATTCACATTCATCAAAACTAAGTTTTATAACTTTTCACACTCAAAAGTATTTTCCATTTCGACAAAAAGTTCCACTACAACTACTTGAATTGAGTTTTTTAAACCCTTTTAGTAGTGTTATAACTCATTTTCAAACCTTGTTTATATCTCAAACATAATTTGTTTTTTAAAATCCATTCTAGTAGTGTTATAATTTGTTTTTAACATTTATTTTTCTCACAATCGGTAGTCTTGCAAGTTATAAAATCACCGCATAGCATTTCAAACCTGTTAGAAGTGCTAATTGCATCTACAAAACCAGAAGTCACCTACGTCAAGTACTAGCACGCTTCCTTAATAATGTGTGTTGTCGGGGGCGTTATCGCGGGCGCGAGCTAGGTGGTTGCCACCCTTGTCGCGTACACCACAACTGGGTGGCGCTATTGGGGGCACAAGCGGTGGGGATGGGCATGGTAGCGGAGGGAAAGAGCCGTTGGCTCCTTGGGTTGAGAGAAAGAGCCGTTGGGCTCTATTTAATGTAAAAGAATTTAAGATTTTATATTTTACCCTATAAATACTACCTCATACTTTATAAAAAAATCTTCTAACTCCTGTCTTCTCTCATTTCTCTTAAATTTTTTAGAAACCCTTTCCACTAGAAAATATCAGGTCATTGGGATGGTTCGTTTCACCAAAGTTTTGATCTCATGGACGACGAGACATTTACAAACTTTAAGTTTAATTAATTTGATTATCCCGACAAAGTCATTCCAGACACACAATCGACTCAAAACGAACCGGTTGAAGATGTTCCTAGTGTTCAAGTAAAGAGGCGCACTTATCACAAGCGTACGAGAGGAGGGGGAGGTTCAAGTCAACGGAAAGAGTTGGGTCCCCGTAAACGAAAAAATACTGCTTTGTCAAAAGAGAGGAAAATTATGCTTAGATTAATATATACGAAGATCGCCAAGCCGGTATTTTATTGATTTTTTTTTGTTTACTAAAACTCTAGTTTTACTTTATTTATTTTTAACTAGTTTTTTACCGGCCCTCGCGTTGCGTCGTAATAAAGTATAAACTAACAACTGACCCGACTTGTCTCCGGATTAAATTCACTTTAAACCGTAAAATAACTCGAATTTATACCGTTGAACGAAAACGTATTATACTTCAGCTGTTTTTTTTTTTTCAAACAAAACTAAGTCACAACGTAGACCACGTCAAATCATACACTAAAACCACACAAGTTATGATCGTCTCGACTTGTTTTCAAACCAAATCTATGTCGAAACGTACACTAACTCGGATTTACACCGTCGAACTAAAACATTTTTTTATCCGACTCATTTCCGAACAAAATCTACGTAAAAAAAGTAGGCTAACATCGAAATGTATATCATCTCAAAGCATATATAAAAATATGCATGGAAACGATTTATACCTGACCGCACATATATTGACACGTACCTAAAAATACGAAAATATAAAATTTATTTTTTTAAATAAAAATTATACTAAGGTAAGTCCACAACTTTACTAACTTAAAGCGGTAAAAGTGATGTGTCAAAATCAACCATATAGATTTGAATTCAACAAACAAATATAATTTACTAAAACAAATATAATTTATTAAAAAAATATTATAATTTAATTATTATTATATCTTTAATAAATAAAACATTGTTATTATTTTATTATTATTATTACTGTTCAACTCTTCCTAAATTAATATAGGGGTAATATTTTGATTCAATATATTTAGCAGCCGACTATAAAAAAATCAAAGGTGTTTTAGGTGAAAATTAGAGAATCTTTTTACATGCAAGTTGGTCGTAGAGAATGCACCGCCTATATAATTTCGGGTCGTTGGGCCGAAGTTCGTAAATATGTCGGATTATATACGAATTTAAATTATCAAAATAGTTGTCGAATGCGGCCAAGATGTTGATATAATTTTTATTTAGTATGTGTTTTTTATTTATTATGTTATTAATGATTTTATTTGATTACAATGTTTAATTTTATATTATTGTTTTAAATTTAAAAATAATTAAATAAAATAAGTAATTCGTTAGAGACTCCAATCACTTGAACCACAACAAGTCAGACTAATTGATCATAGGCTCTATTCAGTGTGCAGTTAGTGTCACATGAACTAATATTCGAGGATAACTTGAGTGTGTGCTCTATCACACAACATATAACCTAACAACTGAAAAATCAAACTATTTATACAAAATAATTAGATGATATACACGATAACATACATAATTAATATACACATGCTAGACCGTATGATGTCTTAATTTATTAAAAACATCCCTTTTCCCTTGTATAAAATTACTTTGAACTAAAAATCTTATGCAAGAATATATAAATTTTCCAATTTCTTACATAGAACTTAACAATCCTTGTCCTTGTAGTAACCTTGAACTTGGGCATAATGATTTAAATTGGGGCGTTGTGTATGACCCTTCAAATAAGCTCTTGAATATAAATTTGTATGCAGCTTCTGTCAAGTGCAATCCATCCCAGTTAAAGTATGTATCTGGTTCAACACATGAACTCGATAATGGATCTGAGCAGGCTACTGATGTGTTGTAGTTAAATGGACCTGCACCTCCACAACATGCCTTCAGAGCACCGTTTGTGAATCCTACATGCGTCATTTAAAATCTAATGAATCTTTAACATGAACATGTTAATATATTATCTCATGTTTTAGTTTTCGTTAAGCATATTAGTACAAAATACTTAATATGTCCACTACAATATAACCACTTATAAAAGAAAGCGCGCCACGTTGCTAAATTAACTAGACTCCCAACAAACAAATATAACCTTGATCATTTGCCTACAAATAACCAAAATCTATTCATCCCCTCGTAACTAAACGCATTCATGACTAAAATTGATATGTCACGTACCATATTTATGTGGAGAATGAAAAACTTGCATTGCAGCATTGTAGTAGTCAGCATAGATAATGTTGACTTTTGGATGAAGCTCTCGAATTTCATTTAATTCTGTCTTGAGAAGTTCGTTGTGATACTCAGTAAACTTGTTTAACTCCATAATGCATCCGGTCGTTTCATCGTATTGCACTTTTTTCGAGCCACAAAAGATAGTCAAATACGTTGCAGAGCATCCAATTGGTAGGTTTCCTGGTATAACAAGTGTCTCGGCACCTAGATCAATAAGTTCCTGTTTTTGTTTTTCAAAATATTCAAAAATTAAAGTGTTGTCAAGTAAATTGTTCTATTTATGATTGCAAACAAGTGAAAATTAAATGATAGAAATATATATAGTTGGTTGTGTACTTACGTTAACCGCCGAGATTATGGCCTTAATGACAAAAGGAACATATCCTTCAACCTCATCAATGGATTTTCCATATTCTAGTGCGTGATTGTAGTCGTTTCCACCAATCTCTCCCATGAGAATCAAGGAGCATCTGAGTAAATCTTTAATGTCTACAATAATTTTCAATATATTTAAAAATGTTGATTAAAAGATATTTAAATTAGTTGTTAAACTGAAACATACACAAAAGCAACAATAATGATGTTGATAATAATAAAAATTGTATTATCCGAGTAAAATAATCTTTATATCATCTTTATATCGAAAACAAAACCAATCTAAACTAATAACTTTAATTCAAAAATAAGCAACTTTAATATAAAACAAGCTAATACAACTCAAAATTTGAACGAGTACCATTCCAGTTTTAAAAATGAAAAATTTAGTTTGTAATAAATAACGTCTAATATGTGGCACGTGAAGTGCACATTGAGACGACGTAAGTTTGTATGCTTCCTAAAGGGTTATTGGATTTTAATAATCTCAAGTTTCATTTATTGGCCGAGATTAATCCCAACTCAAGTAATTTTCGAAGACACTCCCAACTTTAAATTTATTTTCCTCTAACGATCCCTTACTAACCGAGTGTTAACATCTATTAGTTTTTTTTATGAAATGAGGCCAACATTAAGCCATTTTTTAACTACGCCGCCACCCAGCCTCCACCAAGTTCGTTTTTCGGTGTCTAGCCTTCAACGTCACCTGAAATCTACCTTGAATGAGTTAAGTGGTTCAGATCAGAAGGTGGAGATTGACAGGTTTTAGGGTGCAGAAGTTACAGATTGACGGACCAGATGGTTGATTTTAACTTTCGGCTTATTGTTTTGGTCATATAAACAGTCCACGCTACCGAAAAACTAACGGTGTTAACTCTCAGTTAGTAAAAGATAGTTGAAAGAAAATAAGATTAAAGGTAGGGTGTCTGCAAATATTTTCTGAGTTGGGATTAATCCCGACCAATAAATAAAAGTTAGGATTATTAAAATCCAATAACTCATTCCTAAATAAGAGAAGTGAAAACTAAACTTTTGGCTGAATCTTTCTACTCTAATAATAATGTATTTACGAGATACACAAGTCAACAGCATATTTCTACTCGACAATCTTTTCCCGCTTCTTTCTCTTATTTAATAATCACATTAATTACTAATAATATTATTTATTTTTTTAGATTAAAATAGTTTTTAATAAATTAAGTATAAGATATTTTTACTAATGTTATTTCTAAAGAAATAACTATTCATAAAATAAGAAAACTTTTAGAACATCAAACTTTTTAAAGAACTACAAAATATTTTATATTTTGTAGTTTAAAAAGTAAAATTTTTATAAACAAAAAATAAATAGTGAGAGTTATAAGAAAAAAGTTTTAAGTATAACACTTTTTAAAACGTTTGTTTTGAAATAAAAATTTTATTTTATTTATTATAAGAAACATTTCAATCATATCTTATTTTAAAATATTGATTTATAATTAATAAATTTTTATTCTATTTAATATTTTTTATTCAACACATGTAATACACAGATTTATTAAAGCTAGTACTTAATAGAAAGACCTATATATAACTGTGTCCTAAATAATCACACAATAATCTATGTGGTCCCTAATAATAGAATGAGTAAATTACACTTTTCGTCTTTTAGTTTTGTAGCAAATTTCAGGTTTCGTCCTTAAATTAATGAAATTACAGTAAAATCCTTTATGTTTAAAAAAGCTTGCACGTTCCGTCCTTTTATCTAACAAACGCTAAATTTCGTCATTAATTCAGATCGCGTGTCTTGCACATGAGGGTAGTTTGTTTTTTTTACCCTTAATTATTAAAACTCACCCACTCCACCCCGCTCCACCCCGCTCCACACATCTTTCTCTCTCTATCCTCTTTTTCTCTCTTTACTCTCTCTTTCTCTCTATGTTCACACTGGAAACACCACCACCATTTGCCCATCGCCACCGCCACCACCTGCTCATTGCCGCCACGCGCCCACCGCCACCTTTTAAGTTATATGTTTTTTGGGAGGTTTTTAACTAACCTCACACATCTCTCTCTGCTCTCTCTTTCTCTTCAGATCTGCGGTCGACAAGTGGTGGCGGTGGTGGTGGGCGGGTGGTGGCGGTGGGCAGATGGTGGCAGTGGCGGTTGACGGATGGTTGTGGTGGTCGGGTGGTTGTGGGTTGGGATTTGATGGGGGTGACGATGGTGGTGGAGGGTTTTTGAAGATTGAGATGCTGGTGGTTTTTAAATGTATATAATTGATTTTAAATTTCAAATCATAATTTGGGGGTGGATGATGTGATGAAGATGATGATGATAATGAGAAGATGAAGATGATGATGATGATGATGATGATGATGATGATGAAGTGGGGGTGGTGGCGGGGCGGTGGTAGATGATGATGAAGGGGGTTATGATGGGGGTGAGGGTGATGGTGGTGGTGGATGGTGAAGATGATGATGATGTGAGTTAAGTGGGTGTAGGTTTATTTTATTGTTTTAATATTCATATGGATTAAAAAGATTAAATTGTCCTCACGTGCAACGCACATGACCTAATTTAACAGACAAAATTAATATCCGTTTGAGGAAAGGACGAAACGTGCATGCTTTTTTAAACGTAAGTGGATTTTTACTGTAATTTTCTTAGTTTAATGAGGAAACCTAAAATTTACTATATAGCTAACGGACGAAAAATATAATTTACTCTAATAGAATAATAGAATAGTTATGATTAATTCTTTACTGGGTAATTATAAATCATTTTGTGCTTATACAACATTCTCCATATCAACAATATTCTCCATATCACATTGAATATTTTATAAAGGTTATGATGATAGAGATGAATCATCTCATGTCAACTTATAAGATGATTATTGTATTTAAAGAATAATGTTCCAATAATTTATTTAACTACTTAACAAACCAAGATATTCGGAGATTTACAAACTTTAAAAGCTTTTTGGAAAGGAAGGAATGAAGGGGTACCCACAATTACTTTTTCATTCAATAATTTCATTCTTTTGTTTAATCATCAAACTTGAATGTGATAGATACTTAATTAAAAAAATTAGATTTTAATAATTTAAACTATTGTTATTGATCGATATTAATATCAACTAAAAATTTGATCAATATTACTCTCAACTTTCGATTATATTACTAACAATAGTCCCAGACTAACTGGTCGTTAACTCAGTTAGTTTTATGACATATCATGTGGCAGCCTCGTGACATGACGTATAACAAAGTTATAATTAAAAATACAATATATTACTCAATTCTTTTTTATAAAAGATCATATTATAAAGTTATTCAACGTAACATATATGTCGTTGTTTGAATAGCTTTGAGACAAAAATACGTAAAAATTGAGTGATATATTTATACTTTTTATTTTATTTATGTAATTCACTATGTTACTTGTCACATCATGATCAACGTCACATGTCACGTCATAAAAAACTAACGTAGTTAATAAACACTTAGATTGATATTGTTTTTTCTAACAAAATCGAAAGTTAGGATTAGCACTGGTCAAATTGTTAGTTAGGATTAACATTTAACAATAGTCAATAGTTTGGATTATTAAATTCTAATTTTTCTTTGATTCATAAATTATTATACAAGAAAAACATACTTAAACGTTTGAAATTATATATCATAATTTAGGCAAACAACTCTGTTATGTACCTTTTACAAAGCACATATTTAAAACTCTATAAGTTTGTGAGATAATTATATGTTAAAATTAAGTTTTTTTATTTTCTAGATATCATACCTTTGAAACTAGTTATACATAACAAGACACAACGCAAAGCGCTTATGCTTATAGTATAAGTCTTTAATGTATGGTTACGTTAGCATTAATTTTGAATATTTTTTCTTTTATATTTTTTTTACATATGAGGTTTAACAAAATTTCGAATACACTAATAGAAACTATTTATTTTTAACTATATATTATTGCAAATACTTTTAAAACCGAGTTGTTGATCATAATATACAACCCATTAATAGAAACAGGTTTGTTTGCTTTCCAATTTTTTGAAGCACCAATTAATGATGATCCCAAAATAATATTAAAACCTGTTCAATGTAAGAAAGATAAAAAATTTTTGAACTTCAACTTAACACCCTCACGTGTTCCGGACTTTACAGAGAAAAGAAAGAGGAAAAAAGGAAGAACGGTAAGAAAGATAAAAGAAAATATATAATGTAATTAATTTCATGTTACATAGTAAGAAGAATAAGGAAAAGGTTAAAAAATTTATCTATTTCCGAGTTAAGATGAAGAGAAAACAAAGTTACATATTTACAATTAGAAACTTAGGGGTCGTTTGGTTCGCATAATTCTTTGCAAAAGAATTGGAATTGAAAATACAATTAGAATTGGAATTGAAATTTTGTTAATATTAATAACATGTTTGGTTGGTGAATTTTGAGTGAAATTGAAATGTTAATTTTGAACATTCCATTGGATCGTTAAACATTTCATGGGTAAGTGGAAAAAATATGAATTTCAATTAATGAGGAAAAAATTTTCAATTCCGATTCCATCAATTAACCAACAAAACATGAATTTGGATGGAAAATTTTCCAATTCTAATTTCAATTCCTTAGAAATTCGGGAACCAAACAGGACCTTATATATCATAGGTTTGAATGATAAAATATAAAATAGTAAAGTTTTATTACTGTATTTGTTTTGTTTCATCAAATGCTTTAAAGAGAATATAATTAATAAATCTTTATTTCTCCTTTGTTTCACTTCATTTTACTAAATGCTTTAAAACACACATATTGTATATTTTTCTTTCATTTTCTTTCACTTTTATCCTCGGACTCGAGAACAAAACGTTAAAATATTTACTATAACATTAAGTATTAACGAAAACAAAAAGTAGGTGCATGAAGGTTTGACTTCGTTACCTGCAACACTAGGGGAAATAGAAGACAACAATTCTTTGAACCATCCCAATTGAACTCCCAGAGATGCATTCGTGCTTACATAAACTCCTCTTGCCATATGAAACGACGGATCCAATGCAGTCGCACCTGCCACCGCGTAATTCACTCCTTCTCCCCACCCCGCAACGTTACCAGTCGCGTTTCTAGCCAGAGACGGTGGTATCAATGGCAACCCAAGACTCTCAGCTTTAAAACAAACAAGAAAAGCAATAAATATCCAACCAGATAAGAATATTATGTACAGGTTCAAATCTTGTCACGAACAAATATGTATATTATTTACCAATGAAATCAATGATTAGACGGCCATTAGAGAAACGCCCAGTGGGTTTATGAAAAAATGTTTCGCCGTAAGGAGGAAGCAAGAAATGGGGCAGCGAGCCATCGGCTTTAGTGGTCAGTAGTTTCTTGTTTCCAGTGTCGGCGAGTGAGTCCCCGAAGCTTATTATCGACGTATAACATCCGTTAACATACATGTTACATGTCAATAACAACATTAATATGACATAGAAAGTTGATGAATAGGCCATTTGAGAATGGAGTGGATTGGACTACAGAAAATATGTGTTAAGTTTTAAGTTTTATGAAAGTTTGGTTGGTGATCTATCTTTATTCTATATCTATTTATAGAGGAATATAAAGCTTGTTGGGATGTACATTTGGAAAAAGACATGCGTCTTGCCATGAAGTTTGGTGAATTTACGTTACTATCCTTGTATGTATTACATGTTCACTCTATATAAGAGGATGATGATAGGTGACCCGATACGTGTAGGTTCTAGATTCAAATAATTTTCTTGAAAAGTTTGTTTTAAGCTTCTAATTAAGATTGAATCAAGTTATTAAGTTATATATGTAATTATTGTGTTTATTCTTGAATGTACGTTTAGGGTTGCAACTCACATGTTAATACGTGTATCACCTGGCATGACATCTATGAAAATTTTAATTTGTAATATATGTAATCGTTGCATGAGTGACACTCAAAAGTTTTTGATACCGACGCATAAATTTCCAATGTTGCTACCAGAAGAAATTGTATAATTATTTTTTTAATTTTTACAAACTTTTAATTATTAAAAAATAAATAAACCGTATATTAGCAAGTATATACCAATAAGTTGTTTGTTATTTGGATTACATAAAATTAAGAAAACAAAATAACGACTGGCTTTACCACAAACAAAACAAAATTTGTATCTTTTATAATAAGAAATTTATAGATAAAATCACCTTAGTTTTTGTCGAGAATTGTAATATAGGTAAAGTCATTGGTTTTAAAGGATAATTAGATTTTAATAATTCAAACTATTATTTATTAATCAATAATAATTCATACTAACAATTTAAAATATAACATTTCTAACGGCTTATGAGTAAAATTTCAAGTCTTTGCTATATGCCTTGTAAAGTTTTTAATATATATTAGCTTAATACTAAAACATCACTTGCCAATAAAAAGTTCAAATATTAAATATCGAATAGCATTTTAATACTATAATGATTACTTATTGGAATGTTTAGTTAAATAATAGTTATTAAGACAAGAATTTTGTTATGGTTACTAATAGTTTTACAACAATAGTGTAGTAACTAGTAACTTATCACAAACAACAATAATTTACTGTATTATTTTTTGTTTTTCTTTTTCATTAACGACTATATTTATGATTATCCATTACGTTTACCATTACCATTGTTTCATCTTCCGCTAACCAACGTATGACATGTTCTTACATGATATTATACCGGAAAACATATCAAACTAATCAAATATAACACAGGAGCATCTATAAGTTTGAATTTAAATATGTATTCAAATTAATCTTTTTTTAGTTTATTTAGATCATTATCTTTTCTATAGTTATTATTATCTTTAGTTTGTTATTATTTAGTATAAATAGTGGGTTAAGTTAACATTTGTTATTAGTTTTTTGATTAAGTTTTGAATATTAGAACATTGTTTTTGAAATCTTTGGTTCAATCTATCGTTTTTGTTTATCACTTGTTTTTGAGTCATTTGATTGCTTCCGTTCCTACGTCAAAATGAATTTCATTATTTAACCCTTATCCTATCAAATTCCTCCTATTAACATTTTCATTAATCTTGTCGCCAAATAATCGATTAGATTGTGACAACAATCGTGGTAGGTTATGATAGTTCAGTTTGGGGTTGGATCGCATTTGTTGGTGATGGGAACCTTAAATAAATTATGCAAGTCAACATCAATGTTCAAATAAATAATTATATCATATATGAACAAAAAGAATAAATAAATAAATAAAAATTCTATCGCATAAACATACACCGGATGCGACAGATTTGCCGTGGAAATTGTTGGTCACAAACTGCGACAGAATAATTGCTACATAAAGATTTACAATGGAGTATCCATCGCAATAATGTAAATTAGTTAACATCATCGTCCAGAAAAAATGTTCCTAAACCCTTATGCTCTTTTAAGAAAACTAGTATTAATGCCTCCTTGTTGTGATGAAAGTGTTGAACCATAAAAAAATATTAACATCAAAACGTTTGTAAAAATAAGTATGTCGGCTTCCACATGTTACGACTTGCTTCGCTCGCATTGGCTGTTGCGGCACAAACAAGTTGATCAGGTATTGCGTGTTGTCGCATAAACGTGAATTAATTTTGAATAAAGTTTGTATTAAATTTTACATAACAGCGTATAAAATCATGAATTTACATAGATAGAATTCAAAATTTTATATGTTTACGTAATCATTTAATAATATAACATTAACACGTCGAAAAACTTTAAACCTTTTAAAAACAACATCGAAACGGATTTTTAATGTCGATAAAGTTTATATAAAAAAGGAGACTGTTAAAAAAAATATATCGAAATGAGAATTTGTTAAAGAAGTTAATAACAAATAAAATGAAATAATTTAAATACAAATAAAAAAAAGAAAAAAGTTAATCAAAAAGAAGAAAGGATCTATGAGACTTGAAAGTGGGTTGGCTATCTCAAGATGTTAAAAGCTATAAACAATAATTCAAGTCAAGACTTGAAATTTCACTTACTTGATCTATAAATATTAAAAATCATAATCGTTAATCGTGTGTCACAATTTTTGATGGCAAAGGTTTAACACGCAACGGAATCTATACTATATATCTATATCTATATCTATATCTATACTATATAATAAAAGAAGATTTTTTAGGGACACGCGTCTAACTTCTGGTGAAATCTAAACTATTGTTTTCCGTCCCTCTCTCCTATTAAATAAAAAAATATTTTTAATTAAGTAAACTAAATAATTAGATACCCAAAATATAAATCTTTTCATTCTAATAAATTATTAAAACATGCTAAATTGGTAGATTTCAGTTATATCTTATCTTAAAATATAATTTTTATAATTTTTGAATTTTATTATTTATTATTTATAATTTCTTAAATTTTTATTATTTGTTATTATATTAATGGCTAATGACATGTAGCATACAATATATTATTAAAATCTAATGATTTTAATATGTTGATTTTTTTCTACCCATGTAATACATGGGTTTCTAACCTATTTTAAACATATAATCTAAGATACAGAAATCACAACCCAATTTAATAAAAAAGAAGAAAGGATCGAGAATTGACATGGTCCATTCAATGTAACTCCTTTTACTGCTAGGGCAACGGCTAGAGAATTTAAACGTGTGCGTGTGTGTGTATGTGGGGTGGGGGGGCCCTAAAACCACCACTAAAAGAAAATCAAAAAATCTTTTTCTTATATTATTTGAACAAAAATACGTTATTAAGGTCTCTTAAATCATTTTTAACTAGCTTTGAACCTTGATGATCTTTAAAAAATCTTTGACTCGTTACACTGAACTATCAACACAATTTTAATGCGGTAATTATTTTATAGTATCATCTATTGATTGTGGTATATAGTGAGACCCATAGAACATGTTATGTGTCAAGATTATGAAATACGTATGGATCACGAAACCACTAATGACACACCTAGCTACCATCTTGTAATAACTTATAAGAGTAACCCTCAAGCTCCATTAAGCTAACATTACCCTGTCCCACACCAAACTGGTAGGTTAACTAGTAAGTTAATCCAACTCTCATTGCATTCCAAGACTTACACGTACCAATATGATTTGTCTTGTATAGTATACACATCCTTGTAAATAATCTCATTAAGAGTTGGTAAGAATTATCCTTCCCTGTATGACTTTGCTATTAACAAAATGATTTATTATATATCTTTGGTGAATAAATCATCCATGTGTCCTCAAATCCTAGAAACACATCATCTTATTGTTTATGACACATCAACTTTAGTTCATAAAAAAAGACAGATAAAGCTTATATAGACCCATGTCATGTGTAAAATCTTGTAGTCTAGAACACAAATTACAAAAATAAAACAAACCAACACCTACCTTGTTTTGATTCAAACTTCAAACACAAAACCTATCTTTTTATCTATATCTATACTACTATATAATACATTTTAAGATGGCAAAATAATAATGTTACTCAAATTGTAAGACGCCTAATACAATATTTTAAGCATAGAGTACAAGTGCCCTATGCAATAGTTTCATTTTTACCCCTATTTAATAAACTATTTTAATTAATACACTATTAATACATATTATTAATACATTATTTAATAATATTATATTATTTAATTCAATACGTTTAATATTATATTATCTATATCTATACTATTATATAATACATTTTAAAATGGCAAAATAGTAATTTTACTTTAATTGTAAGACGCCTAATACAATATATTAAGTATAAAGTACAAGTGTCTTATGCAATAGTGTCATTTTTACCCGTATTTAATAAACTATTTTAATTAATATACTATTAATACACATTATTTAATAATATTATATTATTTAATTCAATACATTAATATATATTATTTTTAATACTTGAAAAGGACATTTAAATTTATTAAATACTATTTAAATAATTAAGTATACAACTAATATTATAATAACTAATAGTTATATTTTCTAGGGGTATTTTGGGTAGTCGATAACTTTAGTATTTATGATTAAATTTGTTAGTAAATGACATATTATTAATACGTCTAAAAATATAATAATAATAAATATAATAATATTAATAGTAATGATTATTTTTATTAAAAGGTTAACAACAACAACAACAATATTGTGTTAAAATTTTATAATGTACTTTTATCATGTTATTGTATCTGTAACAATATAATAATAACATATCTTAATCATTATACAATGTTCTATATTTTATGATAGTTTTTATTCAAATACTTTTAACATATTTATTTTACTTGATATCCTCTATTTATTAAATATCATATGTTCAATAATAGTATCATGACGATATAATAACGAATCAACAAAGCATGTGTATATATACATGAGAATCCGAACGCTTATATCAAGGAACTAACTAAAATCATGATAATCCAAAAAACTATCATTGCGACGTTCACATATACATTTAGAATCAAACCGCGGCGAAACGCGAGTGTCCACTATACTACTACATAAAAAAAAAACCTTAGGATATAAATGTAATTTTACAAAAAAATTAAAACACCAAATACAACTTTTTAAGCATTAGGTACAATTATTCAATTCAATCATGTAACACCCGGAAATTTTAAAAAGAAGAGAAATGTAAAGAAAAAGAAAGAAAAGCAAAATAACCCAAGTTGAGGGGTTAAAGTTGTACAAGGGACATAGTTTTATATTAATATGTTCAAAAAGGTGATCATGGCCGCCCATGACCCCTGTACCAACTTTCATTCGGATTTTTAGAGAGAGAGAGAGCAGAATTCTCTTCGGTTTTAGAGAGAGGAAGAAGAAGAAGTCGGAGTTCAGGTTAGTTTTCAGATTTCAGGGTGTTCTTAGCTGATTTTCAGCTTCGGGTATGTACTTATGTGTTTGTGTGTGCTCAGTTGTGTGTTTATTCGGTGATTTTAGGTGTTTGAGCTCATAAGCATTCGGGTTTGAAGAAGTCTTACTCGGAAGTTGCAAGAGGTGAGTTCTAGATCCCCGTTTTAAATGTTTTAACTGATTTTGGGGCTGGAAATGCATGTTTAAACGTTTTTATAAAATTTGGGTGTGTACCCGTATGTATATATGTGTGTGCCCGATGGGTGGGTGTATGTTCAGGATGATTTATGATTATTTTCATGATTTTATGCTTGTTAGATGCTTAGTATGCTAGAACTAGGCTAAAAAAGATTAATTTGATGAATTGAGGTCTGACATTGATGTTAGTTAAAAAGTAGTTGGCCATGCGCCTAAGTGCTCATGCGCCTAAGATCATGCGCCCAAACAGTACCCAAACGCCCAAGGTTCATGCACACAAATAGTGCCCATGCGCCTAAGATTATGCCCAGACGCCTAAGTATGCCCATGCGTCCAAGTCTGCTAGAACGCCTAAGTGCCCATGCGCCTAAATCAGGCTCATGCGCCTGCATAGTACCTATGCGCCTAGAAAGTTGTCCAGACGCCTAAGTGTTGGCCGTGTGTCCAAATAGTGTCCATGCGCCTGAGTCGCCCATGCGCCTAAGTGCTCGTGCGCCCGCATAGTGCTTGTGTGCCTGCATTGTGCTCATGCGCCCAATGACTTAGAAAATTTTCTGAAATTTTCGGGAAAGAATGACTTTTAGGCTATGACTTGGGGTGTTTTCGGGGATGATATGTGATGATTATGTGATGATGTTATTAATGTTATGGCCTGTTTTCTTTATGTTCATATTATGTATTACTTCGTGGCTTTACGTGGTGTGATTACGTTAATGAATGTAAAGTATTATCTTAACGAAGCGAAAGATCTAAGATAATGAAAGTGAAACATAATGAATGAACGAATGAAAGTCTTGCAAGCAAAATGTAAGGAGGTTCACAACTCCTTGAGAGTTGTTAGCTCAACTGTGTGTCATACAGCGTGCGATCTTGGCTGCCCCATGAGGGTTCACACACAGGGGAATCAGTCTTGGTGACTGTTCTATACGTGCGAAACGGGGTCCTTGTCGCTAAACCCTAGATTAGTTGGCTTCGTGCCCGAGAGAGGTGTTTAGTTTATGACAGGACCTAGATAGAAGTGAAAGATAATGTAACGTGCGAAATATGCGAAACGTGCGATAAGTACAAAAAGAACGATGACGGAAGATAATAATGCTATTATCTATGTGTATGTATGATGTGTGATCACGTACGAAAGTATGAAAAGGTTTTAACGAATGAAAGGTAATATATTTTTATAAAACTAGAACTCACTCAGCAATGCTGACTTTTATGCATTTTCAGTTGGCAGGTAATGGTTGCCGAGGATGGCATGGGGTAAAGCTACTTGGCAAAGATTTTTAACTGGCATCCATTTTGTGTAATAACGATGTTTTTGTGTAGTAATGAAACCAAACGACGATTTGAAATGTAGTAAGGTTGTAAACAGCAATGGTTAATATACGAAATGGTTTGTTAAATTATTCCGCTGCAAATGTTTGAATGAATTGTAATGTGATTTTAAGTATTATGTGCGATGTATGTCCAACTGTGAGTGTTCCGGGAACGGAGCCTTACAAATCATTCTTATTTTACCCTTTATTAATAAACTTCTTGTAATTAATACATTGATTAATACACTATTTAATATTATAAGATTATTTAATTCACTACATTAAATATTATATAATTTTGATATTTTAAATTAACATATAAATTTATAAATAAGTATTACCTTATTTAAATACTTAACTAAATTCTTTTATAATAATAATAATAATAATAATAATAAAATTTATAAATAAGTATTATTCTATTTGAATACTTAAGTATATAATTACTAAATACTTTATAATATGATGATAATAATAACCTATATTTATATCATCTATTGTTTACTACTATCTATAAAACATCTTTTTAAGACAAACTTGTAATTTTGCAATAACTTTAAGATAACATACAAAGGATTGCAAGCTTTAATATTTAATATTATAATAAATTTTCTTATTATACTCTCATTCTGCTTCAAAAAAATAAACCACATTGTTTTCTATTACTATATCTATTTATAATATCTAATGTTATATCAAATCTTTGCATTATTGTATTAAAGGAATTCAACCTATGCTATGTCGAATGTAAATTCTCTTGAAAATATTCATTAAACTTTAATCATGTTATACACTTATGTTTACTTAAAAGTTGATTCATTCAACTATTTTTGTTAATGCTAATTAGTTCTGTAACAATGAGTTAGCTCTAACATATGATAATAATTATAAGTTGTATAAGAGATTTAAACTATAAAACAAACCAATTGATAAATTAAGTGAAATATAACACATATAGACTTGTAAATTGTTCACTCCGCTGCAAAGCGCGGGTTAGCCACTAGTTCTAATAAAATTGTAAATAAAAAGTACACATGACATCACCACATTCATCCTTACCAAGTTTTTTCCGCCTCTCTCTCGTATTAAATAAACATATTAATTACTAATAGTATTTAATTCTTTTTTATATTAACACAACTAGGTTAGAACCCTGTATAATACACGGTTTGTTACAATTTAAAGTTATACTTTTCGCAATAGAGATTTTCTTATTACATATATATGAAATATTATACAATTTTTAGCTATATTTATTTTAAAATGTAAAATACTTAACAAAAATAATTATAGAAATCATTTAATACGTAGGTTGCTAATATTTAAAGCTATACTATTCGAAATATAGATTTTCTTATTGCATATTTATGAAATATTATAAAATTTTAAACTATATTTATTTTAAAATATAAAATACTTAACAAAAATAATTATACAAATTATTTAATAGAAGAGAGACAAAAAAATAAAAAAATTAAAGAAAAAAATTATATAACTAATAGTAGAGAGATGCAGGAAAAATTATTGAGGAGGCATGGTAGGGTGACACGTGTCATTTAATATTTTTATTTATTAGTATAGATTTGTAATAAATTAAGAAAAAGATCTTTTTATTAATGTTATTTCAAAGATATAAATTTTTATAAAATAAAATTTTTAAAAAAAATCTAATTTTTTAAAAGTACAAAATATTTAAAATTGGTGTTTTTTAAAAAGTAAAATTTTTTTAAAATAATTAAAATTAGAAGTTATAATAAGAAAGTTTTTATAAATGATATTTTTAAAATGTTCTTTTTAAAATAAAATATTTTATCCAATTTATAATAAGAAAAATTTCAATCATATCTTATATTAAAATATCATTTTATTATTAACAAATTTTAATTGTATTTAGGCAAATTGAATTTTAATAATCCAAACTATTACCTATTGGCCGATAATAATCCATACTATTAATTTGGCTGGTAACACTTCCAACTTTCACTTTTATAACCAACAACAGTACCAATGACATAATTTTCGATTTTTAACGCTTAATTTGTATCTATTTTAGTCTTAATTTAGCTTGTATGTTTCTTCATTTAATTCATAATTATTGTTGCGAACCGAATCGAGTCCAAATTAAACATAAAAAATTGAAAATTATGTCATTGGGACTGTTGTTGGTAATAAAAGTGAAAGTTGGGAGTGTTACCGGCCAAATTGATAGTATAGATTATTATCGGCCAATAGGTAACAGTTTGGATTATTAAAATCCAATTTGCATTGTATTTAATATTTTATTTATAAAACCCACACGGTTTACTAAAGCTAGTTTGGATTATACTTTGAATCATCTGAAAACTATCAAATAAATTTATTTCGTGGGTTATACGCGATTGATTTATCGGATCAAACAGAGTTTTCTTGATAGAGTTGAAATAACAAATTTTGATAGGAAAGATCCCTTTATTGACTTTTCTGTGACTTTTTATACTAATTGGAATCTATAGAATTGTGATCAATCAAATATTGCAAAGTCTTGATATTTATTTTGCAGAATTTATGGTGTTTCTCGATGTTTCTTGTAACCGTTAGTTTTTTCTTCTCTATGTTTATCGATAAAAGTGAATAAAGAGAGACAACAAGAACAGCTCATTTTGGTTTTAGTCAAGAAAAGAAAAACGGATCCAAGAAACCCTCGTTGGATCTTTTCATTACTTGTCTTCTTTTGTGCCAAATTAGCATTAATTCATAATAAGCACAAGTCTTATACATAGATAAGCCAAACTCAAATTATGAGCAAAGCCTATGCTTAATAACTTAAATAATAAATAAAATTAAATCGAGTTTGCACTCCCGCGAAACCCAACTCGTTTAATTTTTAATATTATTTACTCGATCAACAAGTTAAAATAACATACTAAAATATGTGTTGATAACTAAACTCATCAACATCATATGTTATTAGTAAAAAGAATTATGTACCGCACGTATTTGACAAAGGCAATGTAATGCAACTAGTAACTTGATTAAGAGGTTCATTAATATGAATGATCGAGTTGTGTTTTCAAGCCATATATCCTAGTAGTAATAATTACTCTTTGTTGGATATGTTATATAATCTTGACCCAATCTATCTTAATTAGATATTATTTTTATAAATATATTTCTAACGAACAAAAAAAAGTTATGAATATTATTTAGATATTTTATTATTTCAAATATGAAATATAATTTAAGATTTTAGTATGATACAAATAATATAAAAATGTATGGAAATTAATACGTCATGACATTTAGAATCAAATAAAACGCCAATATTTAGACAAATGTTACTTGTTACAGTACGTACGTTTGAATAATTGTTAAGCTAAATGAATGATAATAAATTAATAATCATCCAATAAATCAAAATTATAAAACCCCTTTGCTCGAAATCAGTTAACAAACAATACAAATAACATAGTCCAACAATAGTATATATAATTTTAAAAACGGTTTTTGAATTTGTTTTTGACTTTAATTATACGTACCATTAGTTAATAAAATATTTTAGTGCTTACCATTGTTTATATTTCTTGTCATAAAATATACATTCACTAGCTTTAGTAAACCCGTGTATTAAACGGATTGAATAAATAAAATATTAAACAGAATAAAAATTTTAATTATAAAACGATATACTAAGACATGATATTATTGAAATTACGTATGATTAATAACTATAGATAATAAAACAATAATAGGAACTTTTTAAATCTGTTTGTTTTTTTAAAGATAAAGTAAACATTTTGTTTCAAAATAACGTTTTAAAAATTTTTCATTTTAAAAAATTTTCTTACTATAACTTCTAATTTATTTATTTTTTTATAACAAGTTTAATTCAAAAAAACAATTTTATAATATTACGTAAAAATAGTTCATTTTTTAGAAAAAATTCTTTTTATAAAAACTATTTCTATAAAAATAACATTAATAAAACGTCTCTTTCTTAATTTATTAAAAAAAATAATTATAATGTAAAAATAAATAAATAATATTAATAATTAATGTAGTTATTTAATAGAATAGAGAAGCGAGAAAAGTTTGATTAGAATAAATATGATGCTGACACATAACACTCTTATTTATCATTTTATTAGAGTAATAATATTTGTGAATTTTGATGCCATGGCCAGGCCCAATAAAAAAAATCTTTGGACATCTGAAGATTAAAACATGATGACACTCATAAAGAAAAACTATTGGTATGTCACGAACATAAAATAAGTAGAAAACGTTACAAATGTTATTTGATTAGTTACAACTCAACATGTTTTGCAAATATCACAATCATATTATTATATAGATGCATCAAATATTTACTTTGAAAGTAAATTTTGAGATTTTACAATCATCGAGACTATAACATTATTCATGAAATTTGATATGCATGTGCTGCTCTTAATATCTACCCTTGACAAATTCCCTAAAAGCAAGGAAATCAATGTTTTTCTATGTATCATGTTTTTTCTCTCTTCATTGTTACTTATTTTAATTTTGGAATATTGTGATCACTGCTACACGTGTGTAAAACTGATCATATTAGCCTATATAATCTAGAAAATTAAACAACCCTTAAAATAGACATAAGAATGTACATTTAGAGTGGTTTTAAAGATCGCTTTATTAATCAAAATTTTACAACAGTTACCAAAGAACCGTTTATGAGAACCGCTAAATTTATTGTAGTCACAACCACCGCTCCCCGCCATCTAACATAAGTATAAAAATTTGATCAATGTTATGAGAAGGGCATTTTTGCAATTTATCCTTTTTTTATTTGCGTTTCATGATGCTTTGTTATAGAAACGATGAAAGCCCTTATTCATAAGAGTAGGGCCGTAGGAGAATTTTTTTGTTGGTGAGGTATAAATGATGAGATGAGAAAGGAAGATGATAATAAAAAAATCTGGATATGGTGAAATTAGCAGACGCAAAATGGTTCGATTTTAATTTGTACTAATTGTGATGTTGAACTGTGAATCATAAAAGTAAATTTATGTTCCTTGATTTGATGTTAATTTGTATCATGTAATTTGCCAAGTTATTCGCATTAAAATTATGGATATAACTAATAATAGTTATTTATGGATTTATGGATATAACTTATAATAGTTATATGGACTGCTTTAGACCTTGGTTTATAATAACTATGTTAGTATCTCATGTTTTGCAATGTTTAAATAAATAAAATATTAAATAGTTATTAACAAAAATTTATTAATTATAAATAATATTTTAAAGTAAGATATTAGTGAAATTATGTATAAGTTAGGACTTTAAATAACTAAACGACTATATCAGTTTTTAAAATTTTCTTTTTAATTTTTTTGCTTTTTTGAAAAAGTTGTTTTTAACCATTTCGTTTCAAAAATAAACCGTTTTTAAAAATTGTAACTATTAAAAATGTTATTATTATAGCATTGAAGTTAAATTATTTTTGTTTCATAAAAAATTATTTTTAAAAACACATGTTTTAAAATATTTCGTATTTTAAAAAGTTTGATGTTTTAAAAAAATCTTATATTTTATAAAAAGTTATTTATTTACAAATTGTATTTTTAGAAACATTACTTTTTTAATTTATTAAAAAAATATTTTTTAATATGAAAAAAGAATTAAATAATATGTTTTGTAGTTAATGTAATTATTTATCAGTAGAGAGAAAATAAAAAATTTGATTTTTGAGGTGTAGATTTGTGTCATGAGTCCAAAAAACTATTATAATAGATCGATTATAGGGGCAATTACAAATATTCACTTGTAAATATTGTTAATTGCATATTTACTCAACTCGAAACCAAAAACTACATATATTTCATTTCTTAATATATTTTATTGCATATTTACCCAACCTAAACTAAAATTGTATATAACTCCTCCTTTAATAAAAAAAAATATCAAACTTACCCATTTTGACTTTTTATTAAAGATAAATCATAGAATTATTATTTTACTCATGATTGTTTGTGATTGTTTTTTGTCATATTTTTTTGATTCTATAACGAATTAAAAGTTTAGTATTTGTATTGTATTTTATTATTGTTACTTCAAACGCTTGATTAAGAAGAATAGACTAGCTTCAAGCAAATAAAATTATTTAAAAATGTAAAAAAAATGAAAAAAAAAGTTTAAGAAAACTAAAAACACTCATTAGCGAAACATGATTAAAAAATAATAAAATATAAAAAATTGTAAAAAAAAAAAAAAAAAAAAGCTAGCTAAAACCGGATGTGTATGAACATTTAAAAAAATATTAAAGTTTTGGCAAAGACAATGGTAACATTGTCAATCTATAATTTATTTTTAAAAAATAAATTAATGGGTAAATTTGAAATTTTTTTCATTAAGGGATTAGATATATGTAATTTTTGTTGTAAATTGGAAAAATATGCAATTAAAAAGATTAAAAGAGGGGATATATGTAATTTTAATTTTAAATTAAGTAAATATGCAATTAAATTGTTTTACAAAAGAATATATGTAATTGTCTCTAGATTTACAAGAGAATATATGCAATTTTCCCTAGATTATAAGTGCAGTTTGTTCATTGTCGTTTATTGATAATAAACACTAGTTTTAAGTTTGAACAGCATTAATTGTATGGAACTTTAAATGTGATTTTGTGAACTGCTTTAAAAGCTCTTTTGGACTGATTTACGGCCCAACTGGAGATGCAAAACGTCTTCGTATCTGGTCTACTTTTGGTAGTTAACTTGGCCGTTAACTCGTGTTTTTTTTTTTTTTTTTGGTTCATATTTTAGCTGCATACTTGTTGCGCTTATGCTATCTGATCTAGATCAGCACTTAAACCAAAAAAATCTGTTGTTTGGATGTGTTATATGATTTAATGTGTTGGATATTTATGCGAAAAATATGATTTTAGCGGAATATCATTCCTAACCTAATGGGGGATCTTTTATTTTTTCGTTTCGCATTTCTCATCAAATAAATAGGGGAATTTTTAATTTTTTTTTACATTAATAATTATTTATATTTGCTAATTAAATAATTATTTATTAGTGAGGTGCTGTTTGTTTTTTCTGCAGGAAAATGTCTGCAATAAGAAAAATACCGTTTGTTTTATAACATCTGCAGAATGCTAACATCACAAATCAAACAAAATCCTAAACCAAATCATACTACATAAACCACAAATCAACTAAAACCTTAAACCAAATCATAAATTATGCTTAGGCTTTCAACATACATGATGGTAGATTCAGCAGGCGGCGGTAGCTAAGGCGGCAGCTAAGGCGACGGCGGTGGTTGAGGTGAAGCGAGGTGATAACCCGGCGGTGGTTGAGGTGAAAAGCGCGACGGCAGGCGGCGGAGGCAGTAAGGCGGCGGACCACAGGCGGGTGGCTGCAGGCGGCGATGGACCATACGCGGGTGGCTGCAAGCGGCGACGGACCACTTTAGGCAATGGGGAAGGCCAGCACTGGCTGCGGCCGGTGGCGGGTTGGCCGGCGATGGTGAGGGGAAGGAGATGAGGAGGAGGTCGATGGTTTGGGGTAGGAGATGGGAGAGCAGGTCGATGCTTTGGGGGAAGGAGGAGAAAACTTTTGTAAAGAGAGATTAAAATATTAGAAGAGGTTAGAAGAGGTTGTGCCATGTATTCTCCACGCAGACCTTAGAAAGATCTTTTTTAATGAAAAGTCTTCCGAAAAACAAACAATCTTCAGAGCTTAATGTCTGCGCGTGGTCTGCGCGACGCAGACAAAAGAGGTCAGGAAGTGCTTCTCAGAACAAACAAACACCCCGTGAGTTTGGATTCTTTTATGTAAAAAGATCACAAGGAATCAAATCATGTCCAAAACTGAGTTAAGACGAATTAGATATTAATGATCTAATGTGTGTGGTTGAAGGAAATAGATAACGAGTCACTATGGATCCTCTACTATGATATCATTAGAGGTTGCGGTACGTGTCAAGTTACAAATGATTAGCGCGTGATTATGCTATGCTGAAGTGAACAGCCTGTTCAAATTCTAGAATATCAATTCACAATTAAATAGAATTATTTATTTATTAATATGAAAATAAATTCACAAATTAAATAGAGTTAGTTTGTGTATTAAGTGATTGACTCTTTGCATTATCAGTTTTGGGTATACACACAAGACATATGGGTCTTGTTTTAGATGCTTGAAAAACCATATGTGTTTGAGAAACCACACAAACAATTTAACTGGTTCAAGGAGAGGTAAGAATACTTACTTCTAGGAAGGGTCAGCTCTAAGTGGTTTTGTGTCGGTGGTAGAGGCTAATGTAGAGGCCAAGGCAACCGTCTTGCGCAAAAGGGTGGGACACATTAGTACACAAGGCCTGGTAGAATTAAATAAACAATAATTTCTTGGTGACTTGAAAAGTTGTGAAGTAGAGTTATGTAAGTTCTATGTACTGGGCAAGTCCATAGGATCCAGTTTGGTAGAAGTCAGCATGTTACAAAAAGGATTTTAGATTATGTACATACAGAGTTATGGGGAACTGCTAAAACTACTTCACTTGATGGGGCCAGGTACTTTCTGTCAATCACAGATGATTTTTCAAGGAGAGTATGGGTGTATCCTTTTGAAGCACAAAGATGAAACTTTTACAATATTCAAGGAATGGAAGACTTTGGTGGAAACACACAATAAAAGAAATGTCAAAAAGATGAGAATCAATAATGGGCTAGAGTTCTTCAATCATTTGTTCAATCAGTTTTCAAGAGTCAAGGAGTAGCCAGACATTTAATTGTAGTAGGGGCTCCATAGCAGAATAGGCTTGTGGAAAGGATGAATAGACCCCTGCTAGATAAAGTAAAGTGCATGCTGTTTAGCTCAAGTCTTCCAAAATAGTTTTGGGGTGAGGTATTATCAACAACAGCCTATTTAATCAATAGATCACCTTCTTTTGACATAGAAATAAAAACTCCAATGGAAAGGTGGACTAGAACTGCCTAGCTATGATCATTTAAAGGTGTTTGGGTTAATAGCATATGTTTATATCAGTCAAGGTAAGCTTGATCCAAGAGCTCAAAAGTGTGTGTTCCTTAGTTATCCAGATGGTGTGATAGATTATAGGTTATGGAGGTTTGCGGATAATGGTCCAAAGATAATTATGAGCAGGAATGTGGTTTTTAGAGAAGATATCATGCATAAAGATGAGATGAGCCACGGATCAACTAAGAATTTTGAAAGACTCAATTCAAGGTGATGTTCACATTGAGGTGGAGTTTGCCAACAAATAAGCTTCCTAACTGTCTAGAAAGTTCACATAAGTCTAAGAGTTCAAGTGTAGTACAAGAGGGTTATAGTTTAGCTAGAGACAGGCCTAAGAGGCAGATAATACCCCCTATGAGGTATAGCTAAGTGGTTGATTTTTCAACCTTTGCTTTTGCAGCAGCTAAACATGAAAGTTGTCATGAACCTTTGTCATATTTGGATGCAAATAATTCTAAAGAAAGGGACAAATGGATTAGTTCAATGAATGAAGAAATGCATTTTTTACACAAGAATAAAACCTAGGTTTTGGTTGGCAAACCCATTGGTCAAAAGTTGGTTGATTGTAAGTGGATTTTTAAGGTTAAAGAGGGTTTAAAGGAAGAAGCTCCTAGATTCAAGGCTAGGTTGGTTGCCAAGGGTTTTACCTAAAATTCAGGGCTGACTATAATGAAATATTCTCACTAGTGGTGATGCATACCTCAATCAAGTTATTTTGTCCTTAGTAGCTAAAAACAACCTTGAGTTAAAACAACTGGATGTGAAAATAGTTTTTCTACATAGGAATCTTGATGAGGTGATCTACATTAGGCAGCCTCTTGGGTTTGAAGAGTGTGGTCAAGTGGAGAAAATGTGCTTGTTATAAAGGTCTCTCTATTGTTTAAAGTAGTCTTCAAGGCAATTGTATAAGAAGTTTGATGATTATATAATAATTCATGGTTTTTATAGAAGTAGCTTTGATAGATGTGTCTATTACAGAAAGTATGAGAATAATAGTTTTGTATATTTGCTAATGTATGTTTATGATATGTTAATGGCATATAAAGACAGGTTACAAGTTGAGGGTACAAAGCAACTGTTGAAGAATTAATTTGATATGAAGGAGTTAGGGGAGGCAAAGAAAATCTTAGGTATGGAAATTAATAGAGACCGAAGCTATGGGTTTTTAAAGTTGTCTCAAGAGTCTTATGTTAATAAAGTCCTAAAGAATTTCTATATGGAGCATAGCAAGATTGTTAGTACTCCTTTAGCCTTGCATTTCAAGCTGCCAAGCAGTGATGCTCCTCAAACAAAAGAACAAACAAATTATATGTTAAAGGTGCCCTATGCCAATGCTATTTGGAGTTTGATGTATTTGATGGTCTGTACTAGACCCGACATTGGCTATGCTATGTGTGTTGTAAGTAGATTTTTGAGTAATCCATGTAAGAAACATTAGGAAGCTGTAAAATGGATAACGAGGTATCTAAAAGGAACTGCAAGTATGGCTGGTGTATGGAAACTCTGGGAATAGGGCTCATGTTGTTCAGGGTTTTGTAGACTCAGATTTTGCTAAGGATATGGATCAGGGAAGATCTATCACTAGGTATATGTGTCTAAAGTGCTTTGTGGGTCTGTTAGTTGGAAAGCTTCTTTTCAACATGTGGTGACTTTACTTACAATAGAAGCAGAGTTTGTAGCCATGACTGAGGGAGTTAAAGAAGCAATCCGGTTACAAGGTTTTCTTTCTGAGATTGGTGTTGTGGTTGATAAAGCTCTTGTGTGGTGTGATAACTTGGGGTCTATTCAGTTGTTTAAGCATCAAGTTTTTCATGAAATGTCTAAACACATATATGTCAAGCTTCATTTTATTAGAGATGTAATAAACTCTAATGAAGTAGGAGTGGTTTATGTGGATACTAAAGATAATGCAGAAGATATGCTCACAAAGTCTTTCTCAAGTGCAAAGTTTGGGCATTGTCTAAGGCTGTTGAATATGGCTTAGCTGTTTTGATTTGACTTACATACTAAGGTGGAGAATGTAAATATTGGTTTTGCAGTGAGTAGTCAAATGAGTCACTGTTGAAGGTCAATAGTTGTTGACTCATAATTGTACAAGTTGTGGTTTTGTAAATACATTTTATCTTTCTGTTTGTGTTAGTTAGTTACTGGTCATTAGGGCGAGTTAATCAAGAGGATTAACAATAATAAAAGAAGTAGCTAGAAATTGTGTGGTTCATTGTAGTTCTTTGAATTCGTTCGTAGAAATTGTGTGGTTCTTGTTCTTCTTTGAATTCATTCGGTGTTAATCAAAGTCTAAATTCAAAGTGATTCTAGTTGTAATCCTCAATAATCGTTTGATTTCTTTGGTGTGATCGTTCAATCTTTTTTATTTGAACAGCCAACGAATAATTTTTAAGCCCGGTCACCCGGGTAAACTCATTGGCGAAAGGTCACCCACGCCCGCGAACACAGACAGCGCTAGTGACCCGGCTCGCACACGATTCCAAGGGAAACCCACCACCCAAAGGCCCACTATGGTAAAACCCTTGGCTCACTTGGAGCATATTACACCTAGTGAGACTCCAACCCATAACCTCCACTTTAAAAAGTCATAGGGTGCCTCCTCTTAAACCAGTTGATCTAGGACTCATTGATAATTTTATTACATTGATTTTTTTTTACAAATGTTTCATCTTTGTTGACTATTTCCAAGAGGTCTCTCTTTAGTCTTCAAAATTGAAGACGGTCTTCTAACTTGTCAATGATTTATTTTCTTTTGTTGTTTCTTCACTAGGGGCGCTTCTTTTTTTTTTTTTTTGTCGGTAGTGTTAAACTTTAGCCAGGTAGTGTAAATTTTTAGCCCGGTAGTGTAAATTTTTGGTCCGGTAATGTAAATTTTTATATAGAACTCGAGTTCGCCCCCCCTAAAAAGAAACAATTTCGCCCCCGCCCCCGCCCCCCCTACGGGAGTGTTCAAGCTCCGCCACTGTTTTTCACATTTGTTGGGGTTTTTGATGTAGTTCTGGAACCAACTCAGATCAATAACGATGTATTTTCTGTATTATATGCTTAAGTGAACTCACCACTTGTTTAGTGTAGACATATACACTTTGCTTCTTTTGTTTTATTGTCATGTCTATGTTTGACTGAATCAACCCTAAAACACATTTATTAAACCATCTCTTTCACTTGATTGCTTTTTTCTACTTTCTTAAGAGAAAGATTAGCAAGTTCTTCAAAAGTCTCTATTAGATCATCTGTAATGCCCAAGATCAGTGATCAAGACAAAATATTTAATAACACAAATATGAGTTTATAAAAATATTATTATTAGCTAAGATTTTATATAGTTGTATTACTGTTAAAATCATTTAATCCTATAAATTAATACAGTTTAACATAAATACAAATCATATCTAAAAAATAACCTTACATAATATTTAATATAAAAATATATAAATAATATAACTACTTATATATTTCTAAAAGTTTAGCCTTATTGTCTGCCTTTTGGAGGGTGTTACTTCACCATTCTATGTAAACCAAAAGAACATAAATCCATGAAATAAGACAAGCACACACATGCATATACAAAATAAAGTTGATGCACGAAAGCTATGTGTCTCGGAATTCATTTATTGTGATGGAATTACGTCAACTAACTCACCATCTTACTAAATGATTGAAAGTGATGTCTTTTTTATTTAAAAATTTACAGATTTATATTATTTCCCTGTTAATTTCTAAAAACAAACTAATATTATCTATCTTTTCTAATTAGCCTAGTGTTAACTTAATACCCCAAGGATTATACTCGAGTAATGAAGATAATCGGGTGAGATAGTAACCTGTCAATAATTCAAGTAGCCTTTCAAAAAAATCAACCTTTTCTATTCATCATTGTATTAAACTTTTGACTCCCTATATAATAAGTAGTATAATGGTGTGTGTAAACAGTATGTTTGGATTATTGGGATAGCGAAAGGACAACCGATCAGTCTGTCATTAAAACCCAAAAATCTCAGTGAAACCATTTTGTTCATTTCCCATTGTTAATCATAAATGAATATTTCAGATATGTTTAAGTAATAAACAACAATAACCATCAGGTAGTAACTTTATAATTTTATTTTGCTAAATTGGCAAAATACCTCATAGGAAATCCGGCAAGAAAGAAGAACGAAAGCCACCAACTGCGGCTATAGTTTTCGGAACAAAATTCTTTGTATCTTTTGTTACTTTCTTATTGAAGTATTTCGATGGGTAATTCGCAATCTATTTGATAGTTTAGATTCAAAAACTCATACTGTTGCGGAGTCCACAAATATCAATCGGAAAAACTTGTATAAAGATTATATTTATATGATCATTAGCTACTCAAGCTTATAATCAACTTCATTTTACTTAAGAGTCCAAATGTTTAATTGCATGACTTGACCTAATGGATTTATTGCACAAACCACATCATGACAATAACATTTTCAGACAGAAAGCATATGTGAAGGGTTATCGTGTGACAAGCGTCCCACATGTACAGTAACAATTTATGTGCCAATTATATACAACCAGGCGATTTTGTCATATTTATGAGTTATAAAAATTCGAAGATGGATGTCAGTTCAAACCAATAAAAGGGTCTTCCTCTTTGTATTTCAACGTGTGCTTAACATCTTTTTAAGATGAGGACTGTTCGTCAATCACATTGGATACCCAAATGAATTCATTCGTCTTCGTATTCTGTTGAGTAAACAGTCTAGAAAACGCAAGAGTTCATTATACTACTATAGGACAAGCCTTGAATGGATCATTGTACAATTATTAGAACTAGTAACAAGAAACTTGTTACTAGAAGTATTCTCAGCCATATGTTTCAACTCAAGTAAATCTCATAGTACTTATACGGATTTGATGTTTTAATAAACGTTAAAAAGAGATTTAAACATGTCTTTTACTGTTTCAAAATGTTGATAAACAATAAAAAGAGAAGCGTTCTCAGCTATATATGTTTCGACTAAAGGAAAGTCTAAGGTCTTGTAAAACTTTCTATCTATTCCAGCATATGTAATCGTTTTATATCAACTTAATTCTTGTGTGCTCTAAAGTCTCATCCTTCACATATTCTAGCACATGTATGTTGAGAGCTTACACAACCTCTACTCTAGTGAAAAGGAAATACATCTTCTTTTGTCATCTTCAAAAGTCCTTCCCCTTGAATTTCTCTAATTTTCTAAACTTGTTGGTCATTTTTCTAACACATCAACTATTCATCATGTTTCGTAGAATAATGTAATCTTTGTAGGGTTTTTATTTTGTAAATGACTAAGATAGCTTTTTAAATTGTGTTCATATCACTTTTAGATTAAAATGTTCCATGGGTGTGAAATCTTATTCGAAAATCGAAATAGGTAGAATTGTTCAAAAGGAATGAGAATGTATTTCCTATGAAAAACAAAGTTCAAATTCATGAAATTTAAGAGAATCCCATTGATATGTAGAGAACTATGATAACATTAAGTTGAATCGACATAACTCTTCATGAAATAGTGTGTCAACTGGCAATTATAATTGTTGGAAGTTATTTGGTTACATCATTAGTAAAAACCCTCTCAACAAACTCCATTAGCAGTAACTAAATATTGTTGATGATTGATTATCAATAGTAACTCAAATATGACTAATCTCTCAAGTTGTTACCGAATGCTAAGTTATTTTTTACTTATAGTAACAAACTATTGATGACTAATGACCAAGTTGTCACTAACGCTAGATACCAATACGACCAAGTTGTCACTAATGTCAATTACCATTGATGACTAATCAGTAACAACTAACTATTGATGAAGAACAATCTTCATGCAACTTTTCGAGTTTTTAACAACCAAGTAAATATAGATAAATTTCTAGTGGTGTTTCACTAAACCCATTGAGTATACTCTGATGCCCCTTAGCTCCACGTACCCACCACATCAACTTTTTCACTCTACCTACCTACTCACTAAAGCAAGAAAATACTCTTAACATTCACTATCGTCTATGTTTCTAACAAATTCACCACTTGTCTTGTTTGGTAGAATAATTTAATCTTTTTAGGTTTTTTATATTGCAAATGCTTAAGATAGCTAGCTTTCAAAATCATGTCCATATCACTTTATTATTAAAGTATTCCATTGGGATGAAATCTTATTCGCAATAGGCAGAAAGTTTTAAAAGAATGAAAACGTATTTCCTATGGAAAATGAAGTTTTAATTCAAGTAATTTTGAAGATTTCTCATTTATATGTAGAGAATCATCACAACATTTAAATTGAAATGACTTAACATTACATGAAATAGTCGACAAATGAAATAGTGATCTATCAACTAGCAGTTATAACATTCGAAAGTTATTCGGTCACGTCAATAGTAAAAACCTTCTCTACAAACTCAGTAAAAACCTTCTCTACAAACTCAATTAGCAGTAACTTAATTATTGTTGATGATTGGCTATCAGTAATAAGTTAAATACTACTAATCTCACAAGTTGTTATTGATAGGCCAAGTTACTACCACTCAATATTGTCTTACTATTACGACCAGTTACCACTAATGCATGACCATGTTGCCACTAACGCTAGTTGTAACATTTGACCTATTTGTAATTGTCCACCCTAACCCGTTTGGATCAATGATGTAAATTAAATTCGTTATTTAAATCATTTGTTTATTTCAGTGTTTCAAATATAATACTTTTGTATTTATTCAACTTATAACAATATAATATAATTTAATAATTTATAAAATAAGGTTTTATAAATTTATAAAGATTATTGTTTATTATGAGATTTTAATTATTTAAATAATTAGATTACAAGTTTTTACAAGATTTATAAAATTTATAAAGTTTTTATAAATAAATAATTTGTTTAATTATTATAATTTTGATTTATATGAAGTCTAGAGTTGAAATTGTAATTTTTAAAACTTAATTTTAAAGCTTTAATCATAAAATTATAAACTTGTCTAAGTTTAAATTCATTTTAAATCGACCCAAACCCATCTTTCGACTTGTAATCCCGTCCAAGCTCCGGCACGCTCCGGCGAGCATCCAAAATCCCCAAATCGATCGAATTAAGCTCAATTAAACCATACCCCTTCTTTCGCACCTACGTCTCGAACCTGCACCCCCATTCATTCGAATTCAAACACCTGTTTCAGTGTAAACATTCAAAATCGAAACTCAAATCTAACCATTAAAAGTGTAATTAGATTAATCCTAATTTGGTGTAACACCCGGCCCCTCATACCATCAATATTATCCGCTTTGCTCATGAGAAGCTTACGGATTTGCTTTTGTTTGCCCGGTTAAAAACTTTCCAGGGAGGTCACTCGTCCCTAGATTGTTGCCACTTGAGCACGTTTAACTTTGGGGTTATCTTCTCATCCACATCCAATACGGCCAAAACGTGCTTGTTATATTAGAGACCACATATTAGTTATGAACCAGTAATCTCTCATGTACACGACCAATGTAGGATTTATGTAGGGTTTTGGACTCATCGTCCTCGATGAGCCCAAGAACTCACCATCTCCAGTGAAGTTTGTCCCATCATCCCGAACGACACAGTAGTGGCTTTAATACCATTCTGTAACGCTCGACCTCTCATGCCACCAATATTGTCCGCTTTGTCAATGAGAAGATCATGAATTTGATTTTGGTTGTCCGGATGAAAACTTTATAGGGAGGTCGCCCATCTTGAAGTCCAGATTGAGAACTTGCAGCCATTAACATATATTCATGTTAATCGCTCGGTTTACAATCTGTCTTTTGTTTCTCATTTGATTTCAAAATTGCTTACAACTAGGATATTATACTTTTCAATCATATTTGGCAAGATTTTATTTATCATCTATATTAAACGAACTTTGACTCGTTTTGACTTTTTTGTTTGACTTTAACTTATGAGCATGTGTGATTTTAGTAGAGCTTTGATTTCTTTATCTCTTATGATGTGTTTGACGTTTCTCCGTATTATTATATCCCTAATTCATGTGGTTATTATTAATCTTGGTCTATAAAATAGTCCTTGGTTGATTTTAGCTATTTTTATGTTGTTGACTTTTAGTTGTATACATAGGGCTTGAGATTTAGTGGGCGACACGTGAATTCAATGGTATAGTTGGGTGGTTGAGTCTCCTACCTTAAAATTAGACCCGAATAAGAGGTCTTGGACTTTGTTAACTTTCCTATTCATTAGTGGGTTGAGTGTAGGCTACCTTAGCGCGCGATGTATGTCCTCTTGTTGGTGTTTTGATGATTCTAAGTTATAAGTTTATTTGGTTGGAGTTTGTTTCAAATCTAGGTAGTTAGCATGTGTCAATAGCATTAGTTTTCCATTATTTATTTGATTACAAGCCTTTAACGAGGATCTAGTATGTTCTAGCACTTCACATAAGTGTTGATACTTCAAAGTAGTAAACTTTAAGGTAGTCACGCAGTGCACCCTGGAGCTTTAGGTGTTTGCTCGACTAAGCATCCTTGATGGGAGATTAGTCCAATTAAGGAACAATTATTTTAAGTAAGAGTTAGCCATGTTGAATATAATTTATATCGAAAAGTAGATAAAAATACGTAAACAATAAACAAACATGTCGCAAGGTATATTTGTAATTTAAGAAAATATTGTGTTGTGAAAATAAACTATAACGAACACGAAATTGAATTTAAAGTTAAAGAAGTTAAAATATATTATGTTTGACTCAGTTTACTTTTGAATAAATTTTTCCTCAAATCGTAAATAAAATTAAGCACATGATAATGTTATATTTAGAATTTAAATAGAAGCTATATTTTTAGAAGTTATATAAAGTTATCTAGAATTAATTAAAAAATATTAAAATAATAAATACTAAAACAATAGCGACATAAGAAATACTAAAACAAAGTAAGCTGAGTGCTACTGTGCTAGTCTCCGGAGAGGAGAGTCGCAGCAAAAATATATATACGAAAAACACAAGCGTTTTAGAGCATTCACATTTTATTTTTTATCTTTATCCATATAATTAAATTAACAAATACTACTTTTTCTCTTACTTTTTCAATTAAATAATATTTTTATACTATTTTTTCTCTTACCTTTTCAATTAAATAATATTTTTATCATTATATTTTCTCTCTCCTTCACTCACAATCACTTTTAAAATATTAAAAATTTATAAGGGTTAGAACGATGTTTCATTAAATTTACAGATGAACAATAATTTTTTTTGTCTTCTCCATTCACAACCAATCACAACCATTTCATATAATGGTCATGTTTAAGATTACGTATTTTAGTTGAAAAAAACTTTTGACAAAAATGACTTATTAACTTATAATTTTTTAAAAGGGTTTTAAGAAAAAATGTTTTGATTAGCTTATAAACTAAAAATTTGTAAAATGATAAAAAAAAACATACTTTTAAAAATTAAAAGGAGTTAACAGAAGGTAATAGATAGAAAATTAGATTAAGAAAGTTTTTAAAAATTAATAAGTCACTCCCTTTTTACTTTTCAAAAACATTTTTTTACCTTATATGAAAAATCAATTTGAGAAGTCATTTTGCGATTGTCAATATTTTTTTTCACTTATTAACTTCTCAAAAATTAAGAAGTTAAAAGTAAGTAAAAAAAATTATTTTCAAACACCCACATTATAAAAACTACATTCATATAAATATAAAGAATAAAACGTGAATGTCGTTAGAAGGTAGCACAAAGAACCACTCAAACAAACCAAATTTCATTGTTTACATTAAGCCATATATATCTAAAACATGAAAGGGTTGCCGTTTGACATGTCCTATGTGGTATAATATTTAACATGGCAAAGAAGCAAAAGGACATTTTTATGGGGTAGGATTGTAGGAAGCCGACCGTTAGAAGTCCATGTATCAATCTATTTATTAAACTATTTATTTACACCAACTAAGCAATCATCGAAGAAGTTCCAAACATAACTCTCACTCGCACATAAAAGTGTGGTATTCACGCACCACATAAATCATATATTTCTCATTTTTGACCTACTATCAAGTGTTTCAGTGTTTCTCATATTTTGTTAGGGATTTAACAAGAAATTAGGTGTTGGAAGAAGAAATAACAAGTCATGTTTTGTGTTAAATAGTTCGAATTTAATAAAGTGGAAACATGATCAAGATTAAGATCATATCCAAGGAGAGTGGATGTGCATTAGCATCTCTTCTGGCCGCCGACCTAAATTCCTGTAAAAAATAAAAAAATAAAAACTCAATAAGATATTGTGCATTATTAATCAACTAATTTTAGTAAACCCGTGTATTATATGGGTTTAATACATAAAATATTAAATGTAATAAAATTTTATTCATTAAAAATAATATTCTAAGATAGTATACGATTAAAATTACGTATAAGTAATAACTATAAGTAATAAAACTTTAAAATCAATTTTTTAAACTTTTTCTTTTGTATATTTTTAAAATAAATTAAAATTTTTATTTCAAAATAAATCATTTTAGAAAAATATCATTTTTAAAAATTTCTTTACTATAACTCCCAATTTTAACTATTTTTGTTTATAAATTTTTTTTACTTTTTAAAACAACTAATTTTAAAGTATCTGTATTTTTAAAAAAAGTTTGATATTTAAAAAAAATTTATAAAAGTTTGTTTCTTTAAAAAATAAGATTAATAAAAGATCTATTTTTTAATTTATTAAAAAACTATTATTAATTTAAAAAAGAATTAAATAATATTATTAGTAATTAATTTAGTTATTTAATAATATAGAGAAGCGGGAAAATTTTGATAAGAATAAATATGATGGTAGCGCGAGTCATCCGTAGTTACTATTTTATTAAAGTATGAAGATGAAGATTATACATATAGAACATGTGGCAAACCTAATCAAAATATATCATGGATGATTACAAAACACATAATCTAATAATAACTCATAACAAAGATTACTACAGTAAATTTTATAATCATAACTAATCTATATATATGGATAATTTTATATATGTGGTAAGTATTAACTAATATATTATATTTAATATTTATCTCAATCATGCCCCATCAAGCTGGACGTCAATTTCGGTTCGATGCGTAGGCTGAAGCAAATTATGAAAAATAAAAAATAAAGTTGGAATTTGAAATTATCGATATCGATTCTTGTTGACAATAAGAACGATATATGCTTTGATTTTCTTTTATTGATTCTTGATCTTTGATAAGTGATTGATTTTTTTTTTTGGTTTTCAAATTTCAGGATAGTTGTTAGATTGGATTATTGGAATTTGTTTTGGTATTTAAAATCCAATGTTCATACCTGATTTATAAGATAAAAATAAATAACCCATTTATTAGTCATGCGCCTATTATGGAGTGAGTTAGTGATATTTGGCATGTGCTCAATTGAGTTAGTTGAGTTAGTTACTTGCTTCTAGAATCTTCCATGTATTTTTATAAATAGTCTCATGTTCTCTCTTTTTGAATATAGAAAACTACACTCAAAAACTCACCCTACTATTGTTTCTTATGGTATCAGAGCACATGCTCTGCGATTCCGGGAACTTCTTCCGGTAATCGACATCTCTATCATGTCCACATCTACTTCATCTTCTTCTTTCTCTGCAACAACGAACATTCAACCGAATCAAACCAATACATTGCCTAATATTGCAAATTTTTTGTCCATTAAACTCGATGACAACAATTATCTCAATTGGAAGCATCAGATCACTACTGTTTTGAAGACGTTGGGACTGTTGAAGCTTCTAAAATCGGATGAACAAGCACCAGCAACTGATTCTGTCGAGAGAGAAGCTTGGGAGAAGCGTGATGGCTATGTTCAAGCTCTAATTACAGCCACATTGTCTCCATCGATTATTCATCTTGCACGAAACTCAGTCTCTGCTGCATCACTTTGGAAATCCATTGAAGAAGCATTTGTTCAAACTGTTTTTGCAAAACAATCACAGTTAAGAACTCAATTTCACCTTCTTAAACAGAACACTAAGTCTATTGTTGAATTCCTAAATGAAGCAAAGGATATTGTTGATTCTCTAAATGCAATTGGAGATCCAATCTCTGATGAACTCCTTGTTCTACAAATTCTTCAAGGATTAAGTGTTGAATATGAGAATTTTATCATGAACATTGAAAACCAAGATACAACACTTACCTATTCACAGCTTCGCTCACGATTATTGGTTTATGAGGCTCGATTGAAGCAACGACAGCCATTGACTTCACCTTCTCTTGCAGCTATGGTTGCGACCACAACAAATCCACCACACTTTGATTCATCGAAAGCAATTCAATGTCAAATTTGTGCCAAATCTGGACACAAAGCATCCAATTGTTATTTTCGGTATTCTTCACCAGACGGCTCTCGATTTGGTGGAAGTAACAGTGGTGGTAGTTCACAGTGGCGCGGTGGTCGTTCCGGTGGTGGTCGTGGTGCTCACAATCGCTTTGGTGGTGGTCGTGGCGGTTCAAAGTGGCCGCCCGGTGGTCGTTTTTCCGCAAACGTTGCGGCTGTTCATGGTGGACATGGTGCTGATGGTAATGGGTTTGAACCTACTGAATTTAGGGCCACCAACTCTTCCTTTGGGCCTAGTATTCTTGGACCTGGGCCGCTGCATCCCTATGGTCTTCCTAACTTTGGACAGCCACATTTTGGTTTTGGACATGGACCTTCAGGTTCCCACACTGGGTCTGTCGCTTCTAGTCCTAGCTTTGGACCTGGAACGTCGGGTTTTGGGCCTACTCATTTTCAGAATTGGTCTTCCGCTGCTACACCTCATTATGGTCTTCATGCTGATTTTTCTCGCACTTGCCAGAATGTTGATTCCAAGATACCTGATTCTGGTGCCACTGCTCATATGACCTCAGATCCATCTATTGTGTTTGGTACAGTTACTTACACTGGTTCTGAACGTGTGATTGTTGGTGATGGTACATCTCTTCCCATCTCTCATATCGGATTTTCCTATCTTCGTTTATCTCGTTGCGTACTTTTACTTCGATTTGTTCTTGTTGTTCCTGGCCTTGCCAAGAACTTATTATCTATCACTCAGCTTGTACTTGATTATCCTATATCTGTTTTGTTCTCATGTTCTGGTTTGTCTATACAGACTCCCACCGGGCTACTCCTCCACCACATGCGAGCTAGTCCTCATCAGCTATATTCTCTGACAGCTACATTCGCTACTTCTCGGGAGCTATGGCACTCTCGACTGGGGCATCCTTCTGATCCTGTGCTGTCTAGGCTCTCTTTTTTACCAATGTCTAATAAATCTGTACCTAAGCCTTGTAATTCATGTTGTATTTCAAAATCTACTCGATTACCATTTCATACTAATACTTCTCATTCTACTGTTCCATTACACATTGTTCATTGTGATATTTGGGGTCCTTCTCCTGTTTTATCACGATCTGGATATCGTTACTTTATTACTTTCATTGATGATTATAGTCGTTTTACATGGTTATATCCTATGACTAGTCGAGCACAGGCGGCTGCCTGTTTTCGTCATTTTCGACCCCTTGTCGAAAATCTTTTCTCCTGCACTGTCAAACAGCTTCAGTGTGATGGTGCTCCTGAGCTGATTCATGGTGATATGGCTCGTTATCTTTCTGATTGTGGCATTACTTACAGGATTTCTTGTCCTTATACACCTCAACAAAATGGGGTGGCTGAGCGCAAGAATCGTCATCTTTCGGAGGTTGCTCGCGCCTTATTATTCCATGCTCATCTACCAAAGAAATTTTGGTATGATGCATATGCCACTGCTGCCTTTCTTATTAATCGGCTTCCAACGTCGGTTCTCCATCATTCTTCTCCGTATGAGGTTCTTTTTGGCACTCGACCCGATTATTCTATTTTACGTACTTTTGGGTGTTTATGTTATCCGTTTCTTGGTGACACACGTCCGGATAAACTTTCACCCAAATCTACGCCATGTCTTTTTCTTGGTTACGCACCAAGTCATCGTGGTTATTTGTGCTATGATCCCTCTACTTCTCGTACTATCACTTCCCGTCATGTTCTTTTTCATGAGTCTACATTTGATGTTCCAGGCTCATCCTTTTCTTCTGATTCCATTGCTTCTTCTGATTTTGACATTCCTCCTCCTTCTTATCCATCTATTTCTCCTCCTTCTCCTCCTCCTCCTCCTCCTCCTCCTTCTCCTTCTCCTTCTCCTCCTCCTCCTTCTCCTCCTCCTCCTCCTCATCCTATGATCACTCGTTCTCGTGATCACACTCGTCAGCCTAGACAGTTTCCTGATCACGTTCTCTTCCATGTTACTACTGCTCCTACTTCTGAGCCTTCTACTTTTTCTCAGGCTCAACGTTACTCTGTTTGGTGAGATGCTATGTGTACTGAGTTTGGTGCGCTGCATTCCAATCATACGTGGGATCTTGTTCCTCCCCCTACTTCTGCCAACATTGTTGGTTGTAAGTGGGTTTATCGGATCAAGTATAATCCTGATGGTTCTGTGAGTCGTTACAAAGCCCGGCTTGTTGCCAAAGGCTTTCATCAAACAGAGGGAGTTGATTACACTGAGACGTTTAGCCCTGTGGTTAAACCTACTACCATCCGTTTGGTTTTATATGTTGCCTTCTCTCGTGGGTGGTCTATTCGTCAAGTTGATGTCAACAATGCTTTTCTTCATGGTGACTTATCTGAGACTGTCTACATGTCTCAGCCACCTGGCTTTGTTGACTCTTCTCGACCTCATCATGTTTGTCTTCTACGGAAGGCTCTTTATGGTCTTAAACAGGCTCCTCGAGCTTGGTTTTCCAAGCTCTCCTCTGCTCTTCTCACCAGTGGCTTTACTCAGTGTCTCTCTGACACCTCTTTGTTTGTTTATCAGCGTGATGGCCATACTTGTTATGTCTTGGTTTATGTGGACGACATTATTATTACTGGGAGCTCTTCTGAGTTTGTTACCTCGTTGATTACTCGCTTAGACTCTCAGTTTGCACTCAAAGATTTAGGCTCTTTGTCCTATTTCTTGGGTGTTCAGGCTACTTTTACTGATGATTGTCTGCATTTATCTCAGCAGCGTTACTTGCTTGATTTGTTACAGCGTACAGGATTGGCTCAGTGTCGTCCTCTGTCTACCCCTGTGGCATCATGGAAACAGTTATCTCGGTTTTCTGGCACTCCTTTGGATGATCCTGTTTTGTATCGTAGTACTGTTGGTGCATTGCAGTATTTGGTTTTGACTCGCCCTGAGATTGCTTATGCGGTCAGTAAGGTGTCTCAGTTCTTACAGACTCCTACTGATCGTCATTGGGTTGCTGTCAAGCGTATTTTACGCTATCTCCGTGGCACGTCTTCTCATGGTTTGACTATTCGTCGATCTACTTCTTATGATCTCCATGGTTATTCAGATGCAGACTGGGCTGGTTGCCCTGATGATCGTCGTTCTACTACGGGATATTGTGTGTTTCTTGGCCCCAACCTCATTAGTTGGAGTTCCAAGAAGCAACATACTGTTGCTCGATCGAGTACTGAGGCTGAGTACCGTGCTTTTGCATATGCTGCCACTGAGCTTCGTTGGATTATGTCATTGTTACGAGAATTACATATTCCACAGTTGCATTCACCTACTTTATGGTGTGATAATATTGGTGCTACCTACTTGGCTGTCAATCCCGTATTTCATCAGCGCACGAAACATATTGAGATTGATCTACATTTTGTTCGAGATATGGTTCTGACACAACAGTTATGTGTTCGCAATGTTCCTACTGCCTCTCAGCCAGCTGACCTGTTGACCAAAGGCTTGTCTTCTTCTCGTTTTGGTCTTCTTCGGTCCAAGCTTCACGTGACTTCTCCCTGTTCAGCTTGAGGGGGCATATTAGTCATGTGCCTATTATGGAGTGAGTTAGTGATATTTGGCATGTGCTCAATTGAGTTAGTTGAGTTTGTTTGAATTAGTTGAGTTAGTTACTTGCTTCTAGAATCTTCCATGTATTTTTATAAATAGTCTCATGTTCTCTCTTTTTGAATATAGAAAACTATACTCAAAAACTCACCCTACTATTGTTTCTTACCATTAACACTTAATCAATATATTTTTACAATGTGTCCACAAGTAGGTGAAGGGTAGAGAAACGAAAAAAAAGTCATCATACATTAGAGATGTTCTTGAAGTTCTTGAACCAAATCATGTTACCGTTCTATTACAACACTTTAGAAACAACATATGTCGTTCCATCCACATTAGAGTTACTGATCATTAGGTGACATTATCTATCATTAACCCCTTTTGACATAATGGTCGTGGATGGTAAAAAAAAAAAAAAAAACATTACAATTTTTTGTGTGTTTGAGCATGAGAAATCTTAGGATGGCTAACCTCATAGGACCTTTACTGAACAACCAAAATTATATCTGTGAATTCCTTATAGACAAAAACGAATAATATTAGTTTGTATTAAAGTCCAAATGTTACCTTTGTCCATAATTTATGCTTGCAACTAGAACATGCATACCAATAAAGGCATAAGCCTTTTCAAAAGCATAAAAGTCAAACATAAGATCAAGCCAAAACTTAATACAAGCATCTGGTTTCTATATGCAAAGGTTTATTCATGCATTAGCGGATATTTTAGACATTTTTTTTATGCTTTTCGCGATAATGGTAAAGGATATTGTATCATAGAAAATCATAGGGTCTTGTTGTGATTTTTTATGCTTATGTTGTTCATTGTGTGATAATTTAGGATCAACTCTATTGGCGGTATTGTCTTATGTTTATACTTGTGTATACTAGGTTTAATAATTTTCACTTGACAAGTTTCACTCGTATGTCAGTATAGACTGTCATGGACATCTAATAACGTTGCCTCCAATAAAATCGAATAATTTGAAGTAATCCTCAATTGCCAACACAGACAAAGTATACCTACTATAATGTTTTGTGAAAGCTATGGTTTCTCGACAATCGTCATTAGCTATGGTTTCTCGACAATTGTCATTTTGCAATTGACGTCCCATTGAACATGAGACATGAATCCCAGATTTATTATCATATATTGTTTAATTATTCTCTTTCTAGTTTCATATCCGAAGTGGTCAATTCAAATCTTAGTGTAATGAGTTTTAATCAATAAAACGCTATAGAGTCAACCATTTATAGTTGTAAAAGAACAAAAATTATCTTGATCACAATAAGTCAAATCAATCTCAATGATAGCTCTAATGACTGCCTGGATAAAGAACATCAACATCCCATTCCAAAAAATTATATCCATAAAATCAAGTTCTAGTAGAGCATTCACCGTGAATTTATCATTTTTATCCATATAATTACACTGAAAATCGCTATCTTTTCTTTTTATTTTTCAATTCTATATACCTTTTTTACCCTTAACATTACTTTTTTATCTCTTCTCCACTCATAAACATTTTCAAAAATATTAAAAAATTTATAGGTATTGAATAATGATTTTTCAAATATACCAATCAAGAATAGCATTTTCTCTTTCTTTCACTCACAACTACTTAAAACCATTCCATATAATATACCAAACACACTTACATATTTTTAAGGATTCCACCGTGAATGCCCGTATACATATCATGTTTGAAGATACAATGACAACCATTTCATAAAAATAATTTAAATTTAAGTTTGGGTCTTTTCATAAAAATATATTTTGTATAACAACCATACATGATTATGTGGACTTGAGACCGAAAAAGATAAACTAGATAGTTTATAAAACAACATTTGACAAATGTTAAAATTATATATAAGTTTATATGTATATGTATCATGTATTTGTGAAATAATATTCACATAGCTTTGTTTGAATAAAAACATTTAATAAAAGTTACTTTTTTAATTATTCTACCAAATCTTTTTCTATTGATGTTAGCACTCAAGTAATTTTTACCAACTCTAATTACCAAACTTATTTCTACGAAAGCAATCGTTAGGAAAAAGTATACATGGCCGTATAGAGATAGTATATGCATCTAAAAATATCGGGTTTTAATATATTATACTTTATACTATTCTAATAAAAGTGTCACATTCTATCAATACAATCTATGAAATGAATAATAAAAACTAATATCATGTTTCAACAAATTTTACCGCAATATAATTTTTCTAAAACTTCTTTAACAAATCCATTTTAATCCTCCCAAACCAAATCTATTTTACACTATTTAAATCAATCAAATTAGTACTAATTTTGTAGTAATCAACATGTAGAAGATCCATTCTCTTTAAAGGCAAAAATTAAAAAAAAAATATAAAGAAAAAAAGTAAATGATAATTAATAATTTACCCTTTATGTCTAGTTTCAAAATGCGTTTGGCGCGTACCAACACCACCCCTTTTATTAATTTCAATAATTAATAATTATTAAATCTCACAAAATATTTCAAACCCAAAACAATCCACAGAAGACCGTTCCTCGTTACTCGTGCCATCTTTTTTACTTTATTATTATTTTTATTATTATTATTATTATTATTGTTATTAATTATATTATTATTATTATTTTTGTTTCCACTAGCTTCCAACAGTACCCAACCAGTTGTATTGTATTTGTATCATCTTGAATTCTCTCTCCAACCCCCCCTCCCTCACTCACTCTCAGTTTCACAGGTAACCCTAACAACGACTTCTGTGGAGAACCCTCGTCAATTCACTCTTTCCATATCATGAGAGGATAATTCCACCTATACATTCAACATATACAACCATAATGGTCGCCGGAAAAGTCAAATTAGCCATGGGCTTGCAGAAATCACCTTTGAATTCCAAGCCAGAAGTCCACCACCACCACCACCAGCAACAGCAGCAACGGCAGCTTCCGTCGCCGTCTCCGTCGAACGGTTCGAAGGTGTTTTCGCGGTCGTTCGGGGTGTATTTCCCCCGGTCGTCGGCGCAGGTGCAGCCGCGGCCGCCGGACGTGGCGGAGCTGCTGCAGCTGGTGGAGGAGTTGAGAGAACGTGAGTCGAGGCTGCGGACGGAGTTGTTGGAGCAGAAGCTGCTGAAGGAGTCGGTGGCGATACTGCCGGTTCTCGAGAACGAGATCTCGAGGAAGGATGCGGAGATTAACCGATCGGAGAAGATGATTGAGTGTTTGGAGGCGGAGAACGAGAGATTGAGGCAGGATGTTGAAATGCTGTATGTGAAATTGACGCAACAGAAGCAAGAGTTTGATGCTAGGGTGAAGGATTTGGAGATGCAATCGGTTGCGTCTTCTTCGCAGAGGTTTCAGCAGCTGATGGATATCTCAGGTAAGTCTAACATGATCAGGAGCTTAAAACGAGGGCACACGATCGCAAACGTTCCGATTTCACGGAATCATAGCGAAATCGAGAGCAAATGCTACACGGAATCGAGCTCTAAGGAGTCGATTTTGGTGGAAATTGATAATCTCCCGAGGCTTTCACGCTGTGATTCGTTAGATATGGCTACGGATTCCGTAATCGAAGCTCGTTCTCGAGTTCCTAGGGTTCCGAAACCGCCTCCTCGACCGTCGACGTCATCGTCTACATTATCATCATCGTCTTCCAGCAGCTCGTTATCATCGGAGATGGCTTCGACGGAGCAACAAGTTCCGCTTCCTCCGCCGCCGCCTCCTCCGCCGGTGGCGAAACCAGCTCCTCCGCCGCCGCCTCCACCGCCTAAAACCACCAAATCTGCAGCTCCTCCGCCGCCTCCACCTCCGCCCAAGGGGTTAAAGCAGTTGTTACCGAAGGTAAGGAGAATACCGGAGGTGGTGGAGTTTTATCACTCTCTCATGCGGAGAGAATCTCGCCGGGAAAACGGCGCCGGAGCTTGCTCCGGCGAAGTTTCGTCAACGGCCAATACACGTGACATGATCGGAGAAATCGAGAACCGGTCTACTCACTTGCTCGCTGTAAGTAGCCTTTGGTAGTGACTAGTGTAGCGTAATGTTAAATTACTATTTTGCCCTTTAAGAAGTTCTCATTTAACACTTTGCATAAAAAATGGCTGCCTGATAGTTGTTAGATAAGACTGTTTAGAGTTTAGGCTTCAAGTCATGATACAGTGTGTGTGATGGGCCAAAGGGTAATTTTGACATGTAGAACATGATGTCTGATCCTGTTGGAGCTTTTCCTGAGATACTGTTATCATTTGAATCAAAGTTTATGGTCAAAATCAAAGTAATTTGTACTATATGCATCGAACATAGTACCTTACAAAACTATGCAACTTTTTTTGAAATTTTGTTGCCAAAATCATCTTGGATTCCCCTAAAATATTTTCCTCAAGTTTCTTTAATATTTCTAATGAGATTTTTTTTGCGTAATAAAATAAGTTAAAACCAATAATTGTAAACTTGAAGGCATGGTTTAAACTTTAAAATGCAAATAAAGGGTATGGCTGTGTGTATTACATCGCGAAGTGATCTGCCCATCTTAGTCCTTGCGTATTGCGGGAGCTAAATAAGCATAGGATATGCTCTATTAAAAAGGTTTTTTTTTTATTAAAAGAAGTTAATTGCTTTCAATATAACAATAAGGAAACTTGGTTACTAGTAACTATCTGCTTAAACTCCATAACTGGATTTTAACAGCCCTTAATATATGTTGATTTTTACGGACCCTTGTATTGATTAACATCAAATGTGTAGTAGTTTGAGCTATAGGCATGAGTTTAGGTTAATCTATCTTTAAATCGTTACAAATAAGCCTTTGCTATAACAGTAATGAAACTTGGTTACTAGTAACATTCTATCAAAACTCGTAGCTCTGATTAAACTGACCCTTAATATGATGTAATGGACTCTTGTATCTGTTAACATAAATGTGTATTAGTTTGAGTTATAGACACGAGCTTAGGTTGATCTATTTTTATATAATTACAGATAAAGACAGATGTGGAAACACAAGGTGATTTCATAAGATCTTTGATCAAAGAAGTCGAGAATGCGTCATTTACAGACATTGAGGATGTTGTGGCCTTTGTGAAATGGCTAGATGATGAACTCTCTTACCTGGTTGATGAGAGGGCAGTCCTCAAACACTTTGAATGGCCAGAACGCAAAGCAGATGCATTACGAGAAGCTGCTTTCGGGTATTGTGATCTAAAGAAGCTTGAGTCTGAGGCATCATCGTTTCGTGATGATCCTCGACAGCCTTGTGGTCCTGCTCTCAAGAAAATGCAAGCATTGTTTGAGAAGTATGAAACTTGTTACTTTTTAAAGAAGTAATTCTTAATTTGATTTATATGTTTTTCTCATCATTATTTGTTTGCTGACAAACAGATTAGAGCATGGAGTGTATAATTTATCAAGAATGAGAGAATCTGCTTCAACAAGATACAAAGTGTTTCAGATCCCAATGTGCTGGATGCAAGAAACAGGATTTGTAGCTCAGGTACTTGTTTCTTCCTTCTAAACTTCCTTTCTTCTCAAGTAGATCTTAATCATATAGTTAAATAGGTTAAACAAGTCAAATAAATCGAAAGTCGCACAAATAGTGTTGGCCCAAAACCATAGTTGTCAATAGCGAATAGCGATAAATAGCGACAAGTTATGTAGCGAATAACGGTAAATAGCGACCGCTATTTCGTGTTTAGCGATTAAGTAATATAATATTTAAGAATGTTTTACATTCAATAGATAAGCATGTTTAGCAATAAAGTAGTAGGAAATCTAAGCAAAGACCCCCAAAATAGCTAAAATACTTTATTACTAATCATCTAAATCTCATATATACCAAAAAAAAAAAAAAATTTAAAAATAAATAAATAAATAATTGCGCTATACAGTCGCTATTTACAAATAGCAAGGGAGGGGCGCCACGCTCATAGCGCGCTATAGCGGTCTCTATGGCCGTTATTGACAACAGGGCTCAAAACCACAAAGACCATCACTTTCAGTTGAACTAATCACACTCAATTGAATCTTTGAAAAGTTAAAAACTCTTCAAAGCCAATATCACACCCAAACCGAGTCCATGAATGATGGGATTTTACCACAGTTGTTTGGGTGACTGTTTGTAACAACGTGGGTCCGTTTTCTCAGTTTATTTTGAACCCGTTATACCCCGTTATCCAACCCGCCTGACTTGCCCATTTACCACATCTCGTTAAACGAGGCGCCTTGAATGTTACCTAAATGTGTTACAGAGCATATTTGATCATAGATTGCTCACTAAATTAGGTGTTAGTGGTCCTAAATGTGTGCGTTTGTTTGTGTTTTTAAATTTAGCATCACTAATAAAACAAGTGTCCATGGGGCTCCGTCTACAATTAGGCCATGGAACATAACAATCAGCAAGTTGATTCGCTTACAAAATGCCAAAATTGTAGCAAAGATTTTGCTGGGTTTACAAGGTCCCCTACCTGCATGGTCACATGTGAAATTTAATTGCTTGGATTCTTCATCCACTTTTTGGATGTTTGTGAGTTGTACATCATGCACCAAAGGTTGTACACTGATTGTGAGTCTCAACTTATAGTACACTGGTTGTGAGTCTCAACTTTCAATTATTGGCAAAAAAAGGTGTTGGCCTTTATGAACCCAAGATTTTTAAAACTTTCCTTCCCTTTTGCTACCCACATTTGGTACATGTAAGATTCTAAAATGGGAAACACTATCATGTTCTTGCTTGAATTCTTGGAATCTGCTATTACCATGTGTACCTTATGCATGATCATTTGTACATTGCTTCAACATGCCCATCATCTTTTCACTTTATTTTCTAGCAAATTTCATCTTTGCTAACATTGGAAAATGACATTGATTTACATTCTTGTAGATTAAACTTGCATCTGTCAAATTAGCAATGAAGTACATGAAAAGAGTATCTGCAGAACTCGAGACAGTTGGTGGTCCAGAAGAAGAAGAGTTAATAGTTCAAGGCGTACGGTTTGCATTTCGTGTACATCAGGTAAAATCAAAGCCTTTTTTACATATAAGTTTAAGGTTTGATCATACTGAAGTTGGAAATAGTCGTTTTTGATGCTGAAACTGATGTGAATCGGGTATTTGACAGTTTGCTGGGGGATTTGATGTTGAAACAATGAGGGCGTTCCAAGAGCTACGCGATAAAGTAACGACATGTCATGAGCAGTGTCAAAACCAACAACAGCAGAAAGCCTTGTGTAGGTCTACTGCTTGCTAAACATTCTTTATTTGTAAGCAAACTCTGCTTCCGCATTCATTAATCGGCTTTTTTTGTTGTAAAGAAGGGACTCGTTTTTAGTGAATACAATGACCTTGTATTTCCATTTTAGCAGTCTTATATATCATGTGAAAAAATCACAAAAGTAGTTATTTCGAGAACATGGTATCGTTTCACCTATTTCGTGTGTTACATGAATCAAATCTGAGCATCTACTGTTACTTATGACCAAAAAAATAAGTAACATACACCACAAGTATTCCAAACCATACCGGTCAATAGTTCCGGTTCACGAACCGCCTTTTTGAGCGTGTGAAACCTCGAGTCTAGTCCGATCTTATCCTTTGTTCGTGAAACCCCAATCCTTGCACTATGTTCATGAAACACTAGATCCGGATTATCGTTCCTGGTAATCTCATTGCCCAGATTTTCATCATCAATTCCTAATGGTAAGAACAAATTATTCCGCTATCCTAAAGATACACGTTAATTGAAACTCCATAAATAAGCTTAATCGACTTGATGTGTTTATATTAAACTAGGTTAGTATCTTGTGTATTACACGGGTTACATAAATAAATATTAAATAGTTAGTAACAAAAATTAATGAATTATAAAACAATATCTTGAGATATGATATTATTAAAATTGCGTACAAGTGATTACTTTAAATTATAAAACAATGATATTATTTTTTAAACTTTTATTTTTAATTTTTTGAAAGTTTTTTTGTTTCAAAACAAAATGTTTTTAAAAATGCTATTTTAAAATTTTTCTTATAAAAAGTTTGAATTTTTATCATTTTTGTTTCATAAAAAAATTATTTTTTAAAGACACAAGTTTTAAAATATTCATATATTTAAAAAAGTTTAATCTTTTAGTAAAATTTCTTATTTAATAAAAAATTGTTTATTTAGAAATTACATTTATAAAAATGATCTCTTTTTTTAATTTATAAAAAATGTTTTTAATCTTAAATGAATTATATAAAATTATTAGTAGTTAATGCAATTATTAATTAGGAGAGAGAAGGGGGAAAATAAGCTTTAGAAGCTTTATAATTGCGCCATGTGTCACCAAAAAACCTTCTTTTAATAGTATTGATAGATATATTTTTAATGTCTTTTTTAATAACTTAAACCGTTATGGTATTATTTGTTAGAGTTAATTACGTGAACGGTCCCTGTGGTTTGTTGAAAATAACAGGTTTGGATACTAAGGGTTTTTTGTAACAGTTTGAGGTATTACGTTTACATATTGTAATGAGTTAAATCTAAGGGTATTTCTGTCTTTTTAGTTTATAAGGACTACTAATGTAACTTAAGGGAGTGTTTGTGTCATTTAACATATGTAAAGGAGTGTTTATGTAATTTACTATGTATACACACACAGTGTATGTATGTTTATCTCCTTCATAGGCATACTAATTTCATCCTCACTGCCGGTAACCATCGTTGGCCGCCACCCTAGGCCACCATCGTGCGGCCCCCACTACCGACCACCACCCCATCACAACATCTTCACCGACCATCGTCACTCAGTCTGCTGTCATCGCCCATGACAAAAACCCCCAACCCACCCACTGTCGTCTCCCTCCCATTCTCATTTCAGATCATCACCACCAATAAATCCACCACCCCCGCCCACCATTTCGACCTCGTTAGGACTAATGGCCGCCACCACCTTGGTGGCTTGGTCAATACCAGTACCATCATAGACGGGAGCAACCACCACTGAAAACCCTAATTTCATCAAAAGGTTAAACCACCACCATCAGCCACCATCACAACATTTTGTCCGACCACACCCATTCGCCGACACCACCACAATTAATGCCAAACACACTGTCAGTCCCCCCACCCTAATTGGGGATTCTTGATTTTAGGGTTTGTAGGCACAACAGTGGTTCAATGGGGGAGGAAGTGGTAGTGGATGGTCCGACGGTGGTGATAATGCGATGATGATGATGGTGGTGGTGATAGTCGGATGACGATGGTGTTATGGTTCTGTTTTTTCATTTAAAGGTCTGAAGAAAATGGTGGTGGTGAGGACGATCTGATGAGGTGGGAGCCAACGATGGGAGCTGGTGGGGGTGGTAGCTCGCGATGGGAGCTGGCGGGGATGGTGGACGGTGGTGGAGGCTGGTGGTGGTGGTGGCAGCGGTGGAGGTCAGCGGTGTGGTGTTGAAATTAGTTCCAAAACCTAAGAAGAGTGTGTGTGTGTGTGTGTCTGTGCATATATATACACATATATATGTATATATATAATTAAGCAAACAAACCCTTATATGTATTAAATAACATAAACAGTCCCTATAAAGTAAAAAGACGAAAATACCCTTAGATTTAACAGAAAAGTTAACGTTTGTTAGCATTAATATCATAACTCGTTACAAATTGAAAACACAATACCCTAACATGTTACAAAAAACTCTTAGTACCCAAACCTGTTATTTTCACTAAACCACAAGGACCATTTGCGTAATTAACTCTATTTGTTAAGATTTTAAATGGAAATGAATGTTAGTTTTATAGTTTAAATCTAATTGTTTAACTGTTTTTATTTTAGAGTACTATGCAAAAGTTAAAGTTAAAGTTAATTACAGGTATGGTCTCATGGTAAATCTTTCTACTCTAATAAAAGGTTAACTAAAAGTGGCACGTGTTCAAACCACATTCAATCTTATCAAAATTTTTCCGCTTCTCTCTCCTATTAAATAACTACCTTAATTACTAATAATATTATTTATTTTTTTAGATCAATAATAGTTTTTTTAATAAATTAAGAAATAAATATTTTTTATTAATGTTATTCCTATAGAAACAAACTTTTACAAAAAAAAGTTTTCTAAAATATCAAACTTTTTTTAAAATACGAAATACTTTAAAATTAGATTTTTAAATAGTAAAATTTCTATAAACAAAAAATAATTAAAATCGGGAGTTATAGTAAGGAATTTTTTTTAAAAAATGGTTTGTTTTGAAATAAAATATTTAATTTATTTTTAAAAAAACAAAAAAAAAGTTTAAAAATTGATATTTTTGTTTTATTACTTATAATTATTACTCGTACGTAATTTTAATCATATATTATCTTAAAATATTATTTTTAATTAATAAATTCCTAATATATTTAATATTTTGTTTATTCAACCCGTGTAATACATGGGTTTACTAAAGGTAGTTTATATTATAATTACGATTTTAACTTTTGAGAAATTAAAATTTGAGTTCTTACTGTTCACTCAACCGTAAGAACGGTGGTCCATGAGTTGGATAAATCTTAGCTTTTTCTATTAAATGCGGATAAAATGATTAAAATACCCTCTAACATTAAAAGCTAAAAATAAAAAAAATAATATGAAACCCATACCTAATTACCCATACCTCATATTTGATTAGATATATACCGCCTATCAAATATACATTTTTAGGATTACTCAATTGTTTCCAACATCAACACCGCCACCACCGTTGCCAGTCCCACCATGGTTTTGGCAGTGAAGAAGTGAGCTCCTCCGGTCTTCCAATCGTCTCAAACATCAAACTTCTTCCATCATAGAGAATCAAATTAGTCAAGGAATCAGGTGATTGACAATTTTGTTCACTGATGGCATGCAAAAACAATGGTTTGAATATATTAGAAGTTAAAACCTTTATTTTGATAATGATAAAAACTGGTAACTTATGTTATAGAATTGGTTAATGAAATATAATCATATATTGCATACAAGTCACCATATGCATAAATTTACAAGATATCAAAATCAAAACCATATGTATCTCGCAACAAGTATTGCAACTAAAGATTGATTATGAGCTCATTAGTGATACCCAAGATCATTCAACTCAGAATATGAAGTTCAACATGGTTGCAAACTGATAAGATGATATGAGAATAGAACTTTAACAATACATGTAAATTTATAATAATCAAGTTATCTCTAATAACACATTACATATTATTATTAGAAAAAATGTGTCTAGAATATAAATTATCTTTATAGAAGTCACTAGTAACATATTTTTTTAAACTTGTTAAATAAAGACATTAGTAAATGAAAATAAGTACACAAATTTCCTTAAAACTATCCTATCTACTAAAAATTATAAAACGCCAGTTACAAATGAAATGTTTAGCTGTCTAATTGTGTCCAGAACACAAATTCTCTAAAAAGATGCACGTCTTGTATAACATGTGACATAATAGATTCTGGATTAATTTAAATGAAGCTTTAACCGGTAATTTTGTTATACCCTTATAGTAAAAGTCTAAAACCCTAAAACACATGTGAGAATTCTTGTGTGGTTGAAATTAGGAGTAGCATTATCTAGAACATTTGTTTAATCCATCTATGGTCAAATGCTACAATCTAAAACTAATTGTTTAAAAGAAAATGGATTTTCATTTAACAGATTGTCTTGATATAGGTTGACACAACACATGAACGATATAGATAAAATGTATAAACCAATGGTCAAGTTGACTAAACTAACTTATATCAAAAAGCTAAAAATATGTTCTCAGAATGCAAAAATTTGTTTAATGAAAACTTTTACAAGTGAATAAACAAAAAAATCACCCTAGATCTTAAGGACACTTTAATAGGTTTAAAAATACTTTTGAAATATTTGATGACAATGATAGTGAGATTGGACAAAGACCAACGTTCAAAAATTTAATAAAAATCAATCACTAGGTAGTACGCTAGATCACCCATCAGCTGTGGGTCAACCACATAATTTTTGTTTGAATTTTATAATTGGTATAAATTTTCTATATATACCAAGCCTTAGCCAACATTCATGCAATCATACTCACCTTTTTGCACACAAACACACTATAAAAAATCCATTGTTTATATCAACGTTTTTGAGACCGGATCGGACCGGCCGGTCCAACCGGTCCGACCAGGATTCGGATGGGTGGCCGGTTCGGTTCGCATTGTTTTGAAGGGGTTCGACCGGCCGGTTCGTCCCGAATCGGTGGTCGGACCGGAAAACCGGACCTGTTCGAACCGGATTTTCATTTTTTTCTAGCTTTAATGAGTAAAAACAGGGTGTTCAACCATAAATTAGTGTGTTGGATATAAAAAATATAGCTAAATTTTATATATAACTATAAAATACATATATAAATTACTTATATCTGTAGATACTAATAAAACAAAATTTCTAAAGTCAAATGTCATTCTCTTGACCTACTTTTTTGTCACTTGTCATTTTTCTAGACATTATCACCTCATTTTTCCTTCCAAAAGGGTATTATAGTAATTTAAACATTAAGCCTAATTTCTCTCTCTTATTAAAAATCAATTTTATTAATTGTAATATTTTTCTCTCTGATTTAAATTTTTTAAAATCAATATATCTTTTTAAAGTTAGATTTTATTAAGAAAATAAAAAATCACATTTTTTTAATTAAAATAGAACTAATAATAAAAAAATTTATATAATATGAAATTTTCAAAAACACTAAAACTTTTTGAAACAAAATATTTTAAATCCAGCCTTTTTTAAAAAAATATAAAAAATGTAAACTTTTCTAAAAACAATCTTATTAAAACAACCAGAATAATTACAAACCAGAGTTTTTAATAAACAAGATTTTTTATAAAAATAAATTCTTTTATAAAAGAATCTTAATACGAATGTTTAAAAATAAAACTATTTAGATAAGAGAGTTAAAAAAATAATATAATTGTTTTATTTTCTTGAAATATTACGTATATAAAATTCATATCTTATATTAAAATATCGTACTATAAATTTTTGTGTTTATTATTAACTATAATCCGTTTAATAAATGGGTTTATTACAAACCATAAATTTTTTATAAAACAAAAGTTTAAGAAAAATATATTATTATTTACTTAAAGTAGCTATTTATAAGTAATTATAATCATATTTTATCTTTAATCATAGTTTTATAATTTATAATTTTTTTACTAATTATTTAATAATTTATATATTTAACCCGTGTAATACACAGGGTACTAACATAGTTTAATTATATATATAACTATATATATCTCCCTACTCTAATATCTACCTACTCTAATAAAAGGGTATATATGAGGATACATGTCAACACTATATTGCTCCTTAATAATTTTTTCTCGTTTCTCTCTCTTATTTAATAATTACATTAATTACTATTAAATTTATTTAATTTTTTAGATTAAAATAGTTTTTTAATAAATTAAGCAATAGATATTTTTACTAATGTTATTTCTAAGAAAATAAATTTTCATAAAATTAGAAAACATTTTAGAAAATCAAACTTTTTTAAAAATACAAAATATTTTATAATTGGTGTTTTTAAAAAAGTAAAACTTTTATAAATAAAAAATAATTAAAATTGAGAGTTATAGAAGAAAGTTTTTAATTATGAAATTTTTTTAAACGTTTGTTTTAAAATAAAATTTTTATTTTATTTATTATAAGAAAATTTTTAATCATATTTTATTTTAGAATATAGATTTATAATTAATAAATTTTCATTCTATTAAATATTTTTTTATTCAACCAGTATAATACACGGGTTTACTAAAGCTAGTAATACACTATATATATAATTATGACGTAATTCGGTTCTTAAATCCGGTCCGACCACCAAATCAGTAAGGCGTCTGGTTCGACGTCCGATCCGGTTCTGAAAACATTGGTTTATATATATCTATCATTCTTACATTACAAACACCCTAAGAAAGATCGAAGATTAGTAAAAAGTGCGAAAGAGGAATTAAGTTACAAACACCCTAAGAAAGATTGAAGATTAGTAAAAAGTGCGAAAGAGGAATTAAGTTACAAAACTATTTTGATAGTGTTAGTTTAGATTTAAGAAAAATGGCAATATCTCGATGACATAGTGTTGCATTTTATATTTGAGGAAACACTAACTTAATATGTTGTTAATTTGTACTTGATGATAGAACACTATCTTGACATAGTGAAGGATAGAGATGAGCTCGGTACCAGTACCATACCGAACTGGTTTCGAACCGAAAGTACCGGTATCGAAAATGATCGGTACGGTATGGTATCGGTACGGTAATATAAAGGTGAAAATCGGTAAGATACCGGTACCGTAAGTACCGATCCCGAAATTATCAAAAAGTAGGTACCGAATTGGTACCGAAAATAATTCGGTATGAGAAATTCGATACCGGTACCAGTTCGGTTTCGGTAATTGATATCCATTTGCTCATCCCTAGTGAAGGATTGAAAAATTGAAAAGATTTACTATCATGACAGTGATTTGGAGAAGGTGATCACTACTTTGACAATTGAGATGATGTATTGGTAATCTTTATCAATATAACGAAACGATTAGTACAATAGATTTTTGATTGAAAGATCAAGGAGAGAACATAAAGTGGATTGGTTAACACCCACTTGAACATCTATAAATTAGTTTTGTCATTCTTTTCCTTATCTCATATTTACTTGCTATCTATAGATCATTTTTATTAGTTATATACAAATGTTATTTCTTACTTAGCGTTTTCAATAAGAGAAATTTTAATATGAAACTATTCATCCCCTTCTTTAGTTTCTTACATTCGCATTTCCTTACAAGAACTTACACGTGACTGCAATCATTGCTAATTGCTTCCTAATTATACAATCTTTTAGTGACGAGGACCAAAAACACTTAGATGCTTGCCTCTTCTGTTAATGGAACCACCCAATCAACCATTAACAATGTGTATAGTTAATTGGATTATCTGATTTGAATTTGGTGGCTATTAACTAAGATGGATGTTGTGATCGTGTTCTATTGCTCATGTGTTCCACAACTAACAATCGATTTTGATGCAGGGTGTTGGTGAATCCAACTAAATTAAGGAGAAGAGAATTGCGGATTTTCAACAAGATATCAGTTTTGTCTCTACTTCATTGTCCGTCACAAGGATGATCGTGAAAATGACGATTGTATTTGTGTGATTTTTTAAGGCAAGGAGACAACATTTTCAAAGGAGTGCTTTATAGACTAATACATGGCTACCACGATCGAGAAGCTATTGGTTGTGATTCCAAATCGTGGTAATAAAATTTTAAATTCTCTTCTTGTTAGGTTGTGTCAAAGTATTGGTGGCGGCTTCAATATCACCGTGGCGCAAATCTGGTTCTTTATCTGCATATCACAACTGAAAGCTAGGTCGTTGATCGGAGATGTGGGGCGGTGACTATAGCGGTCCATAGTGCAGCTCGTTGTAATGTTTTTTTGTGTTTTTCTTGATGCATTGGAGTTATATAGTTGAAATAACAACTATTACGATTTGTTTTACTATCCATGTTTTGATATTTAGAATCGTGACGAGATATGGAGACAGGGAACGCACGCGGGGTAAAATATTGTTTGGTTTAAATTTATAATCCATCATTGTTTTAGAGAAATGATCAAAATTATTAACCTAAAAACATCGAGTTCATCGAACATTTTGGCTTGATGAACCTCGAATGAACATGGAGGTAAAATTGAAAGAAATTTCCATTCGAACAACAAATCAAAACCCCAACAAAGATGATTAACACCACTTCTTTACTCACAATCAAACCCCCATTTCATCTTCAAACAACCCTTAAATCTCCTCCACGATTTCTCCCCCAATTCACAGTTTTCGCCTCCTCAAAACCCTCGATTTCAATGGCAACCACCGGCGCCGGAGAACCCACATCACTAACTTCCACCACAGTTCAATCCTCTGTACCAAACTCTTCTCTCACACTCTTGTTTGTCGAAATGGGTGTGGGTTACGATCAACATGGGTCAGTGAAATCGCTCTATTATCATACATTGAGTACGAACATGAGTTTAAAGATTAGGGCTTTTGATGATTTATATGAGGTAATTTGAAATTGGAACAGGCAAGATGTTACGAAAGCTGCAATGAAGGCTTGTAGGGATGCTATTTCTTCCAATTCAATTCCTGCATTTCGTAGAGGTACTGATTGCTTCCAATTCGTCTCATGATCTTTTATATCTGTTTTGAAGATTGAATAACTTGTTTATGGGTCTTTGATTTTGCCATTTAAGATGGTATTCCTCATTTCACATTAAAATTGTAGCATTATTGTGTTTGGAGAGTTGTCATGTTCATAGTTGCATATGTGAGCATAATCATTGTTACAAATAGATTGATGATCTTGATTTGGGCCTAGAAATTTCTGTTATATTGTTCCTATGGATATTTGACAAATCATCAATCGATATCTTGCACCTTGAGCCAATTAAATTTGGAAAATTTCATGCGATAGAGGGGATTGTTTTCTTTTCTATAAGAGTGGTTTGGGCAATGAAGGAGTGAGTATTTTTGTAATTGATTGTCTGTAAATTTTAGGGACTTGTTGACTTTTCACAGTGCTAAACAATGACGGATCAAGAATTTATTGTGAGAGGGGCCGGCCAAAAATGAGTCAGTTTAGAACGGACAATTTAAAATACATCCGGGTCAAAATAAGTTGTTGGTCAAGTCCAAATGTTAGTTTCATGAATCTAATGTGAAAAAAATGTTTTTTGTTCAAATATCTTTCCATTAACACATAATAACCAACAAATTTACAATCCATGCATACATAATTGCATTGAAAGAAATGAATGATTGGGTGCCTCGTTAATTGCATTGAACTTTAAATATGTAGAAGTTTAGAATTTGAGTGGGTGCATGCACCCTCCCCCCCACCTCTTAAGTAGATCCGTCCATGGTGCTAAAGCACTGGTAGTAGGGGTCAATTGTGACAGTTTGACAGGTTGAATTGTTGAACCAAACATAGCTTGTATATTTGTTCGTGTCAAAGACATCCTCTAATCCAGACACACTTAATACTGTGTAACCCTAACACAACCCATTTACCAAATGAGTCAAACGGGTTGGCGGTTGTAAACTAGTTGGTAGGTTGTAATAAATGGGTTAAACAAGTTAGCAGCGACTCATTTTATTAAACGGGTTAAACAACTCAACCTGATTACTACCCGCATATTAAATAAGCTAGACATAACAACCTAAAACCTGATTCATATTGTGACAAAAATTACCATCCCTACTGGTAGTTGTTAGCACATTATGGTATCTTTATGTAAATTTAATAGGAAATGACAAAATGTAGGTGCTCAAATTTGGATAATGGTTTATTGGAAATTATTTATTTAATGAAGTAATGTCCTTTCTCAAAATTTTGTAGGGGCCGGATGAAATGTTTGCCCCTACCATGAAAAAATTACAATGGAGAAAAGATACATATGCATTTGCTTTTGAGGTTGATGCACTCTATGTGTTCTATATTAATTGCACTTCTGGCCTTCAAATTTGATCCCATGAATGGTGTATAAAATACTATTTCTTTCCCACTTTGTTATTAAAATTACAACTTATTTTTATATATTCACATTTTTTTACATGTTTCATAGAACTCTAAACAATAATTATATTACTTAAAAAAAATTTTATTCTTACAATCATCATTTTTGCTTGCCATATGACTAGTGTTCAAAAAGTGTTTACCTTTCATCCTCATAATTTTTCTTCTCCAGTTAAGACATGATCTATCACATGGTTATTTAGAAAAGTAAGAATTCAAACTCAATTTCCTGAAATAATTGGTGATAAAGTAAAATTGTATTCATATAAAGTTTTTTTTAACAGTGACATGTGATTTACAACTTGAGGTGGTAAAAAGGATATTGTAACTTTCTAAACTGATGGAAAATTCATTGCTGGCAATTACTTCTGGATCAGTCTTTTTCAAACTGAAAGTTGCAGTATACTTATTTATGTGATAATATTTAGCATGTGCTATATAAGCTCCAGATCTGAAGGGTCACCGTCACAATATTCAAAATGTGACACTGTGCTGTTGTTGATAACCTTATCTATATGTTATTATGTTTATGTTCATGCAGTTAGTAAGTTGAACAATAAGGTAAACTGTCAGAATGTATAATGTTTTTTTTAATAACCCGGAACTCACCAATACCCTGCTGCTGTGCTGCATGCGCTAGGCAGGTGGCCTTCAGGGGGTTAAAGACTAAAATCAGTGAAAGCTGAATCCGAACCTAAGACCTTTGCTAGAAGCTATATGGGATTAGCGCTTACCACTAAGCCACCCCTTTGAAGGTTAGGTTGTAAACCTTAATCTCTATAAGCTTAGCATGTACAAGTTAGTAACCCTATAATAGGTTGGTTACTTGGTTAGTAATTAATCTTTCAATAGATTAATTGAATCATGCATCCTGCTTAATTCAATTTTGTTTATAGCCTTTGGCTAGCCTTAGAACAACAAATAAGGAATTCTTTGCCATCCAAAAGCTATGGGTCAGTTTTATGGAAATATTCTCTGTAAAAAATCAGTATAGATTCGAATTGCTTCAATAACCTTCCATGAAGATGTTAAAACATTCCATATTCCAAACATGAATTGTACTTTACTTTACATACCTAAATCAATCAGTGGTGGCTAAAAGTCGCAGTGTTTAATGTTCTTGATTTTAAATTCATTTAGAAGCTGTTTAAGTTCAATTTGATTGCCACCTTTGCACTTCAAAACATGTTATAGAATGTTGCTCCTCGTATCTGACATCAATTAATTTCTTATCCAGTAAAAATGGCACCTTTTCTTTCTTTTGCAAGTCGACTGCGTATCCTGTAACCTGTTTCATTTATTTGACACCGTTGATTACTTCCCAAGATCTTATAGGAGTTTCCATCTTTAGGTAGAGATGATAATGAAGAATCTCCCTCTATTTTATATCACAATCATCAAGTCTCTGGACAGTACAAGTGCGTAGTCAACCCAAATGGTGTCAATTGTATATGCAGTATCTCTCTCTTAATCTTCCATCGATGATATCTTAAGTTAACTTCTTAACTTAGCATTGACCTTAGAGAAATAGTTTCCTCCTTGTAACTAATCAAACAGGTATCATGTGAGACATTGCATGCTTGTTTTTTGTAAGTAACCTTTTTCAAACTCTTGATAATCGGTATAAAACCACATAGACTCCATCTTTTATACAAACAACACTTATGCACCCCATTTGATATACTTGGTTAGGTAAATCCTTTATCCACAAATTCTCATTGTTCGGTCATGAACTCCTTCATTTCTAATGTCGCTAAATAATGAGGAAATTTTGCTAAGCTCTAGGCTTTAAATGGTGAACTCTACTACTGTTGGGAATAGGGGCTGTAAGTGAGCCGAGCGTGAGCTTGGTTTTTTCTAACCTAAGAGACCTCGATTTTGAGCTTGGATAGTTTCGAGCTCAGTCTAAAGCTCTTGCTCAACCCATTTATTTTTTAATTATTTTACTTTGTAAATTATCTATAATTATTATATATCTATTTTCAGCTATAATTGTATGTGTGTGTCTATATATATATAACATAGAATATATTGTTTAGTAATTTTCTATTATACTTGTCTATCATATTAAATAAAAATTATGTAATTAATAATACGCTCGTTTAGGTCGCGAGCCTCGTCAGACTCGGTATATGTAGCTTGAGCTCCAGCTTGTTTATAAGCTTGGCTCGATTCAAGCTTTTAGCTAGCCAATCTCAAGTAGCTCACGACTTGGCTCGTTTACACCCGTAGTTGGAAGAAGCCCAAGTAAATCTTCAAGAAACATTCTGGAGTTCTCTAACTACACGTAATTTTCATTATTCTACCCCATACTTCTCATATATTAATAACGTTAGCCAAATAACACCTACCGAATTGAGTCATGGTTACTGGTTAGAAAGCCGGAAATAATACCTGCTTTTCTAGACTATTCATTTTACTGTTACATAGAAAACTTGATTTATTCCTTTCAAAGTGTACATGCCTGTAAAAACATTGAGCTTTTCTAACTACTTACATTTCATGTTAATCGAGAACCCATAATCATCTCTCACTTTCTAAACAATCTTTGGATTTACACACCCTTATACGACTATCAGTTGTACTTTTTTGTTATTGATGCTGTAGGCAATTAGGCGTATTACTATTGGTAGTATAATAGTTCAAAAATCATGAAAATGAACCAAACTGTAAAGTTTTGAAAATTGGGGTTAAGTTTCAGAAACTTATATCACTCACAGGCTACATGTCGGTTTCCAAAGTTGATAAACCAAATAGAAACTTTGTTATGGTGAAAGGCGGGTTTGGGTTAAGATCCAAAATCTTTTGGCCGAGTTGGTACCAATCCATTTGGTTAGCAGCAGCCTGAAGCCTGAAGGCATGGTCCATGCGTGGGCATTGCAGGTCATGCATACCGTTGAGTGAGCCAAAGGTTATGAACTTGGATTATGATTTTTTTCGGCCTAAACACTGTTAAACTCGCTAGGTGAAATATTTGGTAAAGAGTTGGATCTAAGCCCCACATTTTGAGATGCTAAGTGTCTCTTTCATACTTGACCAACCCACATATCGTTGTTCTACCGTTCTACATGTCTTAGCATGAAGAGCCTAAGACTCGGAGTATAAATGTAAACAATCGTGCAGGTTCCATACCAGGCGTTTCATTTGAGCAAATGAAACTACAAATAAAACTCGGAGTTCCTCGACCTCTTCAACCTACTCTGGACATCGAGAAAGTGAAGTCTGTTTTCCCATAGTAAGTCTCTTAAACTACAATTCGTACTTTTTCTGTACTTCCTTCACATTTGTTGGCCCAGAAATACTCTGTCATGTTATATTGTTTTCTTATATCTAGGGGTGTAAACGAGCCGAGCCCTACTTATGCTCGACTTGTATTGTTTAGGGTTATCAAAGCTCGAGCTTGGCTAGTTTGTTATTTATCAAATATGCAATTACTTAACTAATGTACATATATAATTATTTGTAGAGATTTATCATTATAGTAATTTCATATATATAACAAAAATATATATTATTTAGTTATTTTAGTTATAATTTTGTATATATTAAATAATAAATAGTATATATTATGTAATTTTATGTTTGTTATATATAAAAAAATTATTATATATATATGTGTGTGTATATATACATACATATATATATTAGGTTTGTTTAGGCTCATGAGTATAGTCACGCTCGGTATGTGAAGCTTGGGCTCGTTTATTAATTAAACTCTAATTTTGGCCGGAGCTAGAGCTTGTGTCGATTCGAGATATTAGCTGGTCACCCCAACTTATATCTAATTTGTTGTATGCGTTAGTGGGAAAATAGAGAATGTTGAAGTAGTGGATGGTGGATTGATATGCTCAAGTGGTGTGCATGTGGAAGAAATGGGAGACAAGGATGATAATTGTTACATAGTTAACGCGGCCGTATATGTTGGCTACTGAATTAGTAGTTCACCTGAGCCTGTTTCGGGTCAGTATTTTCAACACCAAAATGTTCCTTTATTCTGGCTATGTTATTATAATTGTGTCGATAAACGTTATCCTGAGTATGGTTGCTTTTTACATCTTTTATTAAGCCCTGTATACTTTCAGTAATTATTTTCATTGTTTCTCCTCCCTCATCATATATATTCCTATGTTTTTCTTTTTATTACATAGTTAACATGGCCATGGTTGGTTCGAATCGTGAAGTTCACCTCTAATATATGTTGGCAGTATCTAACACCGACACCTAAATCTAAAAGCACACATATGCACCTAACGCTGAAGGCCCCAACCTACTATTAGATGCACATCTCAAACAATAAAACTAAGGACAAATTCAATGAGTAACTGACCCAACACCTATAGCTAAAGGTAATCTCATAAGTATCTAACACTATCATCTAAGGCTAATGAGATACCTAGGAGTAGTTGAGACCAACACCTAATGACTATAGGCAACCTAAATACTATACAAGCCCTCGTATAAATGCCCATGCATATATATGAAATATAACTATCCTCCAAAAATTCTTAACCTTTTATCATTCGTCTCCAAAAAGACCTATCATCGATTATGTTTTTAGAGAGATGCCAAGTCATGGCTAATATGCTTATCCCATGTTAGTTGTGGTCTTTCTCTACTCCACTTTGAGGGTTTCCTCACTCCTTACCATTGCCATCATGTGCCTCATTTACACATACTCGAACCATCCCAATCTCCTCTTTCTTATCTTATTTGAAATCTATGCTACATCTAGTCTGACCTTAAATTTCATTTTTATCAGGTCCATCCAAGTATGGAGTCCATACTCGTATCACACACATCTCGGTATCACACACATCTCGGTATCCTAGTCTCTGCTTCCTCTATCTCATTTGAAATCTATACTACCCTAGTCTAATCTTAAAAACTTCATTCTTTATCAGGTTCATCTTGTATGCCCACACATACACCTCAATATCCTCATCTTTGCTACCTCTAGCCTTCGCACTTGTGTTTTCTTGATTGGCTAGCAATGGGTTCCATCTAACATAAGTGGTTGAACTACAATCCTATACAATTTCCTTTTTAATCTCTCTAAGAACCTCTAATCACAGAAAACTTTTGTGGCTACTCTCCATTTGCTCCTACCCTCCAAAACACAGTAAGCTACATCACAATTTATGTCCCTGTCACTCTAGACAAACGATTCTAAATACTTGAACTTGGTTGTTTGCTGGTTAATATGACCTCCAACAGGCTTGCGGTTGCCCTCCTCACTATTGGTTCAACTAAAATTACAAGCATACTCGGTTTTAGACCAGCTCATGCGGAGACCTTTATGCTTAAAATCACCTCGCCACTCCTCTAATCTCTCATTTAGAATCTGCTTATTTTCTGCCAGTAACACAATGTCATATGCAAAATGCATACACCACGGGATGACTCTTGAGTCGACTCCGACAAGTCATTCAAGACTAATGCGTAAAGGTACGGACTCGGGATAGATTTTTGGTGAAGTCCCACCTCTACAGGAAAATAGTTTGTGTCCCCTTCTCGTGCCCATACGTTTGTCCTAGCACTACCATACATATCTCTAAATACCTCTACATTCTTCCAAGTTATCCTCTACTCTAATGACTTTTCCATTAGCCTTCTCAAAATGTGTATCGCCTCTGGAGCTGACCTACTCGACATAAATCCCAATTGGTTCAACGTAACCTTAGTTTCTCGTCTCGTTCACGCCTCAGTCACCCTTCCCCATAATTCTTTAGTTTGACTCAAGATTCAACCTCCCTGTAGTTTCCGTGTTAGTTTCCGCTACACCTGGTGTCACCTTTTTTCTTGTAAATTGGTACAAGAACACCACTCCATTGCTCTAAAAGCTTAGCGGTTTTGAGCATAATATTAAACAAGTTTGTCAATCAGCTTAATACTTGCATCTTCTACTACCCTTGCATCTTTTACCGTTGGGATGTCAGCTACTTTTGATATGTTGGCGATCAGATGTTACAGTCAAAACATTCAGTTGGTTAGTTTGACTTTTGAGTCAACTATATATAGCTAGTATTTTTACAAGTCAAAGTATTCGGTTAGTAAATTAGTTTGACTTTTGAGTTACAACTATATATAGCTATTGTTTTTACATGTACTGATTAGGTAATTCATTTTAATGATTTAATAAAGTACATGTGTGTGGATTTGGTAAATTAATATAAAGCTAGGCATGGAAATATAAATAAGAATGACAGTTTAGTAAATAAATATAGTTAAAAACATAAAAAGCTGCTAATCTATTTAAAGAAAACGAGAAAGATGCACAAATGGTGCACCCCTATGGGCTATGGATGTAAATTGTAAAATTGTATTTTTCACATCTATAGATTCTAATAAAGCAAGGTTTCTAAAGGTACATGTCATTTTTTTAACCTATCTTTTTGCCACTTGTCATTTTTCTAGACATTATCACATTATTTTTCCCTCCAAAAGGGTATTATAGTAATTTAAACATTAAAACTTTTTTCTCTCTCTTATTAAATATCAATTTTATTAATTGTAATATTTCTCTCTCATTTAAATTTTTTAAATCAATGTATCTTTTAAAAGTTAGATTTTATTAATAAAATAAAAAATCACATTTTTTAATTAAAATAGAACTAATAATAAAAAAATTATATAATATAAAATTTTCAAAAACACTAAAACTTTTTGAAACAAAATATTTTAAATCCGTCCTTTTTTTAAAAAAATATAAAAAATATAAACTTTTCTAAAAACAATTTATTAAAACAAAAAAGAATAATCACAAACCAGAGTTTTTAATAAACAAAATTTTTATAAAAATAAATTCTTTTATAAAAGAAACTTAATACGAATATTTAAAAATGAAACTATTTAGATAAAAGAGTTAAAAAAATAATATAATTGTTTTATTTTCTTGAACTATTACCTATATAAAATTCATATCTTATATTAAAATATCGTACTGTAAATCTTTGTGTTTATTACTAACTATAATCCGTTTAATAAATGTGTTTCTAGCCTATCTATCTATATAACTATCTCTGTTTGTCTATGAATCTATCTATAATAAGAAAAAAATAAGATAATACATGACACAATCGTAAGCCTCATCATACTAACTTTCTCATTTCTCTTTATTATTAAAACCAATATTAAATACTAATAATATTACTCATACCATTTTCAAATTAAAAAATATATAATTTAATAAATTGAAAATCTATTTATTTTAAATTAAAAACACACTTTTTAAAAACAAAAAAGCAACGAACTTTTAAAAAAATCATTTTACTTAAAAAAATATTTACAAACCATAACTTTTTTTTTTAAAACAAAAGTTTAAGAGAAATATTTTATTGTTTATTTACTTAAGTAGCTATTTATAAGTAATTATAATCATATTTTATCTTTAAGCATAATTTTATAATTCATAAATTTTTTTACTAATTATTTAATAATTTATATATTCAACTCGTGTAATACACAGGGTACTAACCTAGTGTAACTAATATGGCAAGCTCTTTGAACTTGAACTAGTGACCAATACTGTAAACTTAGAATTTGAATAAGACTTCCTATTCGCCCGATGCGTCATGGTTTCCATATTCTTGTACAAACTTTGTTGGACCAAATTTTTCATCAACCGTTGGCCTTCACTTACATCCCCTTGGTTTGTTTGCGTACCAAAGGATAACCTTCTTGATTGTGGCCCTGAATGAGGTCCGATCTTCATTTGTCTCTCGTCTTTGAACCGTTCCAATAGTTTTAGAGCTCTCTTTTGGGCGAGTGGTTTCCCTAACAAGGCAAGTTGAAGAAGGATAGGCATGATTCCTCCCTCTGTCATTTTTGTTCTCTGTAATGAACTTTGATGAGCTAATACCATCAAAATGTATGCGGACAACTCTTGAGATTTCAACTTATCATCCCATGTTAAAACCTCTATTAAACATCTAGGCACCATTGGGCTACTTTCCAAGGTCTTCTTCCCGATTGACGTTACCACAAGATTCCTCAATGTTGCAAGAGCTTTCTCTGACGCTACTTTCACAGATGACAACTTCAAGAGTGTGTGTACCACTTCATACTTTGATAAAGATCCAATGTTATCTATCACAGTTGATAGATGATACAATGTGCCCAAACACAACATTTTGGTGTCGATGCTTGAATCTGATTCTATCATTTGTAACACAAGCGGAAAAACTTTTGATGAATCAATAGTGAATTGAGCATTCGTAAGGAAAGATAATGACATGACGAGTTGTGTTAATTCATGTTTGGCAAACGGATCTTTGACGTTGATGTTTTCAGATAACTTTGTTAAGATTCCTGCCTCCACCATTAAAGCCTTGTTCCTAGCAAACCGAGAACAACATAAAAAGCTTAAGGTTCCCTAAAGAAAGGAAACCTAGTTACACCGTCTAATATTTCATATTGGTAGGTTGAAAATAAATATAAATATATTATAATTCTCTATGTATGAAGTAAGGGTGCTAAGTGCCTTGACTGCGAGCAGGCTAGTCGAAATCCAACACGAACTTGAAAATTTGATGGGAACCCGTACACAATAAAAAACTGAAAATCATGTCATCATGCAACACCACACAAATTTCGCGTGCTAACACAAAACGACCAATTTAACCAAAAAATTAATTTTATTATTATGTTCTCGATATTAATACTCTAAAGTCAAAATTTTAATTGTCGAAAATTCTTAGAAAAATATAACTATGTTTAAACGGTAAACACATTGCTTTTTTTTTATTACATATTTCTCTTAAAAGTTTTAAAATTGGATGCGTCAGTATATGAAACCACCAGATCGACTTGAAACGCGTCTCATTTAATTAAATTTTTTTCTTATAACCAACTATACGTGCATTTTAGTTTGAATTCTTAACATCTTGATTAAAATGAAAGACGGATTATAAACAAGATTTTCAACTTATATTTAAAAAATTGTATAGAAAGTTCCAAGTTGGCCACTAGTTGACTCCCTGTATGTAGAGTTGGTTCTAGTCCCACTATGTGGCGATGAATAAGAAATGTCACCTAATTGGCTACTTTATTTTATTATGTAATAATTTTATAAAATGCACTTAAAGCATGTATTGAAAAATTGGATTTTATATAGTTAAAATCTTCTTTTAAATAATATCCTTGAATTTAAATTTTCATGAAAATAAATATATTACATTACAAGCCACAGAAGACTTTGGATGACACCTCTTTTAAACAATAAATACGAAAATGTACTAATTAACTATCAATTTATATTTCTTTTTAACCCTATTTTATTAAACATTTTTCGTCACATACTTATAATCTATTACCTTTAATTAAAAAATGGTAGGTTATAGTCCTAACAAATGCTTGATGTGGTGATCGAATTAGTTATAGTAGCTTGTTTTTACCTGTAAAATAAGCGTTATTAGGACATGGTCTGTGTTGATCCCATATTAACAACCCTTCAACCCCTTATATACGACTATATACGTAAAATGACCCGAATGACCCATGTTTTCTTGGCCTTTGAAGTGTTAGGTTAACTGTTGTCCTAGGTAATAACAGTATTGATCGAGAATAAACGCATATATTAATAATTACTTGCGTGTCACTTGGGTTGGTGAGATGATTAGAGAAAACTAAAGTTCAAACCTTATAACTGATGTAATTTAAAGTTTAAACTTTAGATTAATAATAGATGAGCGTGTGAGTTACTGTTGTAAAAGAAAATTAATAACTTACGTGCAGTTGCCATTAGCAAGCTCAAGTAAAGCTTGTACAGCCAACCTCCGTTCTTCTACAGTGTATCCATAATCAACCATGGCGACTAACGGCGGAATAACACCAAGATCCGCCATCAACTTCCGGCGACACAAGTCATCTTTCGCAAGCCTCTTAATATCTCCGGTGGCCGTCACCTTCTCTTCCTTGCTCCCAAAGTGAAGCCTTTTTACAGACCTCTGCAAAATGATCACACTCTCTTCATCATCACCTACATGGTTAATACCTTCGCTGTGATCTACGACCAACTCTGTGGTCCGTAGATCATCACATCGCTTGCGGACCGATGTCTTATGAACAAACCTTAGGATTTTGGAAAAGAATCTGAGCTTCACGTATACTTGATACAAAGATGATGTTGATGAAGAATCAATCATTTTTGGTTGCTGTTTTCTTGGGTTTGTTAGTTGTTACATACAAAATGAATGATTTGAACCTTTTGTAATTTGTATATATAATAATATAAGATAGCATTTTAGTGTGAGAGAAAAGAGAGAGGACTTTGAGGGGAGAAAAGAGCACATGCAAAGGGTATTGTTTGTGTATAACATACTTTTGATATCCTCAATCAGGAGATACTAACGTAAAAAGTGATTTTTTACTTGTTAAGCTTACGAAGAATCCATAATTTAGTACTTTATATAGGGCGGATGAGTGTTGACATGTCTATTAAATTATAAGTGATCTTAGAGGTATTATCGTAATGATTCAAACACACAGTTTTAATTGTACAATGTCTGTTGAAAAATGTGTGAAAAACGGGTTAAAAATGAGGTTTTCTTCTTGTGCTGCAAGTGTTTTACAAAATTTTGATCTCAAATCGCTCTGATACCAATTCAAGATCAAGCAGAAAACACAAAAACGCAAATGTGGCATAACTCTTCAAAATAATAAATCCGAAGACAATACGAAAGAATTCACCAAAATAATGAATCCAACAATAATACAAAGTATAAACCAAGATCTAACACTAATCTATGAATCCAACAACAATACAGACTATAAACCAAGATCTAACACTATCTTCATTCTCTCTCAATCTAATTCTCTTTATTGTTTCACACAACATATATACAGGGAATTAATTTTCATTTTCCTTTGCTTTCTTCACTAAACATTAACACCTTTCACGATTTTAATTTGTCTGGGCCTTGGGTACCTCTTAATATACTATATGGGGCACAACTACTATTAGTCTAACTTTTCTTTGGAAAATTTCACTAGTTAGGGTGTTTTTTAAGTAGGGGCCTCCCACCCCCTAAAACTAAAGTAAATCCATCCATGACTCCAATCCCTCATGCTCCAGGATGCTCCAATTATAACTGCAAAACAAAATCTAGCTAGAAATAACCAAATTACTAACCATAGACCATGACATGTTAAAGAGGAATTGGTATAATAAAATTAACACATACTGGTTTTAACGTTTCAGGGCTGACTCTCTTAAAAACACTATTATAAAAACCTATCACAATAAAATCTTTCTTGAGTTAGAGGCTGTTTGGTAACTTTTGAATAGTAAGTGCTGAACTATTAAGTGCTGAACCAGTAAAAATTCTGAATTATTAAGAGATAGTATATTGCTTAACTATGCAGAGACAAATGTCTGATCAATTCAGATTAGAGATCTTAACCATTCATACGTGGTATAATGGTTAACCATTCAGAGTCAAAAGTGTTAAACTATTCAGACATCTGCTCACGAAACAAACACACTGAATCATAAAATGTTAGACAATTCTAAAATCTGAACCATTAATAGGCTGAAACATACAGCCACTTAGATTTAAACTTAAGATTTTAAAGATTACAAATCAAAAAAATCATCATCATACCATTAAACTAGAATACCGACCCCTACCATTAAACAAGAAACACAACCGCACTGCCCTAAAGTTAAAACTTACATTTATGACATCAGAGACATCAGAGTCCGAATCTTTAGCATTTCTTTTCAGAGTATTAAACAATACATTAAAAGCCCTATACCCTGCAATTGCATGATTATCCTTCATTTTATATACACACATTATATGCATGTGTGTGTGTGTTTGGTGGTGTTTGTGTGTACACTGTTTAAGATATTATATCCACAAGTCTATGGTTATTGTTTTCTTGTAATCAGCGACAAATTAGGCCAACCAGCTGGATTTGATATAGACTTTCCACATAAGTAAAGTACAAAAAAGACTTTGTCTTGTATCCATCCATAGAAAGTATACACATTCATTCACACCAGATATTTATTATGTGACAATAATGACTTCATTAATATCCATTAAATAATTGACAGTGGTACTACATATCCAGACAGATTAATCACTATTCTAATACAAAGATTCTCATCAAAAGTCACCGGTGGTGTTCCTCCGCCTCTTCACCGGAAAAAGATCCTGATAACCGCCGTGTGCCACCGTCTGCCACCCATCAATGGCTGATGAAGTGGTACACAGTATGCCAGGGCCGAACGTCGGTTTAATCTTCCGACGTCCTGCCCCTACAGGCACGTTGCGAAGGGCGCCACCGGCAGTCCAGTACCGCTGGCACCCTTTGCAAAAGTGTCTGGGCTGATTAACATTGTAGTTGTTGAAGTAACAAAATTTGGTCTCCATACTTTTGCACCTAGGGCATTGCATGATCTTGTTTGGCCTTTTGTTGATTAGGGTTTGATCATCATCATCATCATCATCATTGATCTCTGATTTGTTTATGGGCTCTTGTTTGAGTTGATTCATGACTTGAACATTGATCATCTTACCAAACAACTTGATGCCTGTGGAATCATGATCTTCATGAACATCTGCCATGAAATATTTTGAGAGAGAAGTTGATGAATAATAATTAAGCAACTAAATGAAGGAGACAAAAGAATCTTTATGGACACAATATTTACAGAACTCTCTTGTTGTTACAAGAAGGAAAAGTGCACTATTTGGTTGCAAAAAGGCAGGTGTGTGATATATATAAAGGGAGAGTGAGAGAGAGAGAGAGAAAAAAAAAAAAGAAGATAGAGAGAGAGGAGAGAGAGATTGGATATGAAAGCAAAAGGTTACAAAAGTTAATCAAATACATTGAAGTTTCAATCTATATGTAAAATGTAAAAATATGTGTGGTTATTGTACACCTGACAATTATAAATCAACATCAATTTTTATACGAGTCATATAGCACCATACACATCCTATAGGGGGTCGTATAGTTTTATACGGTCGTATAATCCCTCTGACACCCCTTGAATTTTTCATCGTAATCAGTGTCGAAATTTGTTATACACGTCGTACAACCCTATTTGTGTCGTATATGGGGTCGTATAGGGCTATACGTGGCGTATATCCCTCTGACACCCCGACACCCCTGAATTTTCCTCGTTTTCAATGTCTTCGGCCATATACGTTGCGTATGGTGCTATACGAGGCGTATAGGGGGGTTGATGTATAATGTGGGGTGTTTGTATATTAGGACTCAAAAATATATCATACGATCCATCTTTATGTATACTGACATCTAATGTTTATTGTAGTATTACAAAGTAGATATAGATGAATTTTAAGAAGATGGGTTTGATTGACGTTCAATAATAATCTAAAAAATTTAAATAATAAGAATTAATTTTGTATTATAACGTAACGTGACAAACTTAAAACTATAGTCTCTCAAAAGCACTTGGGTAGCTTTGTGAACACTTTAAACTTTAAACACTTACTTGTATGTCCTTTCTCAATAAAAAGAAAAGAAAAAGAAAGCCAAAGTCCGTATATAGTGCATGCAAGAAACTATAAAAAGTAGAAAAGTAGAGCTTTTGCTCCAAAGTCATAATCTTTATCATCATCTTCTTGGTGAAGTGTCTCGTTGGTAGGATCGTTTTGACAAATGCAAAGGTAGGTTGCTGTATAAAATATATTTAAAAGTAAAGCATAAAAATAGTATAAAGGTATAAAGATAAAAGATCGATGGAATACCCTTTTATTTGAAAATTTCAAAATATATATTCCAAATCCACTTGGTTTATATCATTAATAACCATTAATTTATTTGAACACGTACCCTTTTCAAAAGAGAGATAAATTTTTAACTATATCAATTTTCAATAAAGACAAAGATAATAAATGAGAAAAAGTTTCTTGCCAATTAACTTACTGCTATATCTTTTAGTAAAATTATATACAAAAGGACGAGATATTTATCAATTGATAAAAATCTGCAATACATTTATTGTAGGTTGGTGCATGGTAAACAGTGATTAATTTAAATAGTTCGTATCAAAATAAAAATATATGCGTCAATGTTTTTTGTCTTGTGGTATGGGAGTGATGATTTGTACTTGAGATTTTTTAGATCTCATCTTTAAATCTGATTAAATAAGGTTTTCTTACAATGATGGTTTTCTTTCTGATAGTGTTCTTAATTTGGTGATTCATATCTGGAGTGACTGTGACAAATTCAGCATTAACGGTTGATATCACATCTCAGAATGACTCACACGAGCATTGAGGGTAGCTTCAAACATCGTTAAAAAATTTAATATGCAACACTGGATCAATGCATGATTTCTTGAATATAAGACTATTAGGAGCGGAGTAGTGTGATAGGATGCGTAATAGTAAATGAGTGTTGTCCCATAGAGAATGTCTGATAATGAAAACTGAGTACAACGGGTATGTGATGTTAAAAAATTTGTAACTATTATAGTTAACAATTAAGGTGCATTATTATGATAGATGAAAAAAAATTAAAAAAACAAAGTTAGACACCTCGCCCATAAAGCTACTCACGGCATCCTTATCACGCCGCTATCACACAAGAGGGGTGGTGTTTTTGTATGATAGGGTATCATAACATATCACCCTTACGAAGCCCCCCAATTCTACTACTACCGGTCTAAAAATCATGTGATAGAAGTTTGTGGAAAACTTGGATAAGATAATCTCAATAAAAATTAATAAATAGGAACAATCTTGTCTTTACAACGGAATTACACTTTTGACAGTTGTATTTATATCCATTATAAATAAACTATCATATTACCAATTTAATAAACTATTTTATATAAGAAAGATGTGCATAACTTTTGCGTATATAACGGCTTTTTTAAATCCTTGAATCATGCACAACTCACTTAAATAATATAGTGGTTTTACAAGTAAAAGATTCTTATTTGTTTTCTCAATTAGAATATGTGAATTTTGACTTTCATGCTCCCTTGCAAACAAACTACATTCTCTCACACATAATAGAGAACGCTTCTAATTAAAAAGAATGAAAATTTTATGAAGTGTGAGAAGAGCTATGGATCCTTAATTATAACATAGGAGGGTGTCACGTCAGTAGTTTTTGAGAATTAAAAGAGTTGAACAAGTTATATTAGAAAAGAAAATTTTTCACAGCATAGTAAACAAATTTTAGCATTATTTCAATTAGGTTACTTATACTTTTATATGTAATAATCAGGTTTAATATTTTTATTTGTTCTAATCAGATCATTTAAGTCTTAGAAGTATTATAATTAGATCACTCATGTTTTTTAAATAATTCATAACTTTTTTTTAAAATAATTTGATTTTTTATAAATTTTTTTAATTTTTTAAATATTTTATAACTTTTAAATGACCTAATTAACCTATATGTTAAATTTGCAAGTTCAATGAATAGTTATTTGGGGTAGTATTGGTATTTCACTATGCCTAGGGTATTGTGTTTCTTCTCCTTTTAACTCACTTGCACGCCTCCCTCATTTCCAGTCTCTTCGTTTACCGGCCGAGGGTGGAGCGGTGGATACGACGGTGGCGATCTGGTGATTCGGTGATGGAGGAATCGCCACCGGGGTTACAACCCCACCTTCTTCCCCTTTTTTCTCTTCCATAAAAGTGGATTTGAGCCAGAGGCGATAGACTTGGTGTGGGGAGTCAGAGGCGGTGGCGGTGGACCTTTGCAAGGAGGTCTCCGGGAGGCCTTTTTCTGCTGGTTCCATCGTCATGCAATTTTGCACAATAGTCGCATTGGACGCCGCCGGTGGTCCATGTCGGCCGCCTTTGGTGGCGTTCGTGTTGCGGCGAGGTTCGATGGTCACCCAAGGGTTACGATTGCCATCGCTGCCAAGTGCTTTAATGGATGCGGTCGTCGCCAGAGATGTTATCTTCTTTATCCATGTATATCCAAATCATGTGGTGTTGATGACAGTGACGTTTGGCTCACCAGAAACACCCTTTGGGTTAAAATCTTTTCAGTTCTTTACTTTGCTTTAATTGTTGTGTCGATGATGTTTGGTATTTGCTTATTAGTTGGTAAATTGATGTTTATGGGTGTAAACCCTAATTTGTTTCTCAAATTGTACCAGAAGTTTATTGGTGTTGTGTGTAGTTGTTGTATCAGTTGCTACTCATTGTTGGGCTTCTACTTTGAAGGCCTATGTATCTATTCTTGAGGCCTCTGTTTATGTTCCATTTAATGACGAGCATGTTCTCGTCTTAGATTTGAAGGGTATTATATGTTGGTGATGATGATGACAATGTTGTCATCTGAACCCTAACTTCATGGGTTTCTACGACGGTGATGATAGCCCTGCATAGATCTAAGCATGGATTCTTCGTTTTTTTTGTTGTTAAGGCTGTGATGATGATTGTACATTCATTTGAGCCTGAATATAATGATGAACTAATGTTATATGATTTACGATTCTGGTATGCTTATAATGATGAACTAATGTTCTATGATTTACGGTTCTGGTATGCTTATAATGATGAACTAATGTTTTTCGCGATTAACGGTTCGTGGTGTTGGTTTTGGAAATGTTTATTACTTTGGAATGTAATTGATGGTGAAAGGCAATGATGATAAACAACGATATGTTGTGCTTGTTGTTTTGGCGTGGTAAACTATTGTTTGCAGCCACAACGAGACAATATTCTGAGCCTAATACACGCTGCGAAGCGCGGTAGGAATACTACTAGTTAAAATAAGGGGTCTGTTATAGATACACCCAAGGTGTTATCTAGACGCCCTCCTTACGGCTCGTAAGTGCCTTTACGGGCCGTAAGGCCTGCAAGATATCATATCAGTCATTCAACAGTTTAACGGGCCTTGACGCCCTTCACGGGCACAAATTTCACAGCCCGTAATTGTCTTTACGGGCCGTTTGGAGTAAAGATAACCGCCCGTTAAGGGTTTCACGGGCCGTTATGTTTGTCGAATTTTTTTGAAATTTTTTTGACGCGATGTAATATTCCTCGATTACGGTGTAATTTTGTATTTATTACATTATTTGATACGATGTAATATTCCTCGATAATTATTTGAGTCGACGTAATATTCTTTGTAAAATACTATATAAATCGTCAGATTTTAATTCATTTCATATCGATAAATTCAATATTTGTATACATTTTTAAGCGATTTAGTTCATTAACGATGTCAATTTGGGATAGCAATTATTTATTTGGTTCCGATTCCAACTATTACCCCGTCGAGGGTTATAGTTATTACGGTGACGATGGTGGTAACTATGCTGAACATTACGGCGATAATGTTGGAAGTTTTGGCGGTAACTACGACGGTGATGACGGCGGCAACGGAGGTGATAGTAGCGGAGATGAGTATGGTGATGGTTCTGAAAAAAAAAGGGTTATATGACACGAATCAGGTTATTACGTAATTATTAGGTTTTTTAAGTTATTTGATAATAAATAATTATTAAGTTTTGTTATTTGATAATAACTAATTATATTATTTAAAATTATTAAGTTTTTTCATCTCGTGAAGAATTGGTTGATTGGGTAAGTAATATAAGTCGTGAAAATGGATATGTTATTGTCACGAAACAGTCGAAAAAAAACATAAGTGGGTTGGTAGTTAAAATATGGTTAAAATGTGATCGCGGTGGAATATATAAAGGAGCAACCACTCTTAGAAACACTGGCACCAAAAAAACAAATTGTCAGTTTGAATTATAGGGAAAGTACCAAATAAAAAAAAGTGGGTGGATCCTAGTTGTTGTAGACGATTCTCATAATCATGAAGCCGATGAACACCTCGAGGGGCATGCATACACAATGAGGCTCACTGAAAAAGAGATTTGTATGGAAAAGCAACTTACAGAGCAAAATATTGAGCCTCGAAACATTTTAGGCACACTGAGCGACCAAAATCCTAAAAACGTGTCAGCCTTAAGAATGATATATAATGCCCGCACGAAAATAAAAATTCAAGCAGAATCGGCGAAACTCCAATGCAGGTGTTTTTTACTATACTACAACAAAATAAATATATTTACACCCCTCACATAGATGAAGCCACAAATACCGTAGACGGGGTTTTTTTTATACATCCCACATCTCACACTTTATGGCGGGCCTACCCGCATGTGTTGATGATAGACACAACGTATAAAACGAACGTCTACAAAATGCCATTTGTTCAAATGGTTGGTGTGACATCAACACTGAAATCGTTTTCTGTTGCTCATGCATTCATCGATCTTGAACGTCAGATTAATTTCAGATGGGTTATAGAACAATTAAAAGAAACTTTAGAGCAAAAGTGCATAATATTCCGAGACCAATTTTTGCCATTCTGCCAATTATGGTTATCAATTGGTTCCGGAATACTTTCAACAATTACACGTGAGTTAGAACCAAATTTATTCACACGTCTTCTATTATTTCTCTGATCTGACATTTTACTTATCTCGATTGAAATTGTTTCATAAAAAAACTAACATGTATCACTATATGTATCGTTAAATATAGAATATTATATCAAATCAAATAATTGATAAACGTTTTTAGAGGAATAATACGTCACGTCAAATAATTATAAAAAACGAATAATCACGAAAACCGATAAATAATTAATAAAAACAAAAATGAGTGGACAAGGCTCACGGCCCGTGAAGAGTTTCACAGGCCGTGAATTACTTCCTTTACGGCCCGTGAAGATTCTCACGGGTATCCTGTTACGGCCCGTTAGCCTCTTCACGGTCGTGACTGGTGAATTCAAATTTTTTAATTGACGCAGAACACTCACGGCCCGTAAGAATCTTCACGGGCCGTGAAGAAAAGTCAAAGGGCGTGCTTTTAACACTTGACAGGGTGTTTGCATAGCTGGTCCCTTAAAATAATACTAAAACTTAAATGACACGATTGAGACAAAAACAATTTATAGTGACTTAATTTGAGAAAAAAATTATTACTAATCTAATTAAAACAATATTGAAATTTGATTATTACTATTATACAAAATCATTTCATTAGAAAACCATCATTATTGACTTTTTTTAAGTTCCACCATCATTTCTTAGAATATAAATATCTTTTTATATAATATTATTTTTTAAAATAATATAACATGAAATCAAGTATTTTTATTTTTAACTTGAGTATGATATTGCTAAATTTATACTTTTTAAAAGGTGATAAACTAACTAAGTGTGCGGATAACTCTGTGTTTCACCCCGTAAATTGTTTGTTTTCAATTATATACTATGTGTACTCAATTGTGCCTCTAGAATAATTTGCACGTTCATAATCAGTTGTGAGCTATCGCATCCAGACTATTATGCGTTATTGCATCTAGACCATTATGCATTAGTGCATGTAATTTAAGCGAAAATTTCAGGAACATTTTGTATCATCCTTTACTGTATATGACGCATGATGGTGACTTCTCACCCTTCTTAGGAAATCCATTCTTTGTAGTATAACTATTCTTTATTTAATTAACATATTATATAATTTATATAACTTAAATTGTAAAGATATAATATAAATAAATTGAGAAAATTAAAGAGAGAGAGATATGAGAGTTTCAACTTTTTACAATCAAATTCCAAATCACTTTTAAATGACATAACACTTTTACATGTTCTTCTTCATAGCATTATTTTCTAAGAAATAGTTCAAGACTAAAATACAAATAAGCAAAAAGCCCCAATGTTTTAGAATCGCTATTAATAGATGGAAATTGTCTGGGGTAAACCTAACCTCGGCTCACAAACATACATCACACTTAAACTAAGTATGGCAAGATGCTAATATGTCCTCTCTGTAATGACCTTGTGTGTATTAACTTTCAAATATAACTTTTATAGGGCAAATAACATGAGTGTCTCGTTACAATAGATGGAACTTGGATGCGGTCCCACTAGAGAAAAAAGACAAGGTCTTTAGCTAGAATGATGAGGCATGGAGGAGGCGAGGACGGCTATTGGTTTCTAGAGATCAATCTACAAACTATGTTGCATGTGCTAACTCCACCAAAAAGGAATGTTTTTAAGTTTCTTTACTTTAAAATATATGTTATTTTAGTTAATTTTAAATGTTATAAGTATAACAGTCTGTTTTGTAAAAGTAAGTAGTACCGTCTTCTTAGAAAATTAGTAAAAAATGTTTGATTAACTCAAACTTAAAAGACAAGGCCTTTAGCTGGAATGTTGAGGCATAGAGAGGCGAGGACGGCTATTAGTTTCTAGTGATCAATCTACAAACTATGCCTAATGTGCTAACTCCACAAAAAATAAATCTTTTTTAAGTTTCTTTACTTTAAAATGTATGTTATTTTAGTTTATTTTAAATGTTATAAGTATAACAATCTATTTTTTAAATCTAAGTTATCAATCTTTGATTGACAATTAAGGCGAATGCTGCAATGCTCCTTCAAAAATTTAGAAGACACAAGAATGGGGGGTCTGACAATGTATTTTGAAAAGTTAACCAAGGAAAGCTCTTTGGGTAACCATGAGTTGAAAATTAAGCATGGTGAGATCGACATGGGGGTTAGGTTAGTTAACCCTAATTTTGAAAAAAAATAAGGAGTTATTGGTATCTATTTTGTTACTAATTTCCATCCTACAACATCACTTAAAGATGTTGGCATCATTGTGAGGAGTAGGGGAAGGTAATAGACGCTTACATTGAGAGAAAATGGACGAAATCTAGAAGGCGATTTGCTATTACAAGGTTTATTCAACCGGATGAGGTTACCAAACTGACCGAGATTGAGATTAGTTTGGATTGGCTATTTTCATGTATATAGGAACCAATAAAAGTTTGTAAGGAAGGAGAGGGGCATTCATGAATGAAGGGTAATATGATCCATACTGCAAGAAAAACTCAAGAACTTAATAGAATGATTTATCAAATTAAGCAGAAGCCTACGTCATATGCATTAATAGGTGTTTGTAGGGTGAATACCAATGAGATTAAACAACTATAAGAACACTATTTCTTTGGATATGATGGATTTATGATCCGGTTGTCGAGACTCGATCAAAATATATTTTATAATCGGTCTTAGTTATCTTTATTATGTAAAGGTAAGTAATATCGTTTCCACTGTGAATTGATGAAAAGTGTTTGATTAACTCAGACTTAAAAGACTTATGAAATAACGCTAAATAAAAACTCAAACTTTATATGATTTTAAAGAACACAATTGCAAAAAGAAACAAACTTCATAAACGTTTGTAGTAACTAATAAAAAACGAATCACTTCCGGGTTTTAAATTCTACAAGATCAATCATTAACATGTTTCATTAGGATATGCACAAACAATACTATAAGATCTTACCTTTTTCTTAAAGTGATAACAAAGGAATATACTTTTAAGATTCATTCATTCACAATGTTATCAATTTACTTATATCGAATTGTCTACTAGTTTCAATGTGTTAACAATGCAAGTAAACCAAACACTGAAAATCAAGCACATAATTTTATTTATAAGCATAATTTTAAATCAACCAAAACTTAATTGTATTCAACAATTCAATGTTCATCACAAGACCCTTATAAAAACATACCATTAGTCTTTCTTAACAAGAATGATTCACCCAAAAACGATTAAAAAACGAACTAGCCACACATCGTCTTCATAGAAAATTCAATCTTGATTTACATAATTATTGTGGATCATTTGAAATGGATAGGAATGCTTTTGAACACCAAGAATCTCCTTGAAATCACTAATTTTCGGTTGGGAAAATTTAACGTTTGAATTGCACTTGAATTGGTTTTAATCAACTTGAAAATCCATAAAATCTTGACTAGGTTGAGGCATTGGCATATGATACGCTGACCCTTGGCGTATCATACGCCCACATCAGTATTCCATTGGCAACTTTCTTAATTTTTCTTCAAATACATCAAACAAAACGCCTAACATACACCTAGCGGCGTATTATTCATCCAACCCGGTGTATAATACATTTGGCACTATTCTAACATGTGATCTTTTGTAACTTTTAATATTTGCACATTTAGTACTTTTACTTTCGTGTTTTGCTTCTTTCACCTCAAATTAAGCTCATTTAAGCTCCGAACTCCTACGAAACAACACATAAACAAAGTAAACTTGTTTCATAATAAAAACGATATAAAATCATGCTTTTAGATCAAGAAAACACTAAACTATCAATTCATGATCAATTTACTAGGTATTACGTATGCGGCTTGTATCATATCAGGATGTGTTTTGGGAGTTCAATCTTTAGCATAAATCTTAGAAGCGTGTGCAAGGAGGATTTTTAATATCAAGAATCAAATAAATAAAAAAGGTGGTAAGGATAAAGTTTAATCTAAGGATCAAAATATCGACTCTTTAGGGTCTAATTTGGTATGGTTTGGAGGTATGAGATTTTACCACTAAAGCCAATGTATTTTGCTGATTTGCAAAGTAATGTATTGTGAAAATATAATTAGATACATACATACATAAATATATACATACATACAAACATACATACATGCATGCATGTATGCATGCATACATACATGCAAGCGTGCATGGATGCATACATACATGCAAGCGTGCATACATGCATACATACACGCAAGCCTGCATGCATGCATGCATACGTACATACACACGTACGTACCTATGCACCTACATATGCACATATATACATACCTACTTACCCTGTGGAGACGACCTTGTTTACCCTTACGCAATAAAGGTAGCTAGTACCAATTTATTAACTTGTTTTTTATCGAGTCCTGACAATCATATCAATTACACACTTGTATCATTCCACTTTAGAGATACTCTAGTTGTATGCTAAATGTATATGTGATGCAATCATATTTCATCATCCTATTGATATAAAAGGTGATATGTCTATGTAATCTTTCAAGTAACAAATAAGTTAACATGTTTTGGTAGTTGATGATAGAGCTTTAAAACCGAAAATGACTATATTATCATTCATAAGTACCTTTTTACTATGTTTTAAGTTGTTTATGCAAGTTCACTAATCAATCAATCAATCAATCATAAATTTTAAATATGTTAGGTTTCGTCGCATTTTCAATTCAATTTGATTTAGGAACCATCCATTAACTCTTCATGGTTCGACACCCTACTTACTCTATCTAATTAAAGTAATTAGGCTCATATATTCTTTATCTTTGATTGGTTCTTCGCCATTGATCAGTAACATGATGTAAAAGTGTTCGTTACATTAGAGTTAAAGGTTATCGCATAAATAATGGTTAACAAAGCAACCTTACCCTATAATTCAAAGATACTATTCTGATAAACCGTGTGACGCTGACCAAACATTACTAGTTACGCAGGTATTTATAATTCAAAAACTCCAATTAAATCATTTATTGCATTTTGCCACAAATTTAAATAATAACGTCTTAGTGTAAAACGCCTTACATGCTTGTAACGAGGTTTTAGCCACAAACTTTTCCATCCTATCACGAACTCTCTATACGCGTAAGTAAATATTTAACATCGCCACCCAATTTGGTTTGTTCGAGATCCAGGGTTTGTTTTAACACATTGCAAATAAATTTCATTTTGTGTTTCTTATAATTTGAGTTTGAATCTTTCCTAACAACGCCACACAATACTTACAACGAGCCTTTTGTAACCCGTCACTCATTTCAATCAAATTTCAATTGCACCAAATTTTCAGGTTCATACAAGGATAAGCCAAACCATGGTTGGGGTGGAGAAATAACTTTGAGCAACGGATGAGTGTGAGGCCGCTATAACTTAGAGGTAAATACTAGAGAAAGTAAAACAAGAGAAGAAATTATAGATCATGATTAGAATGAGAGCGTTTTTTGCTTTCAGTTTTATGTTTTGAAGTGGTGTGATCATATATAATATTAACTTAAGGGGGCAAAATGATCAATTTTTTAGCAAACAAACGGTCCAACATGGCCATGGTCGTTACCGGACATCCAAATTCGAAAAGTAGGTTTTAATGACTAGAACCAGGTAGGAACCGGTGGGTATAAACGGCTAGAACCCGGATAGGGTTGGGTCCGGGTACGTACCCGGGTAGGGTCGGTTCCAGGTACAAAATGAAACATAAGAACCATGTAGGAACCAATGAGTGTAAACAGATAGAGACCGGATACAATACCCCCCAGGGTAGGAACCGGAATCGGGTAGTACCAGCCGGGTCGGGTCTATAACCTCTTTTTTTGGGCAACTCTAACTACGAGTGTTTGTGATTGTATCACCACACTACGGATGTGGAAGTCCAAGTCCTTCAAAGTCACCGTGATACTACATTAGTTATGATGAATGAGGATAACTAGGTTTTTTACCCGTCACGCGTTGCGGCGGCGGCGGCATACACAACGAGATAAAGTATTATTAACCTGCCTCGATCCGAACTAAATTTATATCAGAACGTAGAGTAATTCGAATGTACACCTTCCAAATGAAAACGTATTATATTTGACGCGATTCCAAATGAAATTTACGTTGAATCATAGCCCACCTCAAAGTGCATATAAGCGTGATAAAGTATAGCTACAATCGTCCGGTCTCATTTCCAAACTAAATTTATGTCGAAAGGTAAAGTAACTCGAATTTATAACGTTAAATGAAAACGTATTATATTTGACCCCACAGGTTTCCCCACTGAATTTACTTCAAAACGTAAACAAACTCAATAAATACTTACAAATAGGCACATAAACGTTTTATTTTGACCTAGCTTTTTTCCGAATAAAATTTACGTTAAAATGTAGACAAACTCGAATTTATATCGGCTTACGTCTTACATTGTGAAAAAAATCAATGTTTTTTTATTATTTATATAGAAGAATAATATACTTTACTTAAACTCACTCGCTGAGGTACAATTAACGGTGAACAACCAACATTTTCGATGTTTCGTATTTAAGAAACAAAACTTATACGTAAAGTCAAGCGTCGTACGAATATGTTAAAAATAACTTCAAAACATTGAAATATAAATTTTGTTAATCGATTGACGTGCGAATACGTTATGTGCGTCGCGATGATGACATTAGCGTGATTAAGTACGTAGAAAAAACATATGAATTTACAAACATATATATTTACAAGTATTATGTCTCGCACGTTACGATTTAGTAATTTAAAAAATATAATTTAAAGTGAGAAAATATAAGAAAAATGTTAAGTAACAATTCTAAAGAACCCAAAAAGAAAAAAAAAATTCATTGCAAGGATCGAACCTGCATCCCACAACTAAAAGGCCAAGGCTCTAACCACTAGGCCATCTGCATATAATTATAGGTTTAGAAATGAAGATATTTATTTAGAAGTGAAGTCGGTGGTTTTGAACCACCAATATTGGTAAATGAGTTATATGAGTTATAGTATAACTAGTATTTTTCCTACGTGTTGTCTTGCCGGCGCTCAAATAAAAATTTTATTAAAACACAGGTGGAAGTAAGAACATCGTAACGATTTATTCAAAATGTAAAAAGAATTTACGATGTTTTAAAAAGAATTAAATACATATTATAGATTTGGACCACGGGTTTTGGCCGCGTATTGCGAGCCTTGGTTTTATTCAAAATTTAAATCCCGTCTCAACAACATATTCGTAATTTTCAAAGAACACTACATTTTTGTGAAAAATTAATGATATATTATATTTAACATGGATTGGTTTCAAACGAAATTTACGTCTGAACGTAAATAAAAATACACATAAAAATACACGCTTTTGCAACGGTGCATTCAAATTAAAAAAAAAACAATTATATCTTCAAAAGTATAAGTGAAAATCAAAATACAATAGAAATTAGTAATAATAAAACAATATTACAATTTTTCAAACTAAACGCAGTTGCAATATCAAAGAACTCATGAAACATATGTTGTATGCAATTGATGTTGTACACTATGCAATGGGAGTATGCTTTTTGGGTTTTAAAATATAGTAATGGCTAGGTTCACTGTTCACGTGTGTTTGTAGTGGGTTCTAAAGTTGCTAAATATTAATGTCAAATACTATTATTTGAATTTTGAACCAGAGATTATTACTTGAGTTGGGCGGGAATTGATTTCGTATACTAACAACAAAGTGCAAATGGGCCTTTCATTGACTACAGCCTACGGATGTAATAAAGGAACAAATATGGAGCTTTACTTGTTGAGCCGCACAATATGGATTAGAAAACGATGGTGCGCCACAAATGCAACTTAGCCCAAAAAATAAGGTGGTTAAAAGGTTATAAACCACAAAACAATTCTATTAATACAGCTACAGCTGATGGCCTTAATCTACAACCCCAAGAAATCACTGGGCCAGTGGGCCTTGTAATCCAATGAGTGTCAAACAGGCCCAACACATGAGTATTGTCACACAAAGGACGGCCGACTGGAAGCACCTTATAATCTCATATGACATGAAAAAACATAGGTTCTGAATAGGTCTTATCAAATAGCTCGAAACTTGAAGCTATCTCAAAACTTTTCTAGAAAAAACTCGTTTGAAAGCAACTCGTTTCAAACTGGGCCAGCTAGGCCTGAAACAGTTACAAAACCAAGTTAACTCAGCTCGGATCGTTTAAACTCGAGTTGACACGATTTCAGTTCGAATTATTTATTTGTAATTATATATATATGGTATGTGTTAATGTGCATGAGTGCTGAGTGTTTTTTAGTTAGTTTACTCGATACTTTGTAATAATAATAATTATACAAATTTTAGTATATACTTTACTAGCTTTAGTAAACACATGTATTACACGGGTTGATCAAATAAAATATTTTATAAGATAAAAGTTTATTAATTATAAAACTATATTCTAATATAAGATATGGTTAAGGACTATAAGTAATAAAAAATTATATTAACTTTTTAAACTTTTATTTTAAAACCTTTATTTGTTTTTTTTTTTCCAAAAATAAATTAAACATTTTGTTTCAAAACAAACCGTTATAAAAAATATATTTAAAAAAGTTTGGTGTTTTTGAAAAGTTTCTTATTTTATAAAATTTATTTTCTTAGGAATAACACTAATAAAAAGATCTATTTCTTAATTTACTTATAAAACTAATTTAGATATAAAACAATTAAATAATATTATTAGTAATTAATATAAATATTTAATAGGAGAAATAAGCAAGAAAATTTTGATAAGAATGAATGTAGTGATGCCAAGTGTCCACATAGATACCTTTTTATTATAGTAGAAAGATTTTTAGCCACAATACCCAATAATAAGATATGTTGCTCATTTATTAAAACTAAGTCTATGGATGTTTAAATAACACATAAGTGGAATCTTGCTTCAAACAAACTCGGGAAAAACTCGCTTAAAATCAGCTTCTGAGCTGACTCCAAGGGCGGAGCTTAGTTGGAATCTCGCCGCCCCCCCTCTTTTTTTCGTCGGTAATGTTAAATTTTAGTCCGGTATTGTAAATTTTTGGCCCGTAGTGTAAATTTTTATATAAAACTTGAGTTCACCCCCTCTAAAAAAAACAATTTCGCCACCGCCCCCCTACGAAAGTGTTCAAGCTCTGCAACTGGCTGACTCGACACAGATCATTTATATACCAAGTGGAGTTCAGTTCGGCTCGTGAACAACCTTAAATTTCCTTATGTCATCCATGACCACCATTACTACCATTGTATGAATGTATACCTTGTTGTCCAATATATCCCCGATGGCTATCACCTCGGTGCTGACCATGTTGAGCTTCCCGACCATGATTAGAACATGCATAATCCTCACATGTGTGTTGCATATCAAAATTAGCATGTGTTTTTGTTTGTTACAAAATAATGAAAAAAATAATAATAGCCGTCCGAACAATATTTGAGACGAGAATAGCTAACAAAACATAGGAATAATAACTCAATACTAGATAAAACAATTCAATACTAGATAAAACAAACAATAATAATTATAAAATGCTTAACATGATAATCAAATAATATACCATCACTAATATATTGAATGTGTTTCCTTAAATCTTGGGTAGAAAAGCATCAAATCATGTAACCGACAACCCTTTGATCAACAATTTGAATAGCCATAAGTATATAATGAACTCCAAGATTGATTAATAACACCTCGCATTCCAACCACAAAACATAATAATCGACTAAGAGGTAGTTCACCGTAGATGAAACAAAAATAACCCAATTACGCGTAAAAGCAAAGCCCTTCAAATTATCTAGATTAAAAAACTAAAAGCAAAGCAAAAAAGGTTGATTGATATTTGATAACACTTCACTTTCCAACCCACATGATCGTTGTTTAAGTAAGATATTCAAAAAGACCATACACATACACTCTTCTCAAAAGGTGATCCCCTAATTGGCCTTAACTTCAATCTCGTCACATTTCAACACTTTCTTTCACCCAACCATCGGCCCCCCTATTATCAAGGACCCTACACTTCTCACCCACTATCACTTAACCCATAGATCATATAATCTAACCCTTGGATAAAGGGTCCTACAAGCAAAACCTCAATGATGAACTAGCATGAGACACCCATGAGCCTCCAACACTTGCCCAAAAACATAAAATTATTGAACCGAATGGTGACAGGAGCAAAGGGAAACGTCAATGATGGCTCCAAAAGAAAAAGTACAGAATGAGGTGCAATTATTCATCCAAAATATTTATTTCCAAGCAAAACCCACAAAGGAAAAAGAACGAAAATGTTAAATCATTTGGTAATGGATAAGATATATGATTTATTGATTGAGTCAAAAGTAACGGGTTTGGAATAAAAATTTAACAAAAATATAATTATATTTGGTTATAGTCCCGTATATTACATGAGGCTGTATAATAAAAATTATATATATTTATAACGTGTACATGAGTAGAAAACACAAATAAATAAAAATTTTGTCTCACACTATACACTTATGCTCACATATGTAAGCTTTAAAAACCACCATTATTTTATGTTTTAACAAACCATCTTAGGTTAGTTTTTTTAACAACCACAACCTGAGTATTAAATTAATATATCAAAATTTTAAAAACATTCTTTTTTTCTTAAATAGCTCCGTTTAAATTAAAATTTATATCAGAACATTTATATAAAAATGATTACCAATTCTTTCAAATGATGTTTAAATCTAAAGATTATTATAGTAGCAACTTATTAATACATTTTATTCATAGATGGCAAAATTTTCTTTCTAAAACAATTTGTCATTTCAAGACATAAATTGTTTATGATTATTAATAATTTATTGTATTTTTTAATCATAAACTGTTTTTATTTAAAATTTAATATTAACTAGAATTAAGCCCCACGCGTTACGGCCGGGTGTAAAACCATGTTAAGTATCATTAATGTCATACCAACGACAGCTACCACCAACACTAAAGTTGATATGTGTTAATGCAAAAAAATTAGACCTAAACATAAAGCATAGAAAAGTATAACTATGTCGATTGTAGGACCAGCACGTTGCGACAAACCTGTTAAAAGAAAAAAATATATATGTAAAAACATTGAACCACATACGCATGTTGCGTCGTGTTAGCTCACAAATTTTAAACAAAACTTAAAGCAAAACCTAAAAATGTTGAACCACACATACATGTTGCATCGTGTTAACGTGCATTTTAAATTGCAAAACTTAGAACGAAACTTAAAACGAAAACTTACAAAAGATGAAAAGCACAGGAAACCAAAATTGAAAGTAAAAAGGTTGTGAGTTTAAAATGCAAAAAATGAAAAGTTTTAAGTTAAAAGTAAAAATAAATAAATTTTGTGAGATTATATTGTAAAAAATGGAAAGCTTTGGGTTAAAAGTTAAAAATCAAAAATTTTTTTTTTGAAAAACACCCAAAGCATAAAGTATAACACTATAATGCTTAAACATGTTGATAATTAGTATAATTTAAATTTTAGTTTTTAATTAAATAAAGGGTAAAATATTATATTTTTTATTGCCTAAATGTATTATTTTCTAAATAACTACTTCTTTGATACATATGAAAGTTTTAGAATAATTTAGACAATAAGAAGTTAACGTATAATAAAAACATTTTATTTGATATCAAAGTTTAATATGAAAACTATTTGATATTTAAATTATATTAAATATTAATATAAAAACTATTTGAATTTTAAATTACGGTAATTATTTTTTGTACTTTCAATAGATTAATAAACGCATTTTTTTTTTAAATTATACTTTCCAAAATAAAATTGCAATTAAAATTTAATATGTTTTAGGTAGGAAAAATTAATTGTAAAGGATTTCATTAGTTGACATGTATCAATACAAAAACTTACTTTATTAGAGGTAATAGAAATAGATATGTATTTATAAGTTGGGTAGAGTTATTTTGACAAACAATCTTTTCTATTAGAACTCTAACAATCAATATGAGTCACACATTTAACATAACATGAAAGTCACATGTCATTTTTATTTTTTTTTAAATGTTTATAACTTTTTTCACGACATTATTTTTTTTCAAAAAATTTCACCATAAAATTCAATATTTTTTTATCTTTACAACACGTATCATATTGATATGTTTTTTTTAGAAAAAATCATCCAGCCGTTATTTACACATGTGTAAATTAGGTTTTACACTTGTTTGATTAGGTATTACACATATGTAAAACGAATTTTATAAAAAACTGAGTTTTGTTTATTTCTATAAAAAAATTATTTTTTTTATGAAAGAGGGAAACAAAGAAACATTTTTGTTTTTTTATTTTTTTATTTTTATGTTATTTTTTGTTTTATAATTTTTCTATTATGTTTTCGTTATTTATTATTTTGCTATTAAACATTTATGCCTTACATTGGTTCTTATAGGTCTACTAAAAGAAGAGTTTACATTTGAACTCTTCTCTCTATAAGTTTTATTAGATAATTGCATAAGTTAATAGATATTCACTTTAAATGAAGTGTGTAAATAAAATCTTAACTAAAAATTCAAGCAGTTCATAAATAAATATATAAAACTTAAAATAAATAAATAAAATATGAGTTTCCAATTTTAAAGATGATTTGTCCGGTAAAAGTCATTGTATAGATTTGTAGATTAAAATTATAATAGTTTACTTACATATATTATGTAAGCTATCACTAACATTAGAGTCTCGAATATTCCACATTCTAATTATAAAAATTAAAGTTAAGTTTAATTTTACTACTTAACGTTTCTTAAAAATAACTATTTTTATACAAAAAATTAAAAACATCAATTTATCTTTAAAAGTTTCATAAATTGTTTCAATTTTAATCCAAAAGTGTCATTAGTTGTTTAATTTTAGAGTAAATTACATGTATGGTCCCTGTGGTTATGTTAAAATTTTGTATTTAGTCCCTAAAATTTAAAAATCTTGAATATAGTCCCTATTGTTTCTTTCTCTTTCGTCTATGGTTCCTATTTTTGCTAGTCAACGGTCAGTCATGTTAAAAATTATAAAAATATCAATTTACCTGCATTTACTATCCATCTAATTTACCTTCTACATTATACTATTATTTTTATTAAAGAAAGCTTTATATTTTTGTTATTCAAAGCTTTATATTTTTATTATTTCATTATTAATATGTGTATTATTAATAAAGCATGATTTAAGTACACGAATAAAATTTTTATTTAATACGTAATTTTTTTAAAATGTTCGTTTTTTAACATTTTTAAACCATTCCTTTTCTAAAAGTCATTCTTAAAAGCGTTTGATTTTTATGTTTTTAAAATGGTTATTTAATGTTCTTTTTTGAAACCATTCATTTTTTAAAATATCTTTTTTTAAAAACACACAGAACTTTTTTAAAAGTCTTTTTTATAAAAAAATCAATTTTAAATGCCTTTTTTAATATTTTTTAAAAACATTTAATAAATAAACGGTTTTAAAAATAATATTTAGAAAATAAAAAAAATTAAAAATTATATTTAAAGAGCGAATTGTTTTAAGAAAGACGATAATGCTTTTAAAAATACCTTTAAATATCAAAAAGTTTTAAGAAAGATGACTAAAAGTAAAAGGTTTAGAAAAACATTTAAAAATCGAACGTATAAAAAAGACATTTCTAAAAACACTTTTTATTTTTGTATCAAATTATAAGCGTATTACTGATGAATAATAAGTATAAAATTAAAATAAAGCGTAGATTTCATTGACGATCATTGTAAGTAAAATAGTCATTTTAATAAATTTAACATTACCAACTGAATTAACAGATTAGGGACCATTTATGAAGTATAAATATAAAATTAGGTACTATATTCGTAATTTTAAAACTTTAAGTATCAAATCCAAAATTTTGACCAAACCACAGGGACCATCCGTGTAATTTACTCTTAATTTTATCTAAAATAATAAAACTTTTAGAGTGAAATTGAAACAACATATGAAACTTTTAAATATAAATTGATTTTTTTAATATTTTTAAATAAATAATTACTTTAATTAAATATTAATAAGTAGCACTGAAATTAACTCTAACAATTATAAGTTTATTTTTCACCATGCCAAAAATTACTGGTCCACATGGCCCGTCTTTTGGGCCTTCGTAGTGCATACGTGGTTCTTTAAGTTATATTCAGCTTACCATTTTAATATTATTTCACTTTTTTACCATTTAAATATAGGTTTACTTCTTTATTTTAAAAGAAAAAATAAAAAGTGAGAGTTAAAAAGAATCTAGAATTACTACTACTATTTTTTTTGTCCAGCTGGTCACACACAAATCCATTTCTTTCATTTGCTTTTTCAATTACTTTAATCGTATATTCGTATGATATTTTAATAATTTTACTTTCATAACTAATTTTACGCCTATTTTGTTTTTGTATTAGTAATTTAAAACGTATTATTATGTCTTAGCGACAAATTTATTTACATCAACATTTTAACAATTTTTTTTAATAAAATCGTGTCGGTCTTTATCTTAATATATAATTATTCAAAACATAGTCGAGTCAGATATGATATGCTTTTACTTTTTTCTTTTTACAATTTCCACGGTTATCACATGAACAAACTTCTTAGCGATAAGTGTATAATAAGATCTGTTGGAAATTTATTGATAATATTAATGTGGTTATTAATATTTAGTCAATAAATTAATGTGTTGAATGAAAATTAATGTGTTTAATGACATTAGAAATTAATAGTGTGGGAAGTTGTCCCACATTGGAGGAAAGAAAGAATATAAAATGGTTTATATTCTATAACCTCTTGTCTATATTGTTTCCTAAGGTTTCACACTAAGTGGATTCGCGAAGGGTGAGAAGCACCCTTAACTCGCACACGCGCGCGCGGCGTGGGCATGTGGGCGCAATGTGGCGCTTTGATGGCGCACTTTGCACTTTGCACTTTGCACTTTGCACTTTGCACACTCGCATCGCCGAGAGCCGCCTTAGTATTTTTGAAGGTTGGTTCGAGGGTCTGATCAGGTGCGACTGACCTTGGTGCGTGGTCAGAACTGTGAATCGTAACAGTTTTCGTTACAAGTTGACCGAAACTGACGACTGTTAATGACGAATTAAATGAGCGGTTACGATTTCGGATTAATGGCTGGGTGGCTGTTACGATTCGAATTCTACTATAAATACTGAGGGTGCCTTAGAAGGAAGACACACCAACACAACTCGAAACCTGCAGCAAAACAGGTTCTTCTAATCATCTTCCATCTCTCTGGTTTCTCTTCTACAAACAAGTTCGGGTTCTAGATCAATCCCGGCAGTACAAACTGCTTCGGATGTTGTACCCTGGTAAACAAAACAAGTTCTCTTGGGAGGCTCGGAATTTGTTTTAAGGGCCCTGTGTTAAACACGATCCTTAGCTTTTGCATTTCTGTTCATCTGTTTCTGTTAATTTATATTTGTAAAAGAGACTTGTAATCGTTTATTTATGTTCATTTGTATTGAGTATATTAATAAAAATTGTTTGAAAGTTTTATTTTTATATGAACGGTTCCTACAAGATTTTCTCCAAGTGTGGTAAATTTGTCGCTCTATGTTCCTTTACAAACCAAGGTAACCAACTACCATCACGCATTAGCACTTCAGTTAAATTCACATATCGAGACCTCGCAGAGATATGTGAATATTTTTGTGTTACAAGATAAATGATTGTTCTAGTAAGATCTAACAGATATCTCGTAAGCATGTTAAAGATTTAATATTCAAATTTAGATATTTAAATAAAATATACTATTGGACCACAGATAAGATATCCGCAATCCTAGCATTTATTTAAGTGGCTAGGCTACAGATAAGATAAATATTCAAATTTCAATATCTCATCAAGCATTTGCTTTTTTTTATGGTTAATTTAAACGACCTTTAATTATACTTCTAACTTTATACATTTGTTTATTATAATACTTAAACACTTAATCACTTGATAAAAAATCATATTTACTATGCATATTAGTAGCACTAGACTTCAAACCATTTGAAATTAGATAATTAACTATTGCTAATTTTAATCAATGAAACTTTATAAATGCTAATTTCCACCCTAGAAATCAAGCGTGCTTTTGATAGAGTAACCATCTTATGTGTAACAATTGGAGCTTCTTTTGTTTGTATTTTTTTGCTGTTTTAAAAACTTAAACCGCTATTTTTAGTAGATGAGTTTTGAAGTTTAGGTCATTAGTAGTGGTGGGGGTGATAGAGAAAAATTGCAGTTACGTAAACACTAAAACTAGTACATTGTGATAAGAAAAAAAGACCGGTTGTGTAATAATAATCACCCAGAATTTAATGATTTCCAGATCATTAATTAATAATTATTGTTTATATATATATTAAACAAATATTTATAAATTTAGTATACTAACAAAATAAATATTAAATAAAAATTAATATCAAGTACAAGAATTTACATAAATATAAATTTTAAACATAATAATCAAAATAGATAAACAACAAAAAATAATAATAACACTAATTAAAAACTAGCTTTTTCCCCTCGCTACGAAGTAAGGGATTTTGTCATTTTTCTATCGCGCTACCGGCGTAACTTTGGTCATTTTCCAGCTTATCATAAACCATAAAAGTGAATACCAACACGAATTTAGATAATAACAATACCGACAATGATAATGTGCACTTATAATCGATTTAGTTCCTCACGATACCACAAAAGTAAATTGCATTTGTGAGCTTTTGACATCAAAAATACTCAATTTTGAATACAATTCCATTTTTCAAAAAATGCTAACAAACGAAAGTTATTCCGCCACGCAACACAGTGGAAATTTGGTAGTTTTTTTCGCGCACTACGCAGCATGACTTTGGTTGTTATTGTTTTGACTCGTTGAAAACCATAAAATCCAATACCAAAATTGATCCTGATAATACTAATACTAGTTTCAATTTTTTTCACCCAAAATCGGTTCGACTTGTCATGGTATTGCAATGCTAACTACACTTGTTATGGCATACGATACAAAAAATACTTGATTTTGAATGCTACTCCTTTTTTCAAAAAATATATATATCAAAATTTTCGAAAAAAAACTAAAGACTTTGATCTTCATGTTATTTGAAATGACTTTGGTCTTCATCGTCCCGGCTTGTTAAAAAACATTAAATCAACTATCGAAACCGGTTTCGATAATACCAATACTGACAAGTATTATGTTTTATATAAAACTGGTTCTCATAATATCAATACCGGCAATTGTGAAAAATAATAAATCATTTTCACTACTCATAATGTGACATGTGGTTATGTTTTATTAAAAAATAAAATCTAATGTTAAGGGTATTTTAGTTCTTTTTTCATTTTCCCTCCTATTCTCTTGTACTATTTTTTTTAATATTATATTAACGCAATAACTTATGTATTAGTAATTTGATGTTTCTTAGTACCTTAACATATGTGTAAATGATAATTATGAATACTTTAAACAGGTGTAAATATTCAATAAATATTTTAACACATACGTAAAAGGTAGTTATAAGATAGTTATAAATACTTTAACATATACGTAAAAGATAGTTATAAGATAGTTTTAAATACTTTAACATATGTTTTCCAGTACTTTAACATAATTAATTAAATATGAGTAGAAGATATTTACATAAATCAAAAAATAATTTACATCTAAAACCCAAAAAAATATTCACAAAATCAATAAAAAAAGTCTGCACACTCCTTTGTTAATTATGCATTGTTCAAATCTCAAATATGGACTATTAACACATGTTTAGAAGAAGAAAAAAAATATGTAACATAAATCAGTAACTATATAAATTACAGAAACATAAATCTATATAAAAAACAAGAAATTTACGAATGTGTATATTTAGTTTACACATGTGTGGTTAAACATATACAAATTCAGTTTACTCATATGTAAAACTTAGTTTACACATGTGTAAGACTCAATTTATACATGTTTATATAAAAAAAACCGAGGAAAAAAAGATCTGACAAAAATTGTAGTATTAAGTATCCACATACACATGTATAAAATAATATTTTTAATAAGAATGTTTGAGTAGTTTTCTAAAAAACATCACCAACTACATGTGTACACATGTGTAAATATAGATTTAACCAACATAAAAAAAATATATACACATTTGTAACAGATCTAAGTAGTTCACTAAAAATATCAATAACAAAAAAAAACTCAAATTTAATGTTGAACACTAACAAAAAAATCAGATCTAATCTTGAACAACAACAAAAAACCACAAGACCATTAGAGTCGCCACCATAGCAGCCGTCATCGCCATCGTCACCGCCATCAAATTACACATGTGTAAATATTTACCTGATTTAAGTAACTTATACCTGTCATAACTTTTTTACACTTGTGAATTTACATATATAAATAAAAGATCATAACATTATATATGAATAATGATATTATTTTAACATAAAATAAATGATTTTGATTGATTTTCAAAAGTTAATACGGTTATCGTAATAATAAAGGGTTAACATTTGATTCTTACCACATATATATATAATATATATATATATATATATATATATATATATATATATATATATATATATATATAAGATAGAGAACCAATGTTAAATCTCGTTTTATTACGATAACTCATTAACAAAACTAGTGGTCCACAGTTGGCCATGTCATCACTATAAGTTAGAGTTATAGTGATAAACTAGTGGTATACAATGAACGTTAACTTTTTTTTAAAATATATAGCAAAACTATACTCGAATTAAAGATATTAAAATGATTTATTTAATGGTGTAATTTGTATAAAAAATAAACAGTTGTGACCGAGACCGAGTATGTAATTTCTCAAAAATTAAAACTAATATTGCAATATGAATATACCATATGAACCAACATGTAATTAACTCTAAAAAAAGAAGTGACACTTTTTCCCTTGAACAATGACAGAACATAAATAATTTAGAGTTAATCTAAGCTTATATATTAGGAATGTATGTATCATTCAGCTACTCATACTAGCAATAATTTAGAAGGACAATGTTTTTCTCTAGCAAGAAACTGGTAGTCATTTATTGAAGTTAGAAGGTATAAAATTCTCTGACTTTTAGTTTAAAAGTTTATTGATGTTGTAATAAATTATTAACACAGGCTTTCAGATTTAAACTGTTTGGAATATTAGAGTTCTTTTATTATCTATATTTATATTTTTTTCTGGGATAGTAACACTTAGCCCTAACGTTTAAGGTCTATTGATAACCGAAAACACTTGTGCATAAAATTGGCAGAAGAAAATACACAGGTTTTTGATGATGAATCTTGAAGTCATAATTTTTTTGTGCTCAAAGATTCTGTGGGATGATAATTGAATTGAAGCAATCTCTTTATAGATATCTGGTATCAAATTTTAAACAAGAAAACACACAAGTTCAGTTGATATTATAAATCAAACTTCTTTTCATACTTTTTCAACCACTAAATTTGGTTTTAATAATTAATAAATTAATATAACATTTTTTATGCATAGAAAAATGATGGAAAAGAAGATTATAACGAGGGGCCACTTTTAAAAGCTAGTACTATATAATATCATCATCATTTGGTAACAAATTAATACAATACATGCCCATTGTCCTCCCAAAAATATACTTCTCTATCTCCTTCTCAATCTTACTCTTTCTCCTTGATAATAGTATAGTTGAGGGTGAGAGATGAAGAACGCCATAAGATGTTTTATTTCATGCATTCTTCCATGTGGGGCGCTTGATGTAATTCGAATCGTTCACTCGAATGGACATGTGGAAGAAATAAGTGGCACAGTCCGAGCAGCCGAGATCATGAAACTACACCCCAAGCATGTCCTCAAGAAACCCTCTTCGCCGTCCTACAACGATGAAGGAATAGTCAGTTGTCCCAAAATTATCATATTACCACCAGACGCCGAACTCAAGCGTGGCAAGATCTACTTCCTTATGCCAGTTCCTCCTTCTTTCCTACTTGAGAAGACTCGCTATAAGTCATCTTCAACTACAAGGAAGAAAAAGAATGGAGCTCACACTAATATTTGTGAAAAGAAAGTTGTGTCAACGAATCTTCTTGTATCGGATCGCTACTTGACAGAGATTTTATCTGAAAAGGTGAAGGATCGGAGGAGGGGGCGTATTGGTGTATGGAGACCTCACTTAGAGAGTATTACTGAGGCTACAAATGATGGCATGAATTAATGTCGGTTTTTCCTCTTCTTAAACTCTATATTTTTTTTAAATCGAATTCAATTTTCATAATCGTACTCGTATGCAACTTAATTCCTGTTATTCTTGTTCTTTTCTTCTTTGAGAACTTTTGTATATACAAAAGGAAAAAACAAGGAATAACATGTGATAAATTGCTATTTTAAATTTTATGGTCTGCATCTCCTATCCCTTTTAAACTGTTCATATGCTAATACTTATAGTTTGCCTTAAATAATTAATATATGATTCATAATAACTCCAATATAGAAATTGTATGTATTATAATTTATTTATTTATTTATTATACTTATAAACGCATATATAACTAATATTCCGTAATTTAGGTGACTACAATTTGTATGCATTTGTCCATTAAATGATGCTCCTAATAAATTATTCAAATTAATTATAGTTTTGAAATTAATTAGGTAAGTCATACATTAATAAGTGAGTTGTTGTACAATTTTCTTGAAAATGACAAATAACCTTAAAATCAAGTTAGACATAATTCATAACAGGACACGATAATATGAAGAAATATATTAACGATCATGGTTGAGTATATGCGAGAAACAAAACTCGGGCAAGTTTTTAAGGATCTACTAAATTCATCAGCTTGTTTCAAAGAATCAAAATATCCGGTAATTCAAGGAATTCCTTGGGGCCGGGGTTCTATGTGACATAATTGTTTTACGGAGAACTTCCAAATGCATCGTAGCTAAACCAGTGCTGATGAATAATCAAACCTACTTTTATTGTGTATAACGAACTATGCTAACAATTTTCATGATAACAAACTTGGAAAACATCTTTTATTGCGTATAACGTAACTATACAAACATTTATTAAGCTTTAACACAAAAGGTTATCGAGCTTAGGTCTCTAACTAAACCCAATATTGGTTTCTTTCATGTTCATTACATAAAAACTTCGATCTTAATCTAATATAAAAATTTACAATAAACAACAACGTGAATATATTTTGATACCTATAATTTTTCTAAACCGATAAGACTTATATTCATAAAAAACAAAAATGTATTTTATCTTTAGTAACATTCACATCTCAATCGAATAAATTCACAAGGATATTAGTATGTTGATGGAATGATAGCCCCCACAAAGCTTTTAGCTACTTTCACTAACAAGTGGGCAATGTATTAATGGAAAGGAGTTGGTTCTCATCCCACTTAAAATGATTGTCGATTGATTGATTACTTTGTGGCAAGGCATCCTAAATTTAGGTTACTTTACCCTCTTTTCCCGTATTCTATCCACTGGCTTTGTCGATTAATCATTCCTATGCATAATTTTATATATTTCTATTGTCTATTAGTGTTATAAATAAAATTTAACCTGCTAATACAGATTTTAAATAAATAAAAATGTTTATATTGTGAAAGAATATATTGGGTTGTGGTCTTAGTGTGTAAGTAAAGTCCAATATAGGTGTATGATAAAGTTCAGGGGTCTGTTTGTAATTCTCATGTAACTAAGGGTCTTAGTATGTCAGTTTGTTTGTTTGGTAGTTAATATTCTGTTAGCTCAAGTATGAAAGGGGGATTAATCTTGTTAACAGGGGTATTCAATTTTGTAATCCAGTTTTCACTCATTCTCTCTTGTAATCGTTGGTGTGGCATAATAGATTGAGTTCATTGATTGTTCTTGATATTCATTTCTACAACAATTGGTATCAGAGCTAGGTTAGGGCTCGAATCAGAAGAACGATCAACTACTCGAATCAGAACAAGATGATATCACAAAGTTCGAACTAGAAAAGTTTGATGGGAAGAACGATTTTGGGCTGTGGAGGGTGAAAATGCGAGCACTGTTGGTGCACAATGGAGTCGTTGATGCCCTAAATGGGGAAGAACATCTGCTGGGGAACCTCACAGTCAAAGAGAAGAAAGAGATCCTGGAAAAGGCTCATAGCTCGATCATTCTAAGTCTTGGCGATCGAGTCTTGAGGGAAGTCTCAAAAGAAACTACCGCTGCAGGGATCTGGTCAAAACTGGAGTCTCTATACATGACGAAATCACTGGCGAATCGTTTGTATCTCAAAAAGAGGTTGTACACTTTTCAGATGATATCAGAAAAGACCTTGGAAGATCACACAGATGAGTTTAACAAACTCATCTTGGATCTTGAAAACATAGATGTTGCACTTGATGAAGAAGATCAAGCGATTATTTTCCTCACCTCACTACCTCAATCTTATGAGCACTTTGTAGACACCCTAATGTATGGTAGAGAGACTCTATCAATGGAAGAGGTGTTGGCTGCTTTAAATTCCAAGGAATTGAAGAAACGATCTGATCATAAGGAAGAAGGTGGAGAAGGGCTTCTAGTGAGAGGCAGACCTGACCAAAAGGGCTCTAAGCCTAGAAATCAATCAAGATCCAAGTCAAGGCCTAAGAAAAGGTGTTTTGTGTGCAATTCGGAAAAGCATCTTAAAAAGGATTGCCCTGAATGGAAAAAGAAGAAATATGAGGCCAGTGGAAGTCATAAGAGTCACAGTACTAATACTTCACAAGATGATTCTTCCGAAGGATATGAAAGCTCAGATGTTCTGAGTGTGACTGAAGGAGGGTTCAAGAAAGAGTGTGTCATGGACTCAGGATGCTCTTATCATATGACTCCCATTAGAGAGTATTTTTTAGACTTGAAGAATGAAGAGCTTGGAAGTGTTAGGCTTGGGGATGACAGGCCATGTGAAATTCTTGGCATTGGTACAGTTAGACTGAAGTTAAACAATGGGAGTAATCTGACTCTAAATGATGTAAGGTATATTCCTAGTCTGAAAAGAAGTCTAATGTCTTTAGGTGTCTTTGAGAAAGGTGGGTGTTATGTCAGTCTTAAAGATGGTAAAGCCAAGGTGTGTAAAGGGTCTTTAGTGCTGATATCTGGAACTAGGCAAGGCAATAACACCTATGTACTGGATGAGTTTGAGGGCCTAGGACCAGCTGCCATGACTGCATCAGACAGTCAGTCTGATACAGCTTTGCAATGGCACAAGAGACTAGGACACATTAGTCATCAAGGCCTTGTTGAGTTGTGTGGTCAACAGGTGCTTGGAAAACTTAGTCAATGCAATTTTGGTTTTTGTGAAACCTGTGTGCTGGGAAAGCATAAGAGAGTAAAGTTTGGCAAGGGGAAACATAATACTAGAGGGATATTGGACTATGTTCACTCGGATTTATGGGGGCCTGCTAAGGTGAGTTCACTTGGAAAAGCAAGCTATTTCATGACCTTGATCGATGACTACTCAAGAAAGGTGTGGGTGTTTATATTGAAAGCAAAGAGTGATGCCTTAAAGACATTCAAGGAATGGAAAGTTTTGGTTGAGACTCAAACAGAAAGAAAGGTTAAAAAATTGAGGACTGACAATGGGTTGGAGTTCTGTGGTAATGAATTTAACCAGTTCTGTAGAGAAAATGGCATTGCTAGGCACTTGACAGTACCTGGCACCCCTCAGCAGAATGGCCTTGCTGAGAGGATGAATAGAACCCTGTTGGAAAGGGTGAGATGCATGTTGGCTAGCTCAGGGTTACCCAATCAGTTTTGGGCAGAGGCTGTGACCACAGCGGCATATCTGATAAACAGATCACCATCCAGGGCATTAAATATGAAGTGTCCAATTAAAGTGTGGTCTGGGTGTAAAGCTGATTATGGTGGGCTGAGAGTTTTTGGGTCAGTGGCTTATGCACATGTGAGTCAGGGGAAGTTGGAACCTAGAGCTTATAAATGTGTTTTCCTTAGGTACCCGGATGGTGTAAAGGGGTTCAGGCTGTGGAGAGTTGAAGGTACTCCCAAGGTGATTACAAGCAGAGATGTAGTGTTCAATGAGAACCTGTACTATAAAGATATTATTAGAAATAAAGAAAACGGATCATATTCTGACGGTCATATAGATAAGGAGGTTCAGTTTGAGGTGGAGCATGAAGTCCCTGAGAGACAATCTGCTATAGGTAGAAGTCAAGAGGAGAACAGAGCTGCAGATTACAGTCTAGCAAGGGATAGACCAAGGAGAAGTGTAGTGCCTCCTTTGAGGTTTAGAAGTGATGAAGACATTTCTGCAGTGGCATTTGTAGCAGCTGAACAAGAGTCCATGTATGAACCTTTAACTTTTGCTGATGCCATGAATTCTAGAGATAATGATAAGTGGTATAATGCCATGAAAGATGAAATGGCATCATTACATAAGAATGGTACCTGGGAACTAGTAGACAGGCCAAAGGATCAGAAGTTAGTTTCATGTAAGTGGTTGTTTAAGCTCAAAGAGGGTGCACCAGGTGATAAAAGTCTAAGATATAAGGCTAGGCTGGTGGCAAAAGGATTTACCCAAAAGGCAGGTGTAGATTACATAGAAATCTTTTCACCAGTGGTATAACATACTTCCATTCGAATATTGTTGTCAATGGTTGCGTGCTTTGATCTTGAGCTAGAACAATTAGATGTAAAAACAGCTTTTCTTCATGGGTTCTTGGATGAGAAGATTTATACGTCTCAACCTTGTGGGTTTGAGGAACCTGGTCAAGAAGACAAGGTGTGCTTGTTAAAGAGATCATTGTATGGACTGAAATAGTCTCCTAGACAATGGTATAAGCGGTTTGATGAGTTTATGGTAACACATGGATTTTGTCGAAGTTCATATGATAGCTATGTGTATTTTAAAGAATACAAAGCTAGGGAGTTTGTGTATCTTTTGCTATATGTGCATGATATGCTAGTTGCCTGCAAGGATCAGATACAAGTGACAGCTGTTAAGCATCTGTTAATGACTGAGTTTGAGATGAAAGAGCTAGGTGTAGCTAAGAAAATATTGGGAATGGAGATCAGAAGGAATAGACACTTGAGGCAGTTGAGACTTACTCAGACTGCATATGTCAAGAAGATTCTTTCTAACTATCATATGGATAGTTGCAAGCCAGTTAAAACACCATTAACTGCTCATTTTAAGCTGTCCAGTCAAGATAGTCCAAAGTCTGAAGAGGATTTTAGATACATGGAGAAGGTGCCTTATGCAAATGTAGTAGGCAGCCTAATGTATCTTATGGTGTGCACAAGACCTGATCTGGGATATGCTGTTAGTCTGGTCAGCAGATATTTGTCATCTCCTGGTAAGTCTCATTGGGCAGCTGCAAAATGGATTTTGAGATATCTGGCAGGTACTAAGGATTGGGGTCTAACTTTTGGTGCTGCTCCTCTTGATAATCTTTCGGTTGAAGGATTTGTAGATGCAGACTTTGCCAAAGATTTAGACAAGGGGAGGTCAATTACCGGTTATGCTTTTAAGGTGTTGGGTAATTTGGTTAGTTGGAAGGCTCAGTTGCAGCATGTAGTGGCTTTATCTACAACTGAAGCAGAATATATTGCATTAACTGAGGGAGTGAAAGAGGCTTTATGGTTGCAAGGGTTGGTAACTGAGATGGGAATAAAATTGTCTCAATCTGTTGTGTTTTGTGATAACCAAGGTGCAGTGCAACTTTCTAAAAACAGTGTGTTTCATGAAAGAACAAAACACATTAATGTGAAACTTCATTTCATAAGGGAAGTAGTGAATTCTGGTGTTGTCATGGTAATGGGGATTGACACTGATGTGAATCCTGCTGATGTTTTTACAAAGTCTCTACCAGGATCGAAGTTTGACTTCTGTGTGCAGAATTTGAGAGTTGGTTAAAGTCTATATTGACTTTAAGGTGGAGATTGTGGTCTTAGTGTGTAAGTAAAGTCCAATATAGGTGTATGATAAAGTTCAGGGGTCTGTTTGTAATTCTCATGTAACTAAGGGTCTTAGTATGTCAGTTTGTTTGTTTGGTAGTTAATATTCTGTTAGCTCAAGTATGAAAGGGGGATTAATCTTGTTAACAAGGGTATTCAATTTTGTAATCCAGTTTTCACTCATTCTCTCTTGTAATCGTTGGTGTGGCATAATAGATTGAGTTCATTGATTGTTCTTGATATTCATTTCTACAACAGGTTTGTGCACTAAAGTAGTTTGTTTTTACTTTCATTAAATTATGGCCATTTAATTTTTACACTTAACCACAAATAATCATCTTACCTTAATGATATTTATTTTTCCACTTTTCCTATAGTTTTTGGACTTGGATTGACTATGATTTGTCTTTTTTCATAGAGTTAAAAGTGTATTTAAAAGGACTAAAAGAGTTATTGTAGAACTTAGTTTGTAATTATTAATTTAAAAATAAATATGCTTTAAAAAGAGAGAATTATTAATGAATAAAAAAAATCAAGTTTAGTTGTTTTCCCTTGAAGTATCATGGTATTTATGGTTGATATTTTTGATACAAGCAAATGAACCAGAAGGTATACCGCGCTGCACGGCTGGTGTTTTTTTTTTAGTTGTATTGAATATAGTAATATGTTAGTGTATATTTTTTAGTTGTATTGAATGCAGCAACATGTTAAATAATTTTACTAGGTGAAATTAATTGTGCTTTCAACTAAAACATAAAAATACGTTACATAAATTAACCTGTCTTAGGCTTGTAAAAGTCATCTCATGAATGCTTATATTAAAAAAAATAACGTTGTTACATTAAAAAACATATACAAGAAAATAATTTAAAATATATTAACCAATTAAAATGTCTAATTATACCCATGTATTTAGGTAGATAGTAAAAGTTAAAAAGTTAATGAAAAGAAACCTCAAATAAAGATCTTAAGTTAAGTTTATAATAAAAATAAAAGAAAAAAATTAAAGGACAAAACAAGAAAAAAAAATCAAGAAACAAAAACTAAGCAAGGCAGGGATCGAATTTGGGCGGGCATAACTGGCTAAACATGATACGATAAGACACGAACACGATAAGACATGAACACAATAATACACGAACATGATAACTGATGGCACGAACACGATAAAATAACTAATCGGATCATTTTTTTAAAACACGAACAAACACTTGTTTAGAAACAGGTTACATTATAAGACTTGTTAAGAAAAACGATAAAAATCATATATTTTGTAAGAAAAAAGAAGGTTGCCAAAAGTGCATAAACATCTTAAATAATAGATAATACTTATGCATTACAATCCTTGATATACTTAAAACAAAAGTCCATAAAAGTGTTAATCAACCAATATCATAATTTAAACAGATTCGTTAACAGCCGAATTCCGGAGAGACGGGAGACTTGGTTAGTGGTATTGTGGTAGTCATTTTTTATTGAAATGGTTGCGCAGACGATAGAGCTTCAAAAGTAAATGTGAACAACAATGAAATATATATATATATATATATATATATATATATATATATATATAACTATTCTAAGTAAGCTATAACAATAAACAGGTTTAAATAGGTGTCTTAACAGGTGTTTAACCTATTAAGACATGATTTTTATCGTGTCTTAAGCATGTCGACTTGTTAATGACATGAAACATGTTAAGCTCAAAGACAAAACCTATTAATTTTATATCGTGTCGTGTTAACAAATACGTGTTAGAAAATGTCAGCCCTAAATCAAACCTAGGTTTCACAGTTGAGCGCAAGAGGTTGGGCCCAACAGGCCAACACATAGACTAATTGTTTTCTTTGAAACAAAAAAAAAATATATATATATATATATATATACACTATCTAAATTATCATGGGAATTTAAAAAATATATAAAAAGGGAGGTGGGCCAACCACATGAACCACAAAGGACTGGACATGTGGACCAATTAGAGCAAATGAATGTAGACCTAAACTTCTAATTGTTATATACATAGAATAAAAGTAACTAGGATATAGATCCGTACATCACATAGAATTGCATATTAAAACTAAGAATAATGAATCAAACAAAATTCAAAGAAAAAGAAATGAGTTAATCAACATGATCTAGGTCTAAATTCATTAATATAAATCTTCTTGGTCTTATACGCAAAATGTCTATAATCAAAACTTAAATACCTTGATGGTTATCAACTATCTTCAACGCACATACTTCAAATCAATTTGAATCCAACAATCTTAAATCGATTACTACCATCATACATCATCAAAGTTCAAGTACAATTACATTATTAACAATGTTGAAATGTATATTAACGCCGAACATTGCTTAAAATGTAATTGAACTAAATCCCAAATTCTTCACAGAGAATACTTGCGAGAAACAAAATCTTAAAGAAATCTTAAAGAAATCTCAATGAAAACTAAATATCAAATGGTTACCCTAATTCATATGACTACTTTGAAAGCCGGCTCAAAGTGTTGTCAAACTATAGACCAAAAGTAATAAACTTGTATTTGATAAAATCAAACATCAGTAGAGGACACGCGATGAGTGTGAGATGAAATGAACTTTGAATTAGGGTTTCAGAAGAAGTAAAAACAATAAATTAAAATAGAAGAAGTAGAGAAAAAATGCGGAGTTTGATTTTGATATACAGGAAAGGGATGAGTCGGAGGTAAAGTAAATCTAAATTAAGGTTTCCTAGAAAATGAATATGGGTTGTTACACTGGGTCATAGGATCCACATGTTTTCTAAATGGAAGATAACTATAATAATCAATTGTCTAGTGATTTTCTGGAAAAAAACCATTGACTTGTTATTTATCATTTTTTCACCAATAAGAAATGCACACGTAGCTAAATATCGCTAATCAATCCAAACATATTTGTGTTGTATCTTTATGTCGCCTTGTCAGCGATACATATTCATAATATATTGCTATTTTTCAAGCTCGTATTGGCCATTCAAAAAAATTAATTTCAAAATTTTGTTGCTAGTGGCGATATATTATCCATAAATATCAATTTTTTCAAATTTTTTTTCAAATTTAATTTATAAAAATACCGCTATAAAATAGAGCGGTAAGATTTTTTATTTTACTTCTATTATTATTCATAAGTAAAATATTTCAATAATGATGGCAAAATAGTTGCTTACATGACATTTGATTATCCATAAATAGAATATGTTAATTTTATTTTTAAAACATATGTTTTTTACATATAATAAAAAAATAAAAGTGCAACATATATATGAATGAAAACCATACATGATGGAGAGTTGGACCTCGATGTGTTTGGTCTCACGAACAATAAAGAGTAGCATTAATGAGATGAGTTTTAATTTCGAATTGAGATGTATCTAAAATAGTTTGGTTTTTGTGTTTAAATAATTATTCTATTTAGGTTTATAAAATATGATAGATTTCTTTTCAATATGATGATAATCTTGAAAATAATTGATCTATCAAATTTGTATTCCAAAATTGGTCAAATAAACAACTTAATTTGATCTAAAATTTATGAAAATTTACAAACAATCGGAAGGAATAAAAAAATTATAATTTGAAATTTTAATTTATTTTGATAATATAGGAATGTTGTTTAAACAGTTATATTAATTTTGATAATTATCCACTTTTTTAAGTAGGTAACGAATTTAGGCGGAAAAACTTTTGTGAAGTGAAACATGATGATAACACATGTCCATAAGTGTAATCATTTATTAGGATTAGATGATTAATATTTATTTCATCATCGTTTTAAAATATCCATATAGTGAAATGTTCAAATAGGAATTATGTTTTGCTTGAGTATATTTCGGTGGTGTTGGAATCGGCTTGTCTTATAGTTGGATCTATTACCGGTGATAAACCATTTCCTTTACTACAAAATCGAATTTCGACGCTACAAAATAGACTATACAAACTCAAAAGGACTATACAAAATCCAATAAGATATTACAAAATTCAATCAGAAAGCACAAATTTTAAAACAAACAGTTGAAAATTCAATCAGCATAAATTTTAGATGAAACAATATAATTTTATAAAAAATAATATGTTGTCAGTCTTCTTAAATAAAAATTAGTTTCTTAGAATAACTTTACTATATATAGAGGAAGGTTGCAAACCCTAACCTTTTTTTTCCTCTAGTTTTGCTTGATGAAGGTTTCAAACCACCTTAACCACTTTCTCATCTGGTTCTAGTCAACTATTGAAAACCAAGAGATGTGTTCAATTTGGATTGAAGGTGTTGATGTGCTTACATACACGCACATCTATATATATATATATATATATATATATATATATATATATATATATATATATATATATAGTATCATACAATCTATTTACGTGTAGGGTTTTTATACAAGAAACGTTTTGCTTACTTAACAAATATAGCTTAAACAAAAGGAAAATTTAAATGATAGCAAGCTGAATTGGTTAATGTAGCATCCCTCTAACTTGGAAGTTGTGTGTTCGAGCCTGTGGGCCAAATTTTTAGGGTTTTTTTCTGTAACTTTAAAGAAATAGGGGGATGTGATTTCACTTTAGGTTTCATGTTTGTCTTTCTTCTGGTAAACAATGATTTAAACTAACTTAACTCTAACTTTACAAAATCATGTTTTATAAATTATAGTCATAATGTTTATTTTATATGACGTAACAACATGATGTTTTTTATAAACAAATCCATGTTGCGAGTGGCCTATAAGTAAAAGTAGATGAGGCACTAACATTTTTCAATTAGATTTTTTAAGCAAATTACATTAGTGGGTTTTCTTTGAGTGGGGTCCCCTACTCCTAAGGTAAATCCGTCCCTACCGTGAAATGTGTTTAAAACTTGTGTGTGTGTGTATGAATATAGGTAGCCAACGGAGTTTATCTCAACTTCTGGCGACAAAACTGAGTTATCTAAGTATCTATTGGTTGTTGATGTATATAGCAGTGATAAGGTGGTGAACACATAACCCAGTTGTATAATGGTATGGTATTTGCTCTCAAAGAAACAAAGTGAAAGATTACTTAGGTAGTGTTTGATACGCAGTAATAAAGGGCGGAATGGAATGAACCATTGAACGCAGTGACGGAACCAGAAATTTTTTCTATTGGGGTCACTTTTTTCGGTGCTACGATTTCTATCAACTAGGTATTACAATTTTTGGGTCGGGTCGGAATTTTTACCTTGCAATCGTTATATAAATAAAGAAAAGAATTTAAATCTGTCATGACCTACCTTGCAATTGAGATTCATCTTCCTAAATCGATATAGAAGCACATTGGAAAAGATTTTCTTTGATTTATCTTCTTTTAGTAGTCAATTAACCAAAGCAAAAAATTAGTTAGAATAGTGTAGTGGCGATTAAGGGAGGGTTAGGGTTACAAGGAACTAGGGGTAAAATAGTAGCTCAGCTTAAAAAAAATGTGAAAAAACCCAAGCTCCAAGGTTTGAACTTGCGACCTATAGCAAGTTAAAACCCATGCCAAAGGAGAGAAAACCAATGAGCCAAAATTATTTTTTGTTTTTGTATTAAAACTAATAATACTAAGCCTTTGAATAGATGACCTGGGAAAAAATAATGTGATTAAAACTCCTTTAAGATTCGAACTCGCGACCTATAGAAAGTGTTAAAACGCACGCAAGGAACAGAAGCCAGTGAGCTAAGTTTAGTTTTTGTGATTTCTTTAGATTTAGTAGTATTAATGGGTTCACCTTTGGAAAAAAACTATAGGTTCACTTAAATTTTCGGTATTAAAGGTCTACTACTGGCTCAAAACTCAATGGGGTCACTTGACCCCGTACCCCCAAGGGTAGATCCGCCCCTGATTGAACGTGAATGTAAAAAGACATGTTTGGTTGATAAATGTAATGAAATGAACCATTACATAGTTGAACCCATTCCCTTAAATTCATTTCACCCACCCCTACTTTTTTTTTCATTCATTTCCTTCTTCCATCATTAGTCACCACCACCCACTCATATAACACAACAACCACCACCGGCCACCAAGATCGATCGTCACTAGCCACCGCCGCCGCCAACCACTTGCCAGCCGCGCTGCTGCAGCGCCAACCACCAGCCACCCCCTGCGCCGCCAACCGCCAACCACCAGCCACCCCCGGCGCCGCCAACCATCGGCCACCCACAGTGCCACCTACCACCAACCACTCGCGACATATCACGCCAACCACTAGCCATCGCGGCCAACCACCGGCCAGCCATGACGCCACCAACCACCAGCCATCCGCGGCGCCGCCTACCACCGACCACACGCGGCACCGCGCTCCAACCACCAGCCCCTGCCTCCGCTGCCACCAACCACTGCCACCGCCGCCGCCGTCATTGCCGCCAACCACTGGCCGCTGCCGCCACCTGCAACCACTGGCCACCTGCACCGCCGCCAACAACAACCGCCACGAAGAAGCATTACTAGCATAACCACTTTTACATTTTATTATTTTGTTTTTTTCTACCTAATAAAGAACACAAACTAATGATTTATTTCATTTGTAAATACTAATCAAATACGACAATAAAATGTAATGATTAATTTTATTTTTTCATCTATTCCATTACTTTAGTAATTGCATTTATTCATTTATTTTATTATCCCATACCAAACACAACTTTAGAGTTTGATAATATATAAAATGGCATTTAATAAAAGTCAAGGGTGGTGAACAACCCCATGAACAAAACCCCAAAAGTTCAAAACTAACAATGGCTAGTTGGTTACCCACGTTTCCATATCAAAATAATGGGTATGAATTTTATGTGGGCTCTGTAACTCTGTTGACTAGCGAGCCCCACATAATGGATCGCACAACCCATCAACCAACCCATTCCATTTGCGCAATCAAATGAAACCAATGTTAAACTTGGTTTATATTAGCCGAATAAATTTGAACAAATCCACTTTAACCATAGGCCTCACAACAACATAAAAAAAATTTCAATTTTGTTTCACCGCATATTTTTAAAGTTCACAATGTAGTAATCAAGTAATGTATGGATCCCGGTTCAAATGCAACGGTCCATACGACATCTAGTATCAATTTAGTTCACAATTTAGTAATGTATCTCGGTTTAAAAAAGATTGTTGTCTGTTGGTAATACGGCAATACGACTGTAGAAATTTCCCAAATAGGTTGGTTCGTTCTTACATTACCAAATCACACCATTGAACTTAAACAATGTTCTTGTTGTTCTGGGTCTAACTTAAACCTTGACAGGACAAACTTTACACCACATTTTATCCGATTCACACCAGCTTTACTCTGTCTTGCCAAGTACATACGCATCTCGAGAGCTTTGGCATTCTCGAATCAAACACTCCTCAAGGTGAGAGTCAGTGCCATTCTCATGCAACATGCAAACATGACCATCCGGCCCTATTTTAGTGAGGCTTTGAAGGGGTTTGCCTTGGAATTATTCAACATATGAAATAGTAATGACAACAATTGGGAAACAAGTGAAGAAATGGAGGTTATATTTGTTGAAAAAGCATTTACCATTCAAACTTGAATGATAAAATTCTCAGCCCTTTTCTATAGTCATTCCACGCAACCCTTTTGTTGCCGGTTGATTAGCTTGGAGACGAATAGACGCAAAAATTGAGTGACATATGTTTTTTTATTGATTTATGTAATAAGTCATGTTTCATGTCACGAGCAACGTAATGTGTCACACCATAAAAAACTAAATGAGCTAACAAACAGTTAAACTAGGACTGTTAGTGATAACAAAACCAAAAGTTGAGATTATTATTAGTTAAATTGTTAGTTGAGATTAATATTGATCAATAATCAATAGTATGGATTATTAATATCCAATTTTCCATGTCAAAATTGTTTATTATCGACGTGGTCCGCCTCCATGGTATTCCCCCGGCTGACCAGTGACTTGGTTTTCATGAGTACTTTGCTCGCAGACGTTCAAACTAGTAGGAACCAAACTTAATATGAGTTCAAGCTACCATCGACACACGGATGACCTTCGAATCATGACGTTATACTGAATTTTAGTTTACAACATTCTCAAATAATATGAAGGAACAAGCCAAGAGCCATCACCATGATCTAAACTTTGCTGAGGGGGACTATGTATGTATATTTTAAACTTCAACCCTATCGCTAGTTAACAGCGGCTCAACGAGTATCCAAGAAACTAAACCCCCATTCTACGGTCATTACAAGGTTATCAAGCTATATATAAGTTTACTAACTTTAGTAAACCAGTGTATAACACGGGTTAAACAAATAAAATATTAAATATACTAAAAATTTATCAAGTATAAAACGATATTTTACGATAAAATATAATTGAAATTACGTATAGTAAGAACAATATATAATAAAACAATTATATCAACTTTTTAAACTTTTGGTTTAAAACTTTTTTTCCAAAAAAATAATAAATATTTTGTTTCAAAACAAACCGCATTAAAAAATATCATTATTAAAAATTGTCTTATTATAAATTTCAATTTTAATTATTTTTTGTTTATAAAAAAATAACTTTTTAAAAACATTATTTTAAAAAAAGTTTGATGTTTTGTAAAAATTTCTTATTCTATAAAAATTATTTTTAAAAATAACATTAATAAAAAGATCTTTTTTAAATTTATTAAAAAACTATTTTTGTTCTAAAAAAAGTTAAATAATATTATTGATAATTAAGGTAATAATTTAATAGGAGAGAGAAGCGGGATAATTTTGGTGAGAATAAGCGTGGTGCCGCCATGTGTCACCTCAAGATACTATTTTATTAGAGTAGAAAGATTCTCTTTAAATTTTTGTTTCTTAAATTTGGACCTATCTAAACAAGGGAAATTACATATGCTTTTTTAAACTTATAAAACTATATATTTTCTTAAAATACAAGTTTTCAATGAATAAATTACAATGGTCTTGAAACATGATTTAGGAAAATATAAAATTTTACAAGTTTAAGGGTGATATATGTAATTCCCCCTAAAATCAAAGTAAAAGACTCATAGGCTTAATAGATTGTGGGTTTACCGCAAGTGTGTATCGAAGATCTAGTTAATCCACCTCTACGTTTTCAATACCAATTCAAAACTTCCGGTGATGGATTTTTGAGTGACGTTCAATTCGGAATTAGGATAAGATATGTAGAATTCTAGGAGGCGAAAAGATCAAATTTGTGATTGCTCGAGTCAAGGACGTTTTCTATACATTTAGACTTTTGAACAAATTTCTCAATGATTTGGAGGTGCCAAGATGTCTTTTACTCTTTTAGGGTTGAGGAGAACTCGTTTAGCGATTTGGGGGTGCCCATCTCTACCTGTTAGTTCGTTCCAGCTTAAAGTTACTCATCTTGACACCTTGATTATACTAGCTAATCCATATTGAACTATTTCTTTATATCTAAAGTCCAAATAAGTTAACATAATTGGTTGAAATTGTTATGTTTACCTATTATAATCGTCTCCAAGGAGACATTTTGAAGGTAAGATGTCTTTTTCTATTCAAAAATCGATGATTTAAATCCTGTAAAACACGTGCATATGTGATTGATAGAAGCTAATTAAGAGCTTGTAAAGGATATATATTTATACTAACTGCGGATTTACATGAGAACAAAAAGAAATAAAAGAGTGGAGAATAGAAGTGATCAAAGCCCAAACTCAGTTGATATGATATTGGTAGTTGTAGACTTGTAGTTTAGTATATTTGGGCTTCTTTATGTCATACTTTTAATGCAATGATTGTAATCCGTAACAAGAAAAAATGTTTTCTTGGTAGCATCATGATAGTGTTTAGGTTGCAAGTTAACACTTATAACAAAAGTTTATGAATTCCATTATTTTGTTTTTAAGGATTGGTATTATTTATTGTAATACGACTGAACTTAAATATCCTTCAAAACTGATTGGTTTCTAAAAAGTGGGTCATGTGGTACTTTTTTAAAGCTAATCAATAACGATAGTTAGCAAATACTTATAATTATGGGTGTGGTTTGGTGTTGTGGTAAATAAATATGAGTTTGGGGTGTTATTCTCACCCCAATGGAGTCGTGAGGGTGGTACTTTCTAGAATTATTTAGATGCTACCTATTTTATCTTAAATATTTTAGGTGTTGTTAAAAAAATATTTATACTATATAATAAAAGAATATTTTTAAGAAACACATGACAACTTCTGGTGAAACCTAAACTTTTGTTTCTCATATCTCTCTTATATTAAATGAAAATAATTTTAAATAAGCAAACTAAATAATTAAATAACAAAAATATAAATCTTTTTATTCTAATAAATTATTGAAACATACTAAATTATAAGATTCAAGTTGTATCTTATTTTAAAATATAATTTTATAATTATTGATTTTAATTATTTGTTATATATATTGTTTTTTTATATTTTCATCACTTATTATTTCTTTAATGGATAATGACATATAGCATACAAAATATTAACAAAGCTAATGATTTTAATGCTTTGAAATTTTTCTATCCATGTAACACATAGGTTTCGAATCTAGTTAATAAATAACCAAAAGAGTGATATAAATTGTTGTATGCTTGCTCTAATAAAGCTATTTTAAACCCACGTCTCCTATGAGAAACTTAAGAACACTCACAAACACAACCCATCATTACCACCAACTACAGAATCTTATAAACATCATCATCACCCACACACAAAGCGATTTAAACATTATAAAACACCTTAATATCTAATCATAATCCACATACAAAACTATCTAATAGATCAACAGCTTAAATCATACAAGAGGTGATATAAGTGGTCAATAAATACATAAAACCAATCAAAACTGTCATATAATCTGTATTTGAATCAAATATAATCCAACTAATATGATGCAACATACAACCCTAAATATAGTTTCCATTTAAAATTAACTTTGCAAAACATATACTCTCAAACTCATAAAGAGTAACATCCTACTAACCATCCTAGTAGTGTTAGATCATAAAATAGTTGGTAAAAAAAAATTTTTTTAATTGTTAATTGGATCACTAATAAATTACTTGTTCATCTGATCATCTTCATTATTAAATACGAAACATTATGACACTAGGCTGACACATCCCTAAATAAAAGCTCGTACATCACTACATCAGTCTCAAATCTTAAAAAAAAATTAAAAATAAAAATAAAAACCTATTTTAAGTTTAAACACATGTGAAACTTAAATAAGAAGTTTAGTAAAAGTATTGAAGTAGCATAAGCAACCTTTGACCTAAATTGTACCGCAGGTAGGGTCCACAAGTGTTATAGCCTGGGGGTCAAACCTATAACCAGGGTCTAGAATAAACAACCATCATTACTACAAGGGCGTGAGTGTAAAATAAAAGAGCGGGTAAAATAGAGGACAAAAAGGCAGTCAGTTGGTCGGGTCGTTGAACGTAGTTGTCACATCTTTATATCAACATTTTCTGCCTTGTTGCATGTGCCATCATACATCCACATCTACTTCCTTATAATAACCAATCAAAATTAATTTTCAACCATAATATTTCAAGTTCCATCCCTTCAATTGATTTAGATCTACAACATGAAAATGACATGTGCTACTCGTATCTATAAAAAAAGTAACAAATGCGTGATTTTTAGTAAACAAGTTCTTGATTTGTTTGGGTGTGAATAATTTAATGGTATGTATTAAGATGTATTATATGATACAATGTACATATTAGAAAAGAAGTTGAGTGTTTTTTTATTTATTTAAGCATTAGCTATGTATTATGTGATACATTGTAAAAGAAAAGAAAGCGAAAGGAGAAAATTAATGAAACATGTCAACACCCTCTTAAATAATGAGATCGTGTATGTTGTGCCTTTGTGACGAACATATGACCTTCAAGAGGCAGTGAGTAGTTACTGGAAAAGAATGAAAACAAGCTTCGAAACATGGACTTCCGATAGAGGAAATCATGTGTTTATTATTACACCTCCGCTTAGAAGGTTTGTATGTGTTAAAACTATAGGTGTTTACGATATTGTTTTTAAACTAGTAAAAAGGTTTAAATTAGTTATCAGTTGATTTTGTTGCAAGGACTTTCAAATTTCTTGATTGGTGATTTAAAAATCATAACCGAATGGAATGTTTTGGTTTATTGTGTAACATAGAAACCATAAGGATGATTCGTGATATGTACATGTAATACGTAATGTGACGGTGTAACCCTTAATCTTCGTTGCTTTGTTTCCTTGTTATCATCGAAAGTCGAAACGCACACTCATCACCATTGTTGCACCATACCATATTGGTTATTCACTGCCTCAAACACACACTTAGATAACGTTTGGTGCGTAGAAGTGAAAGACGGAATTGAATGAAGCATTTGAGAGTGAATGAAAAAAATGTTTCTTTGGTGAAAAAAATAAAAAAAATTATTACATAAGTAATTTTATTCCTTCTAGTTCATTCCATCTACCTTTCTTTTTTTTTTTTAATTCTGTTATTTCTTTCATTCTTAGTCATCATCGCCACCCACCCACCACTATCAGCCGACACCACCACCATCGGCTGTCACCACCACCACACCCACCATGACACCACCGACACCAACATCGCCACCGCCACCACCGGTCACCACCACCAATAACCAACGGCCACCACCCACCACCATTATTGTAATGATTCCAGAAGAGGTTGATGCACCCAAAACTTTCAAGCTGCTTCCTGTATGCATGCACTTAATGCATAATGAAAGTTACTTCGAAAGTGTTACACACTGCAAAGAAATTACACTAAGTGTAAAATCTTCCGAAGCCAAATACCAAATCTTCCGAAGCCAAAGATGAAGTCTTCCGAAGCTTAGAAGACAAAGTCTTCCGAAGCCATGAAGATAGAAGACTGATTTCTTCCGAAGACAGAGAAGACATGCTTTCTCTTATCAACTTTTTCAGAAAGCTGACCAACTTTCCGCTGCCACTCTGCAGACTCACCAACTTATACAAGTTGGTGAAAAAGTCCATGCTTTAGGAAGCTGTAGATTATGGTTTTGAGTCTGTAACTTTCTACTTTATGTACTTATATCCTTTTTGTATTATATTAGGAAGTGAGCTATGGTATGTCATAGTCACTAGTCAAAAGGCAATCTACCTTTTGACTTTACATTAATCTTGTTGTCTAGATTAGTGTTTCCAGCTGGCCTTCAAAGTATGGTCGGCTGTAGGATGTAGTATAAAGTATCTCAGGTCCTCGTATTTTGTGTATGCTTTGTAACACTTGTAAAAGAACTTGAGAGCAATATACTTTATCCTTAAAAAGCATTCTGTGTGTTGTTCTTGGTTCCGTCTCATCTTTACTTGTCTGTGTTTCTTAGTATCACCAAAAGGTTCCAGTTCCCTATTTGATCTGTTAAGTGTTCTAAGTCTCTCCTCATTGTGAAACTGATTGCATTGAACACCTTCACCGGTACTGCAATTATAGAGAACCACAATTGGTCATCATCGGCCACCACCCACCACCATCGACAACCACCACCAGCCACCATTATCGGAAACCACAATTAGTCACCATCGGCCACCACCCACCACCACCCACCATTATCGGGAACCACAATCGGTCACCATCGGCAACCACCCACCACCACCGACAACCACCACCAGTAACCAATGACCACCACCAGCCACCATTATCGGGAACCACAATCGGTCACCATCGGCCACCTCCACCACCGGTCACCACGACCCCAACCACCGGCCACCAGTCGCCACCACTGACAATCACCACCGGTAACCACTAAACACCACCACCACTAGATGCCACCACCATCGGCCACTACCCACCAGCACCGACAACCGCCACAGGTAACCACCGGCCACCACCACCACTGCCGGCCTCAATCGTTAAGAACCACCATCGGTCACCACCGGCCACAACACCACCGGTCATCACCACTAACCACTTTTGTTTCCATTTCTTTCTTTTTTTTTCTATATAACAAACAACACAAAGTAATGATTAATTTCATTCTCATATGATAAACAAACATGATAATAAAATGTAATTATTCATTTCATTCATTTGTCCATTCTATTCTCTCATTCATTTCATCCCTTAGTCTATTCTATTATTACATACCAAGCACACCCTTATTGTTTTTCTTCTGCATACCTTCGAGTACCAATCACCTATCATGGCAACTAAATGTCAAATAAATTCGAAACCGAATTCTTAGTAATAATTTGGTTTGTTTTGGTTTGGTATATAAATATTTAAAACATCAATATTTGATCTAAATGTTTAAAACCAAACCATAAACAATTACCTTCCAATACCTGTTCTAGAATCTTGTTTAAACCAAACCATAAAAAAATTATATGTCATAATTTTTAATAGTTATATGATACTAGAATTAAGCCCCCCCCCCCCCCCCCCGGTTACGATCAGGCATAAAACTTTGTCAAATTATCAATGTCACGTCACCGCCAGCTACCAACATCATTAAAGATGTGATGTGTTAAAGCGAAGAAATTTGATCGAAACGTAAAACATAGAAAAGTATAACTAAGTCGATCTACGATTAACACGTTGCGTCAAATATGTCAAACGAAAAAATAGATGTAAAAACATTAAACCACATACACACGTTACGCTGTGTTAGCTAAGAAAATTTAGAACAAAACCTAAAGTAAAACGTAAAAATTTTAAACCACACATGAATGTTACATCGTGTTAACTTGCAAAACTTAGAACGAAACATAAAATTAAATTTTACGAAAGATGAAAAGTATATGGGCCAATGTTGAAAGTAAAAAAGTTGTGAGGTTAAAATACAAAATATGAAAAGTTTTAGATTAGAAGTAAAATATCAAATTTTATAAGGTTATATTACAAAAAATAAATATTGTTAAAATATATCCGGTTCAAAGCAATATATGACAATATTATGTTTCTTGAAGTGGTTTTACACTTTTAACATAGTATGAACACTTATATAACGAAACTATATATTATATTATAAATTACTAAATTACTTAAAAAAATAAGATTTTGAAAGAAAATAAATTTAAAAGTTTTTTAATATTCGATCCGACTATTCTGTCCAGTTCACCGGTCAAACCAGTAACCAGCCAGTTCAAATAAAAAGAATATAAATACATAAAACCAGACCAGTTCCTGATTCAACCGATACGACATCCTGCTCGACGCAAAAATACGTATCATATTGACTAGAGGTAAAGCATATATTACTTCGTTTAGCACGTAGTCAATCCCTCTTTAAATTGAATTGACAAATGATTAAAGCAACCTTCTTGATCCTCTTTTTGGTCTCACTTGTGTCCCACATTGGATACTTCATCATGAGCTAAAGCACAATGCTACTCAAACAATTCACACCACCCCTACCCCACACCCACAACAATCAAGACTATAACCACCACTCCATCTCTCTTCACTCCAATCTCCCCTCAATTTTCGCCACAATTCAAGCCCACAAATTTCTCCACAAAACCCATTTTCTCCATTATCGGTATGCAAAACATCTAACTTTTTTTTATTTTTCATAAACTTTCTTTATTCTCACTTTCTTCTTCATTCCTCTGTTCAACAATAATCTGAATTTCTTGCAATATCATCTGTTTGATTTGATTTGGAGTATTAATATTCAACTATCTTCAGTGGAATTCAGTTCTTCATAGTTTCTTCCTTTGGAAATTTCTGATTTGGTGTAAGTTTTTCCATATATGGAAGTAATGTTTCTCTGTTTTCTTGCAGATGAAAGCTCAAGAACACATTGCATGATTTTGTTTATAAATGTATGTTTTTATAGTTAAAGAAATGTGATTTTGGTATTAATTGTTAATGATTCTTGGAAACCCAATTAAATTATAGTTATTATTGTTTAATTTTGAATCTACAATCCATAAAGTTTCATGCTTTCATCATTTAAAGGGTTCCCCTGTTTCTTTTTTCTTAAGACAGGCATGGGATTCTGATATTGAGTGTGTTTCCACTTTAACTTTCTGCAAATTTGATGATTTCATATGCTAATTGAAGTAATCTTCCATTGTTAATGTTCTTCATCGTGTTCAATTTGTAGTCTAATTAATTGGTGAACATCGAAAGATCGAAAATGGATGAAAAACAGCTAGATTTGAATGCCCCATTGCTCTCTGTCAGACGATTATCAGCATCGGGTCCAAATTCCGACAGATTGTCTAACAATTCCGGTAGAAAATCACCATCAATCCGACAACAATCACTTCCGATCACCCGATCTCAATGGGAACCCGAAGAAGAAGTCACGAAACCCGCAGCGATTCCCTTCGTCTGGGAACAAATCCCCGGTCAAGCGAAATTTGGGGAAACCCCTGTTTCACAGCAGAGTAAAAACACCCGAAATTCGGAGAGATTTCATTCAGGAGCAATTCAGATTGATGAACAATCAGCAGAAGATGTGAATGTTGATCCAATTGAAACGCTTTCTATGTCGTTTTCGTGCAAATTCAGTGAAGAGAACAGCGAAACAGAGTCTTCGCGATCGTTCTGTTCTGATTTCCAGACTCGTGATTATCTAATGAATCGGTTTTTGCCCGCGGCGAAGTCGATGATCGTTGAGACCCCGGAATATGTAGCCAAGAAGCAAGAGCCTCAGATTCTCGAGCCCCCGAAGTATGTCAAGAAGGTTTACAGTGGAGAACTGAGGCCGTTGTTGCTTGAAAAGTACCCGGTTGGTTCGTATGATCGTGATAGTGATAATGATAAAGATAAAGACAGTGTTGTAGTTGATGATGAGGTTAAGAAGAAACCGAGCAAAAAGGGTTTTGGGTTTTTCCTCCCTCGGATATGCACGAAACGGGCCTCGTGCCTTACGAATCCGATGCCCGGACCGAAAGCGAAGGTTCATCAGAGCCAGTCCCCGGTCGTTGATTCACCGGGGCGCATTCCACGGCTCTCTAGGAGAACTTCATATAGCGGACCATTGACTCCGAGTCTTGAGAAGGTAATTCTTGTGACTTTAATAATAAGTTCTTGTGACCCAAATAGATGGATACCGATTGAATGGCGTGTAACGGGTTGAATGGCGTGTAACGGGCTGATCTCGGGCTCAGATAAGCACCAACTCGTCTCGTTTCAAGCTTTATGTCCAAAATTAGAGCTTCTCTTATGAGTCATTTTGCAAGCTCCGCAATATAATATATATTATTTAGTTATTTTTATTACAGTTATATAGTAATAAATAAAAACCATTATGTTATTATAAATAATAGACTTGTTTAAGTTTATTGTTGTAATAAAACTCTATATATGATGTTCATCCAAACACAATTATTGCATACAACAATGTAAATTTGTTGGTTAAAATTTGTCTTGCAGCAAGCTATGGATGCTGTAATTAAGAAAAGAGCGGAGTCGCGACCGAAAGAAGCACATGAAACTCGGCACAGAAGTCCATTTGCTCGCTCGGGTAACTCATTACCATCATCCCCACACCGAGGGTTGTCTCGTAGCGGTCGTATATCCCCATACCGCAACGAATCCCCTCGATCCCCATTCCATGATGGGGCCCGGTTTCTTGGAGTTCCAAAGGATGCTCAGAATCAGATTGTAAAGCCTAAAACTTGCCCTTCCCTTAATGTGAAAAGCCATTTTTCACCTCGTTTGATACACGATAGTCCTCTGCTTGCAACCGAGAAGACATTGTACATAGATTGGATTGGGAAACCATCAAACCCGACACCTAATCAGGCCAAGATTGAGCCAAATGGTGATCTGGATGGCTCGGTTCGTGTGCCTCCGCTGCCTAAATCACCCACGGAATCGTGGCTTTGGCGTAAGATGACTCTAAGGAACCCATTTCCAAAGAAGCTGCAACAGGTTCCTGTTGTAAAGAGTCCTACAAATGGACCAAAATGGGAATCCATTGTGAAGACTTCTAATGTGCATCATGATCACGCACGGTATTCCGAGGTAAATTGAATGCAAACGGGTCAAAACAAGTTCGGGTCAGCTGTTAGCTTTTTACCCAAAACTTTTATGTTTTTCATATATAATTACTTTCCAAATTTGAATAAAAAATACATCATTTTCAATATTATCAATTTTGTAATGGGGTGATTAACATTGTTTTAAGGGATGGAAATACACTTTAGCCACTTTTGACGCCTTTGACTAGCTTCATTTTTTCTAACACTTACTTATTTTTATATTTAAACCGTTAGAGATAAAAACATATCTGGCGTATAACCAATTTTGAATCTGAAACATTCACTTATGAATCTTGTTGGTCTACTAATTGCAGGAACTGCTTAGTGTTTCCAAGTACACGGAGATCTCGTTTTGAGGAAAAACAGATAAAGAACGTTAACTCTCGTAAAGAATGTGAGGCTGTTTTGTTTTTCTGATAGCCCCTTGTTGAGTCGAGTTTTTACATTCACATTTTTTTTCTTGTTTTAGAGGTGATATTTCATGAACGGATTTGGTTTGATTGGATGATGGTTTTTGCATCCAAAATTGTGATCTTGTTAACAGTTGATCTTGTTATATGTATGATGAACGTATTGTTCATCTTCGAATTGATATTTGTAATTGAAATCAAAGAGATATTGATTGTGTTTTGAAGGCAAGTGTTCAATGTTCTTGTTTTTTTTTTTTTTGGTTATTTGAATATTGTTTCTTATATTGATCGAAAAACTATTCGATTTTCAGGAAATAACACAATTATTTAAAATTATTCTCTGCCGTTCAAAAAAAAAAAAAAAAACACACACACACAATTATTTAAAATGTAAGTGATCAACTTTTGCCAATTGGATATGCATATTTATCTATAAAATATTTTTCTTTATATATAAATATGAATTCAGAATCAGATTGGTTCGAAAAATACAAATTTGAATTAGATTTGACACCGAATGTGTTTTAGCGCCTACGAAAAGTAGAAAACCTAAAAAAGAACCCATGGGTCTGGCTTTGGGCTGGTGTGGACCTTTCACTTTAAAGTTGGTTTTGATCAACCTTATTCTCTAATTTTCGGCACCACTTTCATAAAGAATCCGTTACCCTCTCTCTTCATATTATTATAAGTATGTTTTTTATGACATATAAAATGATTTAAATTGGTTGTGAGTATAACAGAGATAAAATGTTACTGTTTATTTATATAATCAAACAAAACATTGTTTACTTATATAAATTTTTTAATTAATTTTAAAAGTAATTGTAAATAAAAAAATGATAATAATAATAATAAATGTATAAAATATTATTTTGTAATTGAAAGAAGAAAGATAATATAATAATTTTTAGTATAATAATAAACAAGTAATGATAATGCTTTTAGTTTTAGGAGGGTAAAATGTAGGTTGGTCAAAAGAAGGGGTCAGATTATATAGTGATTGAATATAATATAGGAGTGTCATAATGTCAACCTAAATTTGATAAGAAAAAAGTTATGAAAGTCTTAAAGTCAAACTAAGTTTATGATTTGTCTTTTACATTGGTGAGAAACAACGAAATAAAAACAAAAGATCAGTGAGCCATTTATCATAAGTTAGGTGGTTTAATAAAAGAAGATTAAAGAAAATACAAAAACTAAGAGGCGATATGGTCAATTAATCACTTTGTATCATTTTAAGGGGCAATTTCGTACGGCGGACATTATGATAATATAAACACCTATTTTAATAATATACATGATGAGCCCCAAGCCCGCCCCCAATTACTCATTTATATCAATATATGCCCCCAAATTACTCTCACTTGGGCCTACATCGAAGAAATATTTTCTTTTTTGTTTGTGGGCTCCTATAGACCTTGATGAAAACTTGTAAATGAGATCACTATATTGATAATTGAGATATTTCATAGTGAAGATAAAGCTCTTGATAGATTACCAAGGTGAGTTAGTAGCATCCATCAAAACCAATGTAAATTATGTCTTTCGTGTGTAGATTTTTCTTCATAGTCAAACTTGTCTGTTTATTTTTTGAAATCTGCATGTTTTTTAAGAAATGATTTACGAAGAACTAAAGATTTTGAAGAGTTGTAATTAATATTAAAGATAACTTTATTCACCCTTCCATCTTGTATTCGTGATAAATTGATTCTACTATTTATAAACATCAGATGTGACATTTTTATGCCAACAAGGAAGGTGGTGGTCAACCAACAGGGAAGGTGGTTGAGGTAATAGAATAAGAGTATTTTTGTCTTTTTAAAAAAAATTAATAGAAAAATTAACTGTCCATCCAACTCAATGACCAAATCTGTTACGTTTATGCATACTTTTGAACTGACCTTGTAGTTTTCTAATTCTGGGGATCAAAACCGTAATTTGAACATATCACATGGACCATCCGTGTAATCTACTCTAAAAATTTGTATCAATACCTTTTCATTTGTATTATAACCAATTTCAACATTTTATGAATTTTGGAATTACAACTATGGATTTAGGACTAAGCAAACCAACCAAACAGACGAAATAAACAAGAAACAAAATTTTACTAAAATAACAATTGAATCCTATATCCATGATCGTTGCAGCGTACTATGGGACCAAGACTGTTGTTTTGTGATAGATCCCTTGTTAGTAGGGGTGTCAATTTCCGACACGATATGGAAACACGACATGAACTTAATACGAAATTCACGGATTTGTATTTGGTCTAAACGGTTGTGATCAGCTTTGGGTCTACTTCGGGTCGACCCGGGGAATACAAATAGTTTAACGGGCTATGTTGGTGTCAACTATTGAGGTTCATTAGTTGACCAGTTAATTATTTATTTATTTATTTATTTTAATGTGATGTATATAGTAACTTAAACTATTTGGGTATTTTTATTTCAAAATCAAGAGTTATAGAAATAAACTTAAAATAGTTTGAACATAATTTCTTAGAAAATAAAATAAAATATTTGAGGTATTTTATTTTATAAAATAAAATAAAATAATTTCTTAGAAAACTATTGAGGTTCATTAGTTGACCAGTTAATTATTTATTTATTTATTTATTTTAATGTGATGTATATAGTAACTTAAACTATTTGGGTATTTTTATTTCAAAATCAAGAGTTATAGAAATAAACTTAAAATAGTTTGAACAATATTCTAATATACATATTTAGAATATTGAAGCATTAATTTGTAAATAAAATAAAATAAATATTTTCTGTGTTCAACATGCAAACACACTCTTCGCGTTTAGGTTTATATGTGTGACATGATTTTTAGGTATGTGTCGTCTTCGGGTTCGTGTAAAATTCTGGATCTATATCGAGTTTGACCCGTCACTCGTGGACAAAACTCATTTAGCAGGAGTAATCAGTTAGGATCCTCTCGTTAGCAATCCCCAATCCCCATGACAACACACTTTTGAAGAATAGCATTGGTATGAGAAATTAACATTGTGGACTTGAGGAGTCGATTAACAACCCTATCCCCTTGGCCCTTGGGTTTGACAGAGATGACTCTAGAGTCTGCTTAATGGTGTGGGCTTATTTGTTAAGCCAATACCTAAAACACAATTATCATATAAGCTGCTTTATTGTTGATAATTAGGCCCAAAGGTGTATAAAATGGGTAGAAATTGGATCGGAAACTGTTTTTGAACCCTGTTAGGATTGGGTCATTAAATATAAAAGTTATTTTTTAGAATCGATTCTAGTTGAAAGCGGTTTGGGCGAGTGGAAGGACCAGGCTTAAATCAGTTTGAGACTGGTTTGGTTCAAGTTTTACTTGGGTGAAACTGGTTTCACTGAATAAGATTAAGAACTGATCTCAAATCTACGGGTTAGAGCCGGTTTGAAGGGAACCAGTTTGACACCCAGGTCGAGTCGGGTTGCCAGTCCTTTTAAGTATATAATTATTGCATCAGACACGTATCAATGATAAGATCTATCTCCTTATATCTATTTCTAATACTGTTGTCCTATGAAGCCTGTTATGCTTGTTTTATAACAAATGACTTATTTAAGCATTTTTCAAATTGAAGTATTGAAGAGTCATAACCATTATATTGGTCCTCTGTGAACAAACCCACCGGTAAGAAATTTATAGGTTATATAATATACATTACTCGTTCATTATGTTTTAAATAAGTTGAATATATTCAAATAGTAGCACCCTTTTACTTAGAAGACTCGGTGTTTTTTGTCGATATGTTTTGTGTTTGTCTTTTATATAGATAAAAGCATAGTTTAGTTATCATAAATGTAATTGAGCTATTAAATTAAATACCTCGTTGACTTAAAAATGATAAATTATAAACTTAATCAAACTATTGAATTAGGTACCCGTAAAAAGAATATATTCAATAAAGTAATTACCAACTTGAATACTGGAAAATGACAAGATAACATAAAAATAATAACCCTCATGTAAATTTATATGCATCTCGTCTTTATATAACGTTATGATATCGACTAACCAAGTAACTGCCACCGCATATATATTCTTGGATTTTATTAGTTTTTTAATCAACGTAGTGGTCATTCAAGGAATTAATTACATTTAGAATTTTAAAATTATATTCGGCATGTTATGTTGTTTAATGTAATTTAAATAAATGAATAGGTTATACTAATAATACTCAGCTCAAGTGGTTGAAATAAGATATTTTAAGACTTTATTAAAACAAAGGAAGATTTTAAGTTTAAATCTCACACGTGACAAAAAATGTTTATAGGTTGAGTCACTAGGTTTTTTCCGCCTAAAGTGAAGTTTCTAGGTTGGGTCACTAGGTTTTTTAAGCCTAAAATGAGTTTTCTTCTTATGGTGGTTACGGGTTCATGCTTTAGCTGTACAAATTGAATTGAATAGGTTATCATACGCTATGCTAAATTAAAAGAAATATGTTTAGTGAATTAGAATACAAATCAAGGATAATCAGATGTTTGTATTTGCAAGTTTAAGAGCAAATAAATTAAGGTAATAAATTGATATTAAAAGAAGTACAAGATTATATTCATTTGTCATTAGGTTTTATAATAAAAGAATATTATCATCTCTCACTCGTTTTACTTAAACTAATGGCATTAGCGATATGAATTGCTCGATCATTCCAAATCGCATACCCTTTAAATAGGGTTTAAGAATGGGTCTAATAATCTATTACGTATAAAACCCATAAACACATATGCAAATTACAATAATAACGTTTGATAATATTTCCCGTAATTGGAGTAATCGTGGAGTAGACGCTAAAACCGGATCGAAAAAACAATTACAACAAAAAATAACACGACAAAAAACATTGTTTTTGAACTTTTTAGATATAAGAAGAAACAAACTCAAAACGTATATATTACATACAAGCATTTTAGCCAAACCATAATCCAATTAAGGGTGGGTCACACCCGTGGCGACTCACGGTTAAGTAGGGATTCTTAGCCTTGTGTCATGGTGCGTGAGTGTATATTGTATATTTTGAAAAATGCTTGGTTTTTGGGTGTTTTGTATATATCATTTACGGAAATGTGTGGTTTCGTATATGCCATATATGGATGTGTGTATGCGGTAATAATAAAGGATGCAGTTAAAATTAAAAAAAGCTTACTAAGTTGTGTCACATAATCACTTCCATAATAAAATTTACAAAACCACCCACTCCCGTAAATACAAAACACCTAAAAACCAAACGTTTTTCCGGAACATACTTACAAATCATGATGGAAATTAGTACTCCAAAAAATATTCATGATGGACGCTACACTTATGGTTATTCAGTATTATCAACCATAAGTGTAGCCTCACCGGTGACCGGCTCCGGCAACATTAGCGTTCGTAACCCTGGCCGGAGTTCCCGATCAAAAAACTCATCGTACTCCACCCGATCCCCGCCTTTCTTTTTCACCTCCACCACCCTCAAACTCGGAGTCAACTCAAACACCTCAACCGCAATCGTCAACGGACCCTTCTCACCCTCCCTTGACCCCTCCAAACTCACCCGAAAATCCCTCCTCCGCACCCTAAACTTAACCTCTTTCCCAATCTCCTCAAGCCTAGACACGATGGTCCGTACTGACGCACCGGTCACGAACCGCAACTCCTCCCCACCGTCCTCAAACAGCCCACATAAACTGAACCCACGGGAAAATGAAATCAAGTCAAACGCGTTCAAACTAGCTGGTCTAGGCATTGTCACAAGCCCCTTTCGGGGCGGTGACCCCGGGCCCAATGACTGATCCGAATAATAATAATCTATGGCATCATCATCTGCATCATTCTCCCCGTCTTTCACGCTAAACATAATATCATCTTCAAAGTAAAAGTTAACACGCCGGAAACCCTTTTTAAACCACCGGGTTTCCATCAACTCCGGGATGGTGATTCGGGCCTCCGGGTTCGTATGCAGGAGACGCCTAAGCAACCGCGTTAACTCCGGCGAGAACCATCTCGGACACCGGAATTCCCCTTTGTAAATCTTCTTATACATCACCACAATATTCTGATCGTTAAAGGGTAAATAACCAGCCATTAACACAAATAATATCACCCCACAAGACCAAATATCAACCTTAGCAGCTTCATACCCTCTCCGGCGTAAAACCTCCGGCGCAACATATGCCGGAGTCCCGCAAAACGTATGAAACAATCCATCGCCTCTAATCTGATCGGATATCGCGCTTAGGCCGAAATCCGACACCTTAAGAGTACCATCTTCATCCAGTAATATGTTCTCGGGTTTCAAATCGCGGTGAAAAACACCACGAGCATGACAAAACCCTACTGCAGAAATGAGCTGTTGGAAGTAATTTCTCGCAGTTTCTTCTTTCAATCTACCTTTAGCGACTTTATTGAACAATTCACCCCCTTTAACATACTCCATAACGAAGAATATCTTGGCCTTTGTGGCCATAACTTCAAATAGTTGGACGATATTCGGGTGGCGAACGCGCCTGAGGATGGAGATTTCGCGTTTGATGTGGGATATCAATCCGCCTTTCATGATCTGTTGTTTGTCGATGACTTTGATGGCGACGAATTCGTTGGTTTTGACGTTGCGAGCGAGGTAGACTTTGGAGAAGCTGCCATGGCCGAGGAGTTTTCCGATCTCGAAGCGGTTTAAGAGGAGGTCTTGAGCTTCTTTTCTGGTGGTTGATGGTGAGTTTGCAGCCATGAAGGAGATAGATGATAATTGTAAGGTGTGTAGGAATAGAAGGTTTGTTTGTATGCTGGGAGATGTGATCACATGCTTGTGTTGAAAAGTATACTTCGTGATAAACAACGAATGTGCTACATGTTGTTGGACTTAATCAAGGAATATATACAAAAAAATGTATAATAAAATGTTTCAATGGTATTTTTTTATTGAGGATTTATGGTTGAATTAGTTACTCGATCTTACACAACCTGTAAATTCTAACGTAAACACATTTAAAATTATGTAACTCAAATATGATTCGTTTTCGGGTGGAGGGTTGGGTGTAATGGTAATTAGATAGGTGTAAGAGTGGTGTGTTCATACCAACCAAAGGTTGTGGGTTCGAGTTTTGGTGGGGACAACTTTTATATTATCTAGGAGTACTTGTCCATTATATCCTACTTAATTTAGTAATTGTTGCTAAAAAATAAATAAATGAATAAAACGATTCGTCTAATATGTTTGTCTAAAAAGACAAATGGATATACCGATTAGCGGATGAAATAGGTCATAGGTGAGTTGACGGGTAGTAATACATGGGTTAAATGATTATAGAACTAATAATATTACTAATTTTCAGCGTGCCTGTTAAAGGAATTATTAGCCGTTGACTACAAGTAAAGACGATTTGTCGACAACATTTTTGGCAATCAAGATATTATCATGAGAAACATCATCTTGAGGAAAATACAGACAAGACGCACAAAAACAAAAAAAAAAAAAAAAAAAAAATTAAAGTGTTAATCCCTCAACCAAAATATCATGTCCTTTTTAAGGGTTTCTTTTAGTTGTGCCTATTTTAGTATATATTTTTTGTTCTAGTTTTTTAAAGGAGCCTTATTTATAATAAGCCATGTAATCACATTTCTTTTGCACTTCTACAGTTTAAGGGGTGTTGTGGTGGGCTCTATAAGGGTTTTAACCAATCATTTTGTTTATTATCTTTTAATCATTGATTTTTTTAAAAGAATTTGTTATTTAATTGATTTTATTAATATTTTTAAAATAGTACCAAATCTGCACAAAATTTGTTGTGTGTTTCTTTAGATCGTAATGCCTGGCAATTTTCAAGTCTAATTCATTGTTTATCACGACAGGACTTTGTGCGACATCACCTTGATATCATTGACAAATTGATTTACTTTTATCTTCCAATATCATGTTATGTAGTATTGAGCATGCATGCCTTGCATCACTTATACACCATTGACAAATTGATTTACTTTTATCTTTCAATATTATCTTATGTAGTATCAAGCAAGGATACCTTGCGTCACTTATCTTTTCTTTCGCCTGCATTCGTGCCAGATTTTGAATGATAATCCAACGCTTCTTTAAAATTCCAAAGGCCTTTCAATATCTTTGTTATAAATTGTTGTGCCTTTTTGAATAGTTTAATTTATTCCTCACGTAGGCAATTTAATTTTTTTAATTAACGGTTTTACTGGACTTGTTACTTTCATATGCTTTTTGTTTGCCTAGTATGTCTTGTGTTGCCTTAGATTGCTTTTACACCTTTGTTTTGTATATATGTTAATTACCTCTTGTGCATACTTTTGTTTTTGTTACTTGGGTTTTTGAACCTATTAGTCCGTCTAGATGAATTGCTATTTTTATATGCTATCTTATTTCTTGCTAACCTTCAAGATTTTATGTCAATGTTTTGGTACATTTATGTATTTTATCTTATTATGGTTGTTTATTGCTACTTATTGCGTGTTGTACCTGTATGTTACATATTACAAGATGCTTGTGTCAATATTTTTTAAAACTTTTAGAGCAATGGGTCTTATTGGAAGCAACTTTTTTTATCCTTTAGGATAGAGAAAAGATTTACTCCCATCCTACCCCTTCCTAACCCTATGCATAGTCGATTATACGTGAGATATACTGGGTTTATTGTTGTTGTTGAACGGATCGGGGGATTCCTCACACTACCCATGACTATCTCCTTTTGCTCCATGCCCGCAAGCCCCTTCAGTCCCTCCCCCTTTTCCATACCCCCAATTGTGGCTTCAAGGCCCTGGGCACGGCTTTAGTGACATGTGACGCGAACCCCTCAACGACCACAGTACCCAACCTGATAGTAGCCTAGGAAACAAAATAATAATCTAAAATAAATTTCAAATAAAGATGAACCGGCTTCAAATTAACTAACTAATATTAACCTAATATTTCTTAGGACAACTCTTGATTTATATCTATAGTCATATATATTTCATAAAACTTAGAACTTCGACCTTTTGGATATAAAAGAACACCTTAACATCGTAGTATGCATTAATATGATCAATCTAATGAAGTTCAATTGGTACTTGAATAAAATGATAATTATATCCAAAAAAAAAAAAAAACACATGTAGCTTCTAGACAAATTATTTCAGTAATTTACAATATTATTTCCAACTATAGGACATATAAATTAATAAATCAATAGGAAAAAACATGCTAAAAGTTAAAGGTGCTTACACATATTTTTTTGTCACAATTGACGACATGTATATTTGTTGACCCTGACTACACGGCTTTGGGGTCCACTAAATACAGCCAATCTAATAAAGGCCAAATGAGCCCTTGAATAGATGCAAACCATTGTTTTCACGACCGGATCGGACCGGCCGGTCCGACCGGTTCGACCGGGATTCGGCTGGTCCACCGGTCCGATCCCCCCCAAATCGTTTTCAGCAAGTTGAACCGGCTGGTTCGAGCCGGTTCGGCGGTTGAACCGGGAACCAGACCGGTTCGGATCGGTTTTCATATTTTTTTTTATTTTTTTGATTTTAATGGGTAAAAACGATGTGTTAAACCATATATTAATGTGTTGGATATAAAAATATAGTTAAGTTTTATATATAACTATAAAATACATGTATAAATTACTTATATTTAATTATATATATAACTATATATATAATATAGTATATATATAATTATGACGTCATCCGGTTCTTAAATCCGGTCCGACCGGTCCGACCACCAAACCAGTAAGGCGTCCGGTTCGACGTCCGATCCGGTTCTGAAAACATTGATGCAAACATTAAATGATCGTCTTGAGATATCATTTTAACCTTTATACATTTTTAGTATTTACTTAAATACGTTGATTTGTAGATTTTTTTTTACCAGCCCCTATTCTATCCTAATATGTAATATACTAAATTACACCAATGCCTCAAGAGAGGTTCAAACTCTCGTAAGTTCGGTTGAGGGCATTCAACAATTTTCTATGTACCGTTCGGGATTGGTACTATTAAGTTCTAGTCAACGAATCTTTGTTCTTTATCGTAAGCTTGTTTAACTCTCTATAGTCAATACTCGATACATATTTGCATATTCATGTTTTTTAGAACAACAGAGGAGCACTGGAAGACGAAATGCTTGATTGAATGAATCTTATATTGAGGAGATCATGTAGTTGGGACATTAGCCCTTTCATATTAGACTTGGAGCAAGAATATATGATGTTTTCGACGGACTGAGATCCTAAAATAGATTGATTTAAAATTTTATCTTTTGATCAGGTTCATTCCCGACAAATCGTTAGGGAACACATCTTGGAAGTTGCGCACCATGGGCACATCTTTATTTCTTTTCTCATAGCATTACCAAAACTAGGGTTGTAATAGGGGTATTTTTATGCCTACATATATACATAACTATCCTTTATTTTGTCTAATTACAAATATGATCCAATACTTTGCCTTTTCTAATAGTTGTTTTCCAAAAGGTTTTAAACAAGTAAATAAATGGCTTTCGGTTTAAACACCATATATTTACCATCCATTAATACTATAATTTGTGCAAGGAGTAGCATTACACAACACTAAGTTATTGCGAGAAATAAAAAGAACAACCTAAATCATGTAATATTCTAATTCATGTTTCATGTTTTATTAATACATTTTCAATTCTTACGTGTATGTTTACCGTTTACGTACATTGAAACCTATCAAACTAATATGTTTACATGTTTATAACCTATTAACCATTTAACCCATTAACTACACAAATAGGTTATATGCACGTAAAGCAACCTACACATGTGTAGGTTATATGATAAATTTTGCTCCTTTTTTGGATTTTACCAAAAGCGAATAAGCATGGCATCTTTATAATTCCTTTAATTTTAAATTTTTTGAAATCCAAAACATGAATTATGTATTTTTATCCGTGTGCTCTTGCAATATTTAGTGTTCTGTATAGAATCGTCTTGGCCTATGTAAATATGCATCACAATTTTTTGAAAGGAAATGCCACGGGATCGACATTGTTAAGATGTTTTTTGCACCACATTCTTTTCAATGTATATCTTTTAGTCATAATACATGCATCAACTTCATACACATGCTTATAGGGGTGTCCAAATTTGGATATCCGAATTTCGGATGATGGATTTCACTATCTGAATCCGAATTTGAAATTTTAGTTATCTGAGATTTTGGATTCGGATTCGGATATCCGTTTGGATATCCGAATTCCAAATAAAATTGTATTATTTAATAAATTTTATAAAAAATTTGTAATTTTTTTTGAAAAAGTTTTCGAATATCCAAAGTTTTCACAAAAATGTCCGAAATATTTGAAAATATACGAAATTTCTAATTAATAGTTAATATTTTATAATTTTTATAAAAAATATTTTAGATATTTCGGATATCCGAATATCCGAAAATTCTCAAAATTACTATCAGAATCTGAATCCGAACTTTCGGATATCCAAATTTTGGATTTTCAAATATTTCGTATTCAGTTTTGGATTCGGATATATTTGAACACCCCTAGCTGCTTACGTAGTAGGTATTTTGTAAACATTTTAAAGCACCTACTCTCTTATAATTTGAAAACATATTTAGTAAACAATATAGATATTCACTCAATCGATTTCTTGTTTACAAATTGCATTAGTAATATAATTTTATAATCTATTTTATATGAAATGGCTATATTATGTTTTAAATGATTTAAAAGTTTGGTGTTGTATGATGGTTTGTGACTAGTGCTGGTTGTGAAGCAAGTCGAGCCGAACCAAACGAAGCTCTGCTCATGCTTTCTTCGTTTCCAAACCGAATCTTTGCTCGTGTTTGGCTCATTTCATATAATTTATTTTCTATGAAATGGCTATATTATGTTCTAAATGATTTTAAAAGATTAATGTTGTATGATTTTTCAAGCATTAATTAATTTTTTGAGCAAGTGTCGAGCGAGCGCAAACGGACGTCGAACAATTTATACAACCCAACTATCTTGTGTCACATATGATTTATATTGTGGTGAATAAATTTTAATGACTTTAAAAGCGGCCACATTTCATTACATAACATTTTCATGGATGAGGATAAGGCTGTAGCAATGAGTCGGAGAGCATATTGTAGAGAACGATAACGGTGAGAGCGGGAGATAATCGACAAAAATTGTATCTTAGCGGTTTAGGATTTCACTTTAATGATTAGTGTAAAATTCATTATTAGGTTGATTGATCAAGTATGCATAAATATAATTATATATTTATATATAGTGGGTCAAATCAACTAGAGTATTATGTATAAATTATATATACATTTTAATTCAAGCCGAATCGAACCGAGTGAACCTTTACTCATGATTGGCTCATTTACAAACCGATCCGAGCCGATTGGCTCGTTTACAACCTAGGAAAAATTCAAACGAACATTGTTTGGATAAATTCCAAACGTACGTCGAGCGAGCGTCGAACGGTTTGAACAACTTTATTTATGACCGTGAATATTTAAATAATTTTTTGAAGTGGCGTGACTATGTTGGTTAAACTTGAGTTTGTTGTGGTTATTTCTTTATTTAGGTTTTGACTTTTGAAAAGTATAAGGGGGAGAACTTATACCTACAAATCGAGTGGTACAACACGTAGCATATAATGGATGATGTTAACGTGTATTGGTGTCATCACTAAGGAAACGTGAACCAAGTGGTTGACTTATAATTAACCAACCCCGTGTATACAATAGTAAGCAAAAGGTTCAAAAGGTGATAGATTTATTAATTAATAAGATAACGGTTTACACTCTGGTCAATATAGGTTACTAGAGTAGTTTAACGGATGAGTTAAGTTGAGTCTATCATAAATCAAATACAAGTTCATAACAGTACGTGCTAAGTTGGTTTGATTTGTAATATTTAAAGATTGTAATAGGGATTGATGATTCTTTATACTTTAGTTTTATACAGGTCTCAGATATCAAGTTAACAATAATATATAATTAATTAAGTCTTAGAAAACACGATTTTAAACTATCAATATGAAATAAAATTCAAGAATGGTAATTAATTTATTCTCAGTGAGCTACCCCAGCTTGAATTCAGTCCTAATGTTTATACGAGTCAAGCAGCTTAAGTTAAACCAGGCCATGTTGATGTTACGAGCAATTTACGAGCCATGTGCCGATTATACGATCATAATCACTAGAGGTATCAAATGTTTGTTAGTTTCATAGAGATAATTATTTAGTCGCACAGGAAAATAGTTGAATCAAGTGTTAAAAAGATATAGTTCTCATTAATTATGAGCAAATGTTTTTAATAGGACATTCTGATAGTAAGATGTTTTTCATTTATTTAAAAGAATAAAAATTCACATTTCATAAAATAAAACTTGTTAAGAAGAGTATATTAAAAGTTGCTTTATAAAAGTATAATAAACAAACAATCTCAAGACAAGACTCCGTAACTTTAGACATAACCTAATGCACCTCCTTTGAGTATACAACAATTGGTGTATAACCATATAAATAGACTTTGAGTAAGATTCAATATTATTTAGATCTAGATCTAAATGAAACTCTGTATTATATTTTTATCACAATTGATATCCTATGTACAATTCCAAGGAATTGAACGTGGTTGTTTGAGGTTTGAGAAAACAAAAGACAACATTTCCTAATGTTTATATTGAAACAGTATCAAAGAACCAAAGTGTTGGTTTGGTAAAGTTAAACTAGAACAAATTAATATACATTGCATATATAGTTTCTTGTAGGGATAACTTTGTAAAATAGTAACCAGCTTTTAAAAGTGTTTCAATTAGTTAACTCAAGTTTTAAAAGTGTTGTCACTCAGTTTTTATATTTTATATAAATTAAAAGTTTTAACATGCTTTTTAGCATCTTATACTTTTGGTTTCAATTAAAAATATTTTTTTCTATCTTTTGATGCTAACATGTAATGTTGACGTAAATTTTAGGTATTTTTTTATTTTTTTCATAATTAAATTTTTTTTTATTTTTTAATATAATTTTATATATTAAAAATTCTGACCCCCGCGTCTTCTCCACTGTTACTTTCTTGACATAAGAAAATGTAATGATAACTCGATTTGATCGTTTGTTGGTCCAATTTGAGAAAAATATACATGAGTGAGTAAATTAAAATACTTTTAAAATTTGGTTACTATCCTGTGATATTTTCTTGTTTCGTCATGCATAATCTCTAGATGTTTACAATAATCACATCACAACACAGCCAAAATTTTTTATAACACATCACACACAAAGATTCATAACAACAATAGAAAGCATGATGAAATCAAACTAATTTTATTCATAATGCCTGCACTATCTACATGTCTATCATTCAAATTCTTAGTTTAGTTACATATAACTAATCTATAATCTTCAAATAATAGCATGTAACTAAACAAGAGCACAAAAAACAATCATATAAAAAAACTAGATACCACAAAAACTAGTTCCAATGAAGGTTACAATAACCAATAACAAGACAGACAACATAAAACAATTGATGTGTATAATCTTCAGCTCAAGTGTTTGAGATGAAATATTTAAGACCTCATTAATATGGAGAGGTTTTGTGTTCATGCCCCATTTGTAGCAAAAAGAAAAAATGGTTTCAGGTTGGGGCCGAGAGTTTTCTCATCTAAGATGGTTTTTCTTCTAAAAGCAGTCTCAGGTTCGTGATGATGGGGATGGACTGATGATGTCAAGTTGAGCTTTTCATGGGAACGTGATAGTCTAAAGCCTTAAAGTTTAATACTCGAGTAATGGAGATGGTCGGATGAATCAATGACCCTTCAATTATCCAAATAATCATTTAAAAATAATAATAATAAAACAATTGATGCTTGTTTGGAACATCATCTTAACATTTAGAAATAGTTACCCCATATATAAGGGATATAAGAGCCCTCATAATGAAGTTACTAATTTTTTTTCTTATGATCTAACTAAAAATCATATTTATTCATAAACTTTGTTTATCATTTATAAACAACTAATATCTCATTTCTTATATTTATTTTTATCCAATTAAAATAATATTTTTTTAATCATTTTGACTATCTTTTACATATTAGAGTGAGTATTTTTAAATGTTTTTCTTATATTTAAAGGATAACACTCACATTAAGGTTCATACAATCTTTCTTAACTTTTAAATATAAGGAAAAATAAAAAGAATCACTCAATTCCATTCTTTATATTTCTTCTTCATAAACTATATGGATTACATATATAGTTTGAATAATGATTTCTTACATTTACCAACTCTTTATCATCACTTATATTTTTTTTACTAGATAGAAAATACTACTAAAAAAATAATTAAAGAATTATTATTTAATTAAAACAGAGACAAATATAAGAAACAATGTTTGCCGTATTAAAAGATTAACAAAATTTATGGATTAATATAACGTTTAGTTGAATTATAATGATGAAAATAGAAACTAGGCTCTAAATGCTATTAGTTTTGTAGCAAAAGCAAGGGCACATATAGGAATGACTCACCCTACCTTATACCATACAAACAAAACCAAAGATAACGTAACGAAGACTATGAGATAGCAAGCAAGTTCGCGGTAGGAGTTTGCGATGATGGGAGCGCTAAGTTGTGTTCGACCATCATGATCTCGACTAATCAACCCATAAACTTAAACTTAATTACGCCATCATAATCAACTTAATTATATTGATTGAGCTTTCAATAATTACAAGTTTAGGTTTATCAATTTGGGTGTCAAACATTTTCATGGGTTTTACATTGGCAAAGAATTGAAACTAAAGTCTTCTAAATTAATTGGGCCCACGAGGTTGTGTTTTTTCTGGGCTTAAGAAACTCACAACCCCACCTTATAATCGCATAAAGTCCAAGAAGAGTGGTCTTCTTTAGTCTTTCGATCAGCAATCAGCCAACCTAATTAATCTAGAGTTGCAGCCCAAATTCTAAATGATTAAGCTGAAAGCTCATGTAAACATAATACTAGATTTTTGTTATTATTATTTTTTTTTGTAATTTACATTTATGGTTTTTCAATTTGAAGGCATGTATTTTTTCTTCTTCATTTTATCATTAATATATATCTTATACTAAACTTTTATTTCTATTTACTAAGTAATGCTTCAAATTTAATAATTATTATTTGTATTAAAAAGTTTTAAAAATGATAAGCATAGCATAGGTTAGAAGATTAAGATGAAAGATAAAGGGTGATGGTCATATAGTGCCTTCAGGTGACATGAAATGATGAATGTAACGAATGTATCAAGCTATATTGTTGTTAATTTGCTTGAGAGTAAATAACTTTTTTTTTATCTCAAGTCATGTAGTTCGGTCTTTAAGTTGCAAGACACATTCACATTAGGAACCTAAAATTATTTTAAGAATAGCATTTAAATTGTCTATAATATCATAGACAATACCTTGACAAATAATGATAAGTTGTAACCCATAGGACTTGAACCAATAACCCTTGGGTGGAGTGAGAATATCACTCTAGCTCCTAACTATTTACCACTAAAGAGCACCAATGGAACATCAACATAATGAGGCATCTTTAACCGCATAGCTCGTAAACTGACTTTGGATTTGGCGTGAACATGATTGGTGGCTGAATTACTACCAAGCATCCACATAACATCCAAAAATTTCTTGAGTGTAGTGTGTTCAAGATAGAAAATCCATTCTTTGTTATGAGTAGTGATAATCCCCAAAAGGTAGTTCATGGTTTTGATATATTAATAGATATTGTCACACCCCCAACCACAAGGGTTCTTCGTGAGGTGTAATCATTATGGAATCATAGTCACTGATCGACCAATACATGGTTTCATAAAACATACATTACAAATCAACTTAAAAGTACATAATTTTTTTTCGAGTTAAATTCCAAAAGTTCAAAACAAGAAAAATGCGAAAATAAATGTCTCAAAAAGCATGAACGGCCCTTAATGTGATGCGTTCCATGCTAGCTAAATTTGATGCAAACATCAATTACCTAAGAAAATATGCAATAAAAATAAGTCAACATAAAGTTAGCGAGTTCACATGTTTTAAAGTGATAGTACACAATGTAATGTATCATAAGTCTTTCTATGATTTGATTGTTGTACATACAATACTATAATATTATATAAGCGCACCGTAACTGAAGCTAGACTGTAACTGAAATAGATTGTTCATGCCCATGCCTACCGTAAGCACAAGTGTGAGCAAGATAATAGTGCATCCTTTTAGACCTCCAGTCAAAGTTAGGGTGATTAACCCGGGTGGGGGTAGTCAAACCCAATAGTACTATGCATGATTACCTCGTTTAAGAAAATAAATTAATGGTTTGGTTAGAGGGGACTTCATACGGTAAGTAAACCACTTATATAACATGTAAAATCATTAACAAGTAATTATATACATGAAAATAGTAATTTGCATGTAATCTCCCCCAAATGAAAACAAGTAAAAATAGGGTTGTAAAACTCACCTGTCAAGTGAGTGATCGGGTATGAAAATCTGTAAGAATCCAAAGTGCTTGGGAAAATCTAACCTAAGTTCGCCTATAATAATCAAGGCAACTTATGCCTAAGTAATTGCTACTACGTGTAATGTAAGCGTGTAACTATTTCATCAACATAACTTGGTAATGAAGTGTTAGACTTGACGACTTGTTGATGATATACTATTAATAATTATGAATTTCAATCACTACCAAGGGCCATCTCAACATCCACAAAGCCACCACAAGTTAGTAAGATCACACACATCATCTACACCATAAAATTTCATAAACTCTTTCATTCTATCTTTTCATGAACTTGTTCTAACCCTTCATTTTGAACAGCTTCTTTTCATTATTTCAAGTCTCTATAGCAGCCTAGAACCCCTCTTAATCATCCATAGTGTGTAATACATTTTGTCATGCATCAATAATTGTGATTTCCTTATGTATATCTATGTATGATTATGAATTTTATCACCATAAAAGCATAAGCTTACTAATTTTATATTGACATGTTTTGAGCATGTATTTGTTAGATTATAAGGGGCAGTCTTGATTAGACTCTTGAAGCATTGGATTTACAACTTTGAAAATATAATTGATTACCTTAGAAGACTCAATCTACAAGAACTATACAGGAACCTAGGCGAGTTATACAAAAAGACTACTTTGAGGAATAGACAAAAATAGCCTTATGACATTTACTTTTGATTTAGTTATACACATGACAAGTTGTAACAGAATGTACTTATTGTATTATTATTCATATAAACCAATGGCTCATTTTTACTACTTACATGGTTTTTGCTGTGTTTATTGATATTCAGTCGTCACACATGTCGAGATGTGATAATACATCATGGATACAAGTCGCTTTATGAAAAACCTGAAACTTAATGTGAGGGACATCCTATACCAACTTAGCAAAGAAACTAGTAAAAAATTATCATTCACATAAATCAAAAAAGTATGTTCTATCTGTGTTGATATATAAATAAAAAAAAGAGTCAAACTAGTTTTTTCTGAAAATCCAATAGTACCTATGTAAGTGGGGAACTATTAGTACCAAGCACAAGGTGCTTGTTTCAATGCATGAAAAGACTTATGAAGCTGACATCTATATAAAGGGTGGCAATAGTCCACAAACCTTAGACGTTGTTTCATATATAATATCTCGTTAAATGAGCTACAAAGGGAATTAAAGTATTCTTGACATCTAGTTGATAAACATGCAATGATCAATACTACCAAACTAAGAACCATATATATGTTGGCAAGTTAACTATATGGCTATACATCTCTTGAGATGTTCAAAAATCAACATGAATAATATCAAAAGAAGAGTCGATGACAAATCCATGATGTTTATTTGAGTTACAAGCATGCCAAAGTATGGATAGTTTGCCTTTAATACACAAAACAAGAACCACCAGACTCCAAATGACTTCCAATAAATAGTCTGATCTATAAAATGGTAGGAGGGGGGGGGGGGATATTCCCGATGAATGTACACGCCATAAGCATTTTTAGCTAGTATGTTAAAAAATACTTCTCAAAAATACAATAATGAAATGTAGAAATTCTTTTTTCTCTTTATCATTTGAAAATAAAAATAAAAAAATAGCTTTTGGAGCGATGTGCCAGATGACACATCACCGACTCATGGGCGACTTTGTGACGTGTCTGATGGAGTTTAGTGCTGGTTGAAATATCATACTAATTAGAAGCAATCAAAAAACACAACACTAGAAACACTTAGAAGGTATGATCTTAAATTCTAAGTGGCTTCATGTAGGTCGTATTGAAGAGTAGTAGATCTGAGACAAAAAAAGAAGAATTTTTAGAGAGAGGGTGTTTGGTGTTTGACATCATTAAAAAAAAGAAGCGAGTGGATAAAATGTTTAGGCAAAAGATACATAAAAACTTTTATGACTTTGATATCGTAAAAACGTTTGTATATTTTATTGTGTCCAAGTCAATCAATCAATGTACATGTATATACATAGATAAAACTGCTAGCCTTAATGCTAAACTCTAATAGGCTTACCACCGAGTTTAACCTTAAAATACATATATAGTTATTGCTGCCAACCTAATATGATTGATCAACAAAAGCACATCAACAACTAAACCCGAGACCTGAAATATTTAGATGCGTGCGTGGGTATGTGACCGGATATGAGATTAGTTTTAAATTACTTGATGCTTATTGAACCGTGTATTATAAAACGTGATTAGTTTATAATTCTTTCCACTACTTTAATGGTAAAGGGTAAATACGTCATTCCCCAATTTCCTCCATCAAAACCCTAGCAGATCTGTTGACAACCTTACTTTTCCAATAAAACCCTCGTCTTCATCTTTCTCCCATCTCCGCAGCCGTAATCGTTCACTGCAGCAATGGTACTCTCAAACACACTATCAACGAACGAATTATCAGTGATTCTCGATATACTTGATACTCTCGTTTGCTTTGGCTGATGATTTTGTTGAATAATATGTTTTGCAGGCTTCAGAGAGGAAGCAAGCGAATCCAATGAGAGAGATCAAGGTTCAGAAGCTCGTCCTCAACATCTCCGTCGGTGAGAGCGGAGATCGTCTCACTCGTGCTGCAAAGGTCGATTCTTACACTTTGATTTGTGTTTTTATAAGTGTTTGTACTTGGGTGTTATGATTCTGATGTGGTTTTGTTGTTTTGATTGATGGTGTTTAGGTTTTGGAGCAATTGAGTGGCCAGTCGCCAGTGTTTTCCAAGGGTATGATACTATGATTCATTTTGTAGTCTTAACGTTGCTCTTCCATTGCATTCTTCTGATTGTTTTGTATTAATGTTAGCTGATTGTTAATGATGAATCCCTTGTTTATAGTTTTTGTTGGTTTTGATTTTGGGCTATTTACGGCTTGTGTTAGATGCAATCATTCTTTTTGGGTACTTTTTAAGAAACATGAAACTAGGTGCTACAGTATCGTTTTTGGATGAGCTGATACATCATCAAAGTTAATCATAAGTTGTTGTTTAAAGCAGCTGATATTGATTCGTTAAATATCACTATTTCTGCGAACAAACTTTTCATTTTTTGTAATTGAGTTGGAATCAAATTGTGTTCATGGCTGTCTGTATGGAGTGAAGAAAGCATGGACAAATGCCATATTCATTTGAGTTGGAACCAAATTGTTAGAGGTCAATTAATGAAAGTGAAATAAAGCTGTACTCTTACTTTAGTTCATAGTTGTGTGAAAGACTGAATAAAAGAAATGAAATCAAAATAGAAGTACCACTATTGTCAAGACTCAAGTCTGTAGTTTTGCGAAGAGCTATTAAAAAAACAAGAGTAGATACTTTGCATTCATTTATAAAGTTCTTATATTGAAGACAAGTTTTCCATTCATTATGTGTTAAGGACCAAAGGGATGATGCCCCTCTTCTTGAGGTCATGGGTTCAAGTCCCATATTGGACATTGATGTAGTATCAAAAGTAGAGTAGATTGTTGTTAAGAAAAAAACAATGTTAATGCACTGTTGAGAAATCATTTATAGGGAGAAGTATTTGTTTTACTTTACATCATATCCTTTTTTCTTTATCTTATTCATTTATAGAAAAAAATTGCATATAACCTTTTATTCAAATGCCAATTGTCTGCGTTGTTGCTGTCTTGATCTTGCAGAGGAAAACAGAAGAGAGAGTTGGTGAGACCATTTTTTTTTCTTTATTGACCCTACTTTTAGTTTTAGTATTATGACGGTGCTGAATAGCTCAAGATAATTTGTTTTGGTATACACTATATAGGAAGAAACTTGCAGAAACAGAAAGTAGCCTAAGCTTAAGAAGCTCACAATCGTAGATTCTTGTGCTCTTTACATTGCTCAGAGTCATAGTAATATCACTGTTAAACTGAGATCTATACCAATGCTTGATCTTTGATTGCACATTAAGTCTTCAGTGATGGAAAGCTTCAAATCTTAGGAAATTTATGGAGTAAGACGGACAACATGTGCTTGAGCAACAGAGGATTTAACTTTACTTGTGATTTTTATTTGGTGTAATCACATTTTGAGGTTATTTTTTTTGCAAATAAAACAGTGGGAACTGTTAAAAGATAAAGAAGAACAATTTGATGAAAGTCAACTATTTTTCTCTTTAACAATTGTGTGATATTGACAGAGCTGTGATTTTTAGTGGTGTTTTTGCTTTGGAAAGTATGCTTAGTCATAAATCTTGGAATTTAGAGATGAAAGTCTTGGGTGTTACTTGTCAACTATCTGATGACAACTACTATAATTTACATAAGGACAGTTAAACTTATATATTTGAAAAGACTGCTTTTTGTTGTAGTTTATTTATGCTTATGGTATTGTTTGGTTGGTACAGCAAGGTACACTGTGAGGTCATTTGGCATTAGGCGTAATGAAAAGATTGCATGCTATGTAACCGTTAGGGGAGACAAGGCAATGCAGCTTCTGGAGAGCGGGTTGAAGGTCAAGGAATACGAGCTGCTGAGACGCAACTTTAGTGACACTGGTTGCTTTGGATTTGGTATTCAGGAACATATTGATCTGGGTATCAAGTATGCCACTTTTTCTTTCGATCCAACATTATTAATGCTTCATCATTTACATTGATTATTATTTTGATGATGAGACTATTAATTGTAAAAATGTAATTTTGTGATTACAGGTATGATCCTTCCACTGGTATCTACGGTATGGACTTCTTCGTTGTTCTAGAGCGTCCAGGTTACCGTGTTGGCCGTAGGCGCAGGTGCAAGGCTCGTGTTGGCATCCAACATAGAGTTACAAAAGAAGATGCAATGAAGTGGTTTCAGGTGAAATATGAAGGAGTAATTCTCAACAAGTCTCAACAAATTGGAGCATAATTTGAGGTGACTTAAATTTGTTATGTTTGCCAGATATTATATTTCTATTTTTGCTGTCGTTTGTGCTTTTTAATCTTACTAGTAGTGAAAATATGGAACTTCCTCAGTTTTATGAGAAGACTTCTTTGACATTTGTTGTGATTTCTTTTAAAGAACTAAAGAAGTGATGGTCACTCGGCTTTTGGAAAAATGCTTGGAAAGCGAGTAATAACAGGGCGGGGCTGATTAATGAGATGATTTAGTTAAAAACGGGTTTGGGTGAAGACGGATACAAGTTTAGAAATGCGTAGATATGTGAAAATGGTTAAGCCATTGTACCGAAAACCCATGCATACGATGAGGAAAGGATAGAACCCATAACCAATAGGTTTTAGTAAATGAGCCTAGCCACGTCTAAGCTTTGCTTCAGTGGCATGGCTTGTCTAAGTAAAAAGGATTTGAGCTTGGTTCGTTTCAAGCTTTATTTATAAAGCTTAGATTTGGTTGGGGCTCATTTATTTTACAATTTATTAATTATTTTATTTGTAGCATGTTTAGTTTTTCTTAATATATGTTTATAACCAGTAATATTCCAGCACTATGCAGCGGGTTTTGTGTATACTGTTTTAGAAAAAGCTTTATCGATTTTATCAAATGACAAAATAAATAACATGTTTAATTACACTAACTTTTATTAATTCTATTTAATAAACTTAGCTTATACAAAAAGTTTAGTTCTTTATTAGCTTTATCACCTACTAGAAAAAGACAATTTTCCAAGATATTAATTTTTATGTAAGCTAAAAGTTTACCCCGCTTTTTGCGGTGGGTACGGCAAGCTTGCGATGTTATAAGCACCCATGTGTAAGTCCTTTGGAAAACAAATACGTTAGAAGATTATTAACAAAATATAAAAGATAATTTGAAATTAAATGATTATTAATTTATAAGTTTATTTAAACATTGTGTTTAAGAGCAAAACGATTCGTGCAATTATATATATAAAAAAGTTAAAAAGTTAGAATAGGGATAACGTACAAATAGGAATTAAAAGAGAATAAAAAAAAATAAGAGAATTAAAAAATTCGGGAAAATGGAATTTAATTTTTATAAAGTCCCCTTGAATTAAGAAAAAGATAAAAGTTTAAATCTACAGATTCCTTGTTTTTGAAATAATAATATATTATTTATACAATTTTCATAGTATTTCAAACCAAAGAAAAGCTAAACCTGTTAAATACTTAAATAGTCGTATTCTTAATTTAATTAAGAAAAAGCTTGGGCCCTTCATCAAAAACCTCTTCTAAGGCTTGTGGCCTTGTGGGTACCAAAGTAGCAAATTAAAATGCTAAAAAATATATGAAAGTCTTCGTGTTGAGTAGGGGTGGAGAAATGGAAAAATGTGATAGCAATAGAGAGTGTAATTACCAATGATCTTTTGGTCTAGTGGTTAGGGGGGAGGTGAAAGTCTTTGCCTCTCTTGAAGGTCCAAGGTTCAAACCTTACCATTGGCGAATATTACTAACCTAGTGATACTAACAACTAACCACTAACAAACCGTTCAAAAAAAAATAAAAATAAAAAATAAAAAAATAAAAAAAAATAGAGAGTGTACTTAAAGGTTTAAGGATTGTAATATGTTAGATGACAAAATTAAATAACACAACCAACATGTATAGCACTTCATAATTATTATTATTATTATGCATAATAAGTAATTCATATATAATATTTATTAAGAATTGAATTGGGTGATTTTCCACCTAACATAATTTCATTTTGTCAATAATTTATAAGAATAATCTTTGTAGTATGTTTTTTTAAATCGTGAATCTATTTTATCTCCACTCCTAAATTGCACCCGTATGTTACATTTGTGTGTGATTAAATCTAGGACGTCTCTATAAATAGTGTTTCTTGTGACTTTGACTCTCTTGCTATAATAATAGGTTTTCCTTTTGCAACAAATTACATGTTATTTTATGCTTTTTTATGTTAATTTTATATACAAGGATAATTAGTTTATGTATATATAATATATAATATATAAATGATAATTATATAAAGAATAGCCGAGTGTATACCTTACGGTAAAGAGGTTAGTGAAACTTGATGTTCGGACGTTGTGTATCTGTTTTTTTGTTAAATAAGTTCTGATGTAGCAGTGAGTTTGGCTATCAATATCATCTGGGTCATTAAATGAGTTGAGGGTGGCACGAACTTTAAATGAAATTTTATATAATTGTATTTAGTATGTGTATAACTACTACAAAAATTGTTGAGTTAATGCTATATAAAAATAATGCCTTATTCTATTTAATTTGAGTATGTATCTTCTTACTATTTGCTATACCTGTAACAAATTTTGATTAGCTTAAGGATTAAGAATCTAATAGAGTTCACTGACTTTATATACCAATCATTAGCTTACAATCCCGTATAATACACGTGCTAAATAAATTTATTGTTATATGATTAATAATATAAAAAATTATGTTTTGTGTATTATACGGATTGAATAAACCCATATATTACACAGTTGAAAATTTAAAGTTAACGTATGTGAAATTTTAATTATGGATAATTATTAATTAATTAATAGCTATTATAGCATTCATAATTAAAAATAAAAAGAAATGTGAAAACCAATTATTAGATGACCTATAATGATTACAAGTGTCCGGATTTATTTTTATTTATTAGTGTAGAGATAAATAAAAAGGTTTTTCCTTTAAAATTTTTTCAAGGATGTTTTCATACAAAATTAGGTCAATTTTTTTTGGGTTCGTTTGTAATTGGTTTCTAGCGAAAGAGTGCATCTTTTTTCTTTATATAAACTTGTTAACTAAAATTAGTTGTTGGGAAAACAATTATAAGTAGATTTAAAAACATGTTTATAAGTCTTACAAATTAAATTTTATTTCTAGAAATAATAATTTGACAATTTATCTATAAAGGGTAAATCATATATTATAATTTTTAACGGAGAAATCTATTGATTGTGTTTCTAAATTTTTGTTTCTATATTTTTGTGAATATTAAAATGGCAAGAGTTTTTTTAAAGTTGGTTAAAATATTTATAAAATCATATAAAAACGATATAAATGACGAACATTAAAAAAATATAAATGTTTATATTTTCTAAGAATACTTTAAAAACAGAGCCTAGTGAACTTTGTTTATTTCTTTATATAAATTGAATGCCATTTAGTGACGGAATAATTGTTTTTAATTGGTCACAAATTCGATATATAAATTCAATCATTATTTTTTGTCCAGTGGAGTCACTATTTTTAAATGTTATATAATTATATAAAGATTTTTACATATTTCCTCTTTCTAAAACCATAAATTACATATTTTCTCAAACTAAAAAATTAATTACATATTTCCCCTTCCTAAAATATATATATATATATATATATATATATATATATATATATATATATATATTACATATTTATTCATTTCATTAAACTTAATCTATTAAATAACTATTTTACCTTGTTTTTACTAAGGGTTTTTACATATTAATGTTTTATAATTATAATTGTTTAAAATTTTTGATAATTATGTTTTGTATTTGAAGATATAACTTTGATTATTGGTTGTTATTGTTTTGAAATAAAGTTTTAAACGAGATGAAATTTGTTGTTTCTATTTATATAGAAGACTCGAACTTGAGAAAATATGTAATTGATATTCGTTGGAAGTAAAATATGTAAAAAAAAATTTAGTGAAAATACGAGTAATATAATCATTCTATAAATAATTTTAATAAAATGGGTAAATATGTAATATGTATGTTTTAGCAGGGGGAAATATGTAATTGATTTTTTGATTTAGGTAAATATGTAATTAACGACTTCAAGAAGAGGAAATATGTAAACACCCCAATTATATTTAAGTAAATATAAAAACTTGTTAGGTTGGTTTGGGTGGGGTCAGATTGATTATATAATAAAAATAAGATACAGTAATAGAAAAACATCATCATTTGAATGTAGAAAACACATAATATAAAAACTATGGTCTTACGAATTGAAATAAAACATCTTATAGTTGTTTCCTACGAATTTTTATTTTTTAAAAATATTGCATTACATTTTCGACAAAACTTAATTAAAAGAACTTTTTTTTTTCAATATAACAAATGCAAAAGTTGTTCATGTATCCATCATCCATCCGATTATGCAATTCCTCCTTCACATGATTCATTGAAGAAAAACTTCTTAAAAAACTAACCATTTGATTGTTAACGATCCCTTAAATGATGAATCTTGAGTCTTGTATTTCGATCAACAAATCGTCCATTCTATCTCTTCAGTTCTGATTGCAATTTGCAAGTCCATTGTTTTAGGGTTTTTTTTTAAGTGGGCTAATTTAATTAACTCATGAGTTTTATGGGTATTTAGTGGGAGTGAGCTTATCTAGGTATATAATTAATTAACTCATAGGTTTTTTTTTTTTTTTTTTTTTTTTTTTTTTTTTTTTTTTTTTTTTTTTTTTTTTTTAAGTTTAGGGCTTATATGTATTTTTTTTATAACTAATGGAGTTACCGTCCAAAAACACAATGGTGTCACTTGAAAAACTCATATATACATCTCCATATACGCGCGAAAATTCACTGTATTCTTGTGACTCCGGTCTGTTCAAGCTAAGTTCGCTCATGACCTAAGAGTTTGATACTTGAGAGCTAAAAGAGGACAAAAGGCAAGACTACAAAGCCATAGAAGTGAGCTCAAGATGTTGAAGATGAATGAAAATGACTCGATTGATAAGTTTTCAAGCAAGCTTAATGGAATTGGTCATAGTCACCGGATTCGCTCAACCCCCTGCGAATCGCGTACCAATTCGATCGAACCCATTCGCAGTACAAAATCGTACCATTCGCAGTTGGTACGCGATCCGGATCGATTAAATTGAGCGTTCCCGATTGAAATAATTTTCGAACTATATTAATCGAATTCGCGAACCCGATTGTATATTTCGGTGATTGGATGGCCTATGGTACGCGTTTCGGATTGCCTATGGTACGCGTTCTAGACCCCAACAGTCATTTTCCCACTGATTTTTGAATGAATTGAATGTTAAACAGTCATTTTTGAATGAATTGAATATTTGCCTTGTTATCTGAATGTTAACAGTTCTTTTCACATGAAATTATGAATGTTAACAGTCATTTTTTCACTCATTTTCACACATAAACTCACTTTTAACACTTACTGAATAGCATGTAGATGAAAAAAGCCTAATTAATTTAAACTTACTGAGGAGTATATATGACCATTACAGATATGGTCATGCTAAAAAAATCCAAAGTTTATATATGAAATGCTTTTGATATGATTATGAAATGTTTCCTTTTAAATTGGAATATTTATGAAAGTTTATTTTATAATTTATACTGTTTTGTATATGATACGACGTACCGGACTATATGGTACACCGTACCACGTACCGAATTGGCGTTCCAAATGAACCTACCCCCCTCGTACCGAATTTTTGAAATGCACGAACCACGTACTAGTTTTCGTACCGCGTACCGGAACGTACCGCGATCCATGTGACTATGGAATTGGTAAAATGTTCAAGAGTCTTGGGTCAAGTCTAAAAGAGGAGGTGACAATGAGAAAGCTACCTAATTCAGTATCAAGAAAATACTTGCAAACTGTGGCCACCATAGAGCAATATTCAGAGATAGAGAACATGCCACTTGAAGAAGCCATTAGAAGATAAAATACGTATGAAAAAAATTAAAGGTCATGATGAGAAAGAGAGTGATCAAGGTAAGTTATTTTTTTCTATAGATGAAAGACAAGAAGGATTGAAGCAAGGATAGCATAGTTATGATAGAAGAGCCTGGAAAAGGTCATGGAAAGGTCATGGATACAACAATGGTAATCATGGCAAAGGTCATGGAAAGGAAAATGTATAGATGAGCATGGACGTTGAAGCAGCTTTGGACGAAGAGACACGAGTAAGTTAAAGTGTTCACGAATGTTGAAACTAAATCGTATGAGCATTTTGAATATGAATGTCCTGATTTGAAAAAAAAAGGAGGAAATAGTTAACATAGCTCAAGAAGACAAACCAACATTACTTTATTAAAAAACAGGGGTTTATATCAAGATTAAGGGGGAGATTGTTAGGTTAATCTTAAGTTTTAGTAATAGGGTTAGTGCAAGCTTAGAGTCGGTTCTTTGAATGACTTAGGGTTATTATTTGTTTATTTGATTATTGTCTTTTATTTAGCATTATGTGGTATTTGATAAGGTTTGTTTATAGTATGGTGTCAAGAAAACTTCTATAGACGGGATTAGGGTACTCGGGCACCCTCAGGCTCCCTTTTTGAGTACCTTGGTTTAAACAGTAATACCACCGCCACCGTTCATTTTAGGCAATTGGATAGTGCCAATCAATTTGTACAAACTAGAGGAACCAATCAAAAGTGACAGTTGAAAAATAGCCGTTTAAATGGTAGTCTTAGGTCATTGTGATTGTGTGAGTCAAGGTTTATTAATCCAAAAGATCGATCATAGTTTTGATCAATTACTAAGTTTTCTATTTGTTTTTCGGTTCTAGGCCAACAACCTTAGCTTACTTAATATATAATTTTTTTTATTTTCTTAAGGACTTCATTTGTGATGAAAATTTTGTAACTAAACCGTAACATAATGTGTTCATAGCAAACCCGTCCATAGCAAAATTCCTGTTGCGTCGTTTAAGACCTTAAGAATTTTAATACCTTGAATTATCTACTTTTAACCTAGCTTAAATCTCCCTAAATTAAAGGTGACATAGGTGCTTTAATTTCACTCTTATATATCTCACAAGTAGATTTGTTATTCAGAGGAATATATTTGTGGTATTTAGGTACCTTGTAAAAGCTTGAATACTTTTTTAATTCAGAAAAGTGTTTAGATCTCCATATCGAATATGATTTCACGCATATGCTGGATATCCACAAGCTCACACTAGCATATGCGGCAAGCAGCTGCTAGTTTATTTATTAATTTTAATTTTAATTTAAAAACAAAAAACAAAGGAAAAACATCGTAAAAAATCTTCATTCTCTCCTTTTTTTTCACTTAGAGTCACAACAATCAGAACACTTAAGAAATAACTAATTATCTTGCTAATCGGCAAGAAAGCAACGTCTCTAGTTATCCCTGTAATAGTAATAAAAATAAGATCTGCCTGCATTACTCTTTTCATACCAATCAATAACTTTGCTATGGAACAAAGTTACTGGATCTTGTTTTGGTTATAGTTATGATTATTGGTACTGATTATATCTTAACAATCTAAATGCGCCATAATATTTTATGGGAAAGGATGGATTATATAAAAAAGTTTAGTTAGTTCTTGGTTCTACACATTGCATTTGTATGATGTAGGAAGTATATAGAACTAATATGTTAAATAAAAGTACCAATATTGAGATTGATACCCTTATGTGGCGTGGAAGCTAGGGAGGAGTGGTTGAGAGATAAAAAGGAAAGAAGTGATGTTTGTTTTAACAACCACGAGATCCCGTTAACAAAAAGCTCCACTCGTTAATACCATTGCTAGTCAATGAGATCAAGTAAATCATAGCTTGCGTTGGACATTTGATTTTCAAGAGGTTATGGTAGAAAAAAAGAAAAATTTAAAGTTGAGACATCTGCTAGAGAGAACTAACTGCTTACCACTGAACGACCGTTAAAGAAGAGGTCATATTGAAATGAAATTATCTAGCCACATGCCAAACTTTTACAAAACTTTATCCTGCTATTCTTTTCCTCACAAACTGAATGGTGCTTGGAATATCCTTTTAGCATAAACAATTGTAATCTATAAATAGTTTCTAATAGAAATACGATGGTCAAGTAAATTCAATCATGTATTGGTGCATTACTGGGCAAGATCTCACTTGGCAGGTGCATACTAAATCGCTTAAATGAATAATAATTAAAGCGATTAGTAAAAATTGCCAAAGGAGATTTGCCTAGCGATTCGCCTTAATATACATATATTTAGAGAATTATTTTGTGCAACTACATTCTTTTTGGAAAATTTTTAATTCCTTTTGTCACTACGAGTTGCTGGTTTACCTAGCATACCGTGTGACATTAATTCGAGTCTTGTCAAAATAACTAGGGCTAGAATTAGAGAATTCTACACCCATCCTACTTCGATCATCTACATTTACGTTAGATTAGTCTAAATAGCAGTTTGAAATATTAAGTAGGAAACTCAAGTACGTACACTCAAAGAAATGACCTACTATATTGTTACTTTTAAATTCGTTTTGAAATATATAAATATTCAATCCAATAACAAACATATTAATTTTTAGTATCTAATTTTAATATTTTGTGTTATCTGTTTTGCATGGTGTTTTTGCATTATAATGATGTTGCATTGGAGTCATAATGGCTAATGTACGCTGATTCAGTGGGTTTGGTTGCTGGTTGATTGATGCTACTGGGCTAAAGGTTATTTAGGTTTAGTTGAGCCTCATGATTGATGAAAGAGGATCTCAACATAAAACATAGATCAACCCATTTTTAAATTGATGTGAATGATCAAATGATCATACAATCAAGAAATTGATGTGAATGATCAAATGATTATAATACCTTTTTAGATGAAAAAAATAATCTTAAGATGCTTAAAAAGATGACATATGACAACCAAGTTATTCATATACTATATAGTATAGATTTGATAGCCCGTTTATCATATAAAATTTGAGGGTTTGTAAGATGTTTTTTTCTTGGTAACCATGTTTGGCGAGAGCTTTTCTCAATCTATCACTAAAAATTCCCACTTTTTAGTTTAGCAGCAACAAAAGCTTCATCCATTGATTAATCTTCATGTGCTATGAGAACTGAATCACATAGCTAGATATGCAAATAACTAACAGACTTTGTATCGAATATTAGTTACAAAGAGCTTACGCGTACATGCATATCATTCACAAATAAATCAAAATGGTACATTTGTTTTGTCTATCTAGTCTGGAAGTTCAATCTGTTCAAGCAGTATGCATACATAACCGCAAAGAACACTGTGAAACTTATTATAACTACAGCCACGAGCCCCAAGTATCCATCTTCGTACCCAAAGTGCGCTTGGACGTACCATTTTATTGTCGGGTCATACGACATCCCAGGGACTTTAATTGTGTCGTTTACGTCACCATACTGCGACGCTATCAACCCTTGAAAGGTCCATGCTAGTGGGCAAATCCAGTAACACCACACCCACCACCCAGGAATTTTCTAATATAGAAAGTTACATGTATTAATATATAAGTTACCATAAGCGATATATATAAATATAAATAAAAATTATAGCGTAAATTACCGGTCTGGGGATGAAGAAGCCGGAGAAGAGGGAAAATAGGGAATAAAAAGCAGAAGTGAGGATTGATGCAAGTTGGTCGTTAGGCGTGAGTGAAACAGCCATCAGTCCATTGTATGTGAAGTAGAGGAAGGTTAAGAAATGTATGAAGAAAAACCAAAAGTACTTAACTGCTGTCCATTCGAAGCTCACCATTGTGTATACGATAAGAGTATAGTATGTCGTTTGAAAGAACACATAAGGTATTTCCACGATTATCTGTAACCAGATAAATGAACAAAACTTTTTCTTATTAGCTTCAGTAATTAAGTAAGAAATTATCATGTTATCTTGAGTATGTAAACATGACTGATATAACTACTTTCTTGAGTTGCTATTTATATTCTCACATGTAGAATTGGTGTGATTTTTTTCAATATATAATCAGCTATCAGATAGTTAATTGAGAGAGAATATTTTGTAACCTGTGCCATGGCATATGGTAAGGCTGAGTACATCCCTGCGGCTCTTTCGCGATAAAATACAGCTCGTTCAAAGGCTACGGCTGGAACTACTGTGTTGCCATTATTGATTCCAGCAAACAATACAGCACCAAACATACCCCCAAAAATCATTGTCAAATCAGTGCTGCTGTCCCTGAAATGGAAACTAGCATTATATACAAGCTCACAATCTTTTTTCTCAATGAAATTAGCGACCTTTTTGTGTACAAGATACAGGTGGCAAGATGAACGCGTCAAAAGGGGTTTGTGGGGTCAAACGGGTCGATCCTGGTTGGGTTGATCCACAAATACTTTTTCTTCAAATTTTAAACTTACTTGTATATTGTTAGCGTGTCGATTATAATTACAAAAGCATATTATTAAAGCGTTGAATAAAACAATTTAGGAGTGAGGTTGCATGTCTTGAAAATCGCTCAATCCATGATTGCACCTGTTTGAGATAAAACACAACCCAATAACATAAACAAGTTAGAATTGATGGAGACGAACCTTTTAGTACCAACTTTCCAGAAAATTGTTCCAATCAAGAGTGCGGTGACAAGGGTGAAGCAAAATCTAACTAGATTATACTCGGGATTTCTCCAATAACTTTGCCATTGTTTTTGTATACATGAATTGAATTGACCCCACATGGACTGAGAATATTGAGTTGTGAATAGAAGTTGTTTGGCTCCTGTAGGAGGTATGCTTAATTCTTTCACAAGCTCACTAGTTCTTCTGCTTGAGGGACTTGTGTGTTAGTTGGGAATCTACAAATATTAAACATATAACAAATTACAATCATATCACTTACTCGTAAAGCGTTGACGACTTGTATTGTTGCGCAAAATCAATCCCAATCCTCTTTTCTACTGCAGCTGAGGTGACTTCGAGCATCCATGTTGCAGGATTTTGCTGATCTACAAGTTTTGGGACTCCGGGAATTCCCTAGATTGTAATTTATAGTTTCATATATTCTCATGTTCACATGTGTACGCATGTATGAATTGTTTATACAGACATTCGTCATGTATGTGTAAGATAGGGTAACTAATGTTGTGTCTGACATGTCAGAAAGTAAATAGTTACAAGACTAATACAATAATACTTGTGATTTTTATTTAGGTTCTGTTTGATTTTTTTGCAGCAAAATATCTACAGTATGCGGACCACATCTGCAGACATTTGCAGGAGAAAAGGTGGACCAAATATCGTCAGTCTGCAAGAAAAAAACTATTTGTTTTCTAACATCTGCAGACTGTAGAGGGGGCGGCGATGGGGAAGAAGGAGGGTAGAATGAGAAGAGGTTAGAAGACCTATGAAGTCAATGGTTTATGTCTGCATAATGTAGACCTCAGGAAAACCTTTTTTAATGAAAAGTCTTCCGTAAATCAAACAGCCTGCGCACTCAAAACGTCTTCCCGCGTCTGTGTGCGCACAGATGAAAAGGTGGGGAAGAGTTTTTTGTAAAAAACAAACACCCCCTTAGTATTCCTACTCGGACTTGAAGTGTCACGTATATAATTTAAAATCATAAGGATATATCCTCGAATAAACATGGTTACATGTAACTATTAGTACTGAAACATTTAATCATTACAAAAGTACCTCAAGATACTCCACAAGTTTCTCTGACTTTTGGCCCAATGGCCCCGAATAAATTACTTGTCCTCCTGTTTTCATTAGCAGTAGCTGGTACAAAATAAAAATAAGGGCAATCCAGTATAGAGTTTATGTATCTTTTGTGATATACAAGTACAAATACCTCATCAAAGGCTTCAAAAATATCAACGCCAGGTTGATGGATAGTGCAAACAACGGTTCTCCTAGTGTCTACTGTATTTCTAACTGTTCTCATAACAATTGCTGCTGCTCTTGCATCAAGTCCAGTAGTCGGTTCATCCATAAATATTACTGAAGGATTAGCGACGAGCTCTACTGCAATCGTCAATCTCTTTCTCTGTTGAGTTGACAAACCACTAACACCTGGAATCCCCACAATCATGTCCTTAAGATTCTTTAGTTCAACCAGTTCCATCACCTCCTCCACAAAAAGCTGATAAGAAAATATAAAAAAGAAACATAAATTCTGTCACTTTAAATCCATCAACCCATCGAAGAATAGTGTTTGTTTTCTTTACCATCTTCTCATCTTTACTGATATCTTTTGGGAGTCGGAGGAACGCTGAAAAAACCAGAGATTCATAGACAGTGACTTGTGGCGAGTGGATATCGTTTTGCTCACAGTATCCAGAAATCCTGGTGAACGTTTGTTGAACTTTTGGGAATCCAGAGATTCTAATATCGCCATCTATGTAGCCACCTGTCTTTCGTCCTGATAAGACATCCATCAAAGTTGTTTTCCCGGCTCCACTGATTCCCATCAATGCTGTTAGGACACCAGGCCTAAATGCACCACTTACTTCTCTAAGTAACTGAAGCTTGTCGCCTTTTGCAGCACCTTCTTCCTTCATTTCCTGTTGATTGATACCACAAAAACCACCTCTTTTTTTTCATACTATTTGATAAGTGTGATCTGAACAAATGTCTTGGTCAATGACATCATTTTAACTTTTCTTTCGGGCTAAACGATATATGACTGTATGGTGAGTTCATGAATGATAATTTATATGAACAGACAAACACACTTACTGGGGGCATATCGACATAGTAGTTTATGTTGTCGAATGACATGGAGAGTGGAGTGAATGGAAGAATCATCCCTCTTTTGGAAGCAGCAGCCTCGAGACTTGAATATGCGTTTATATTATCCTTCTCCTGAGTCACCTTTTCCCCTGGAAAAGTATATCAGTTAATTAAAAGAGCATCCAGAAGTTACAAACAACAGTATTTTTATATATATGTAATATCCCTTACTTGAGGTTTTTAAATCAATAACATGATCAACTTTCTTCACATTGGCTGCATCTTCAAGTATGGTTGCTTGTGGCTTCCCAGGAGCTAATAGTCAAATAGAACAATAAATTAAAGTCAAATATGCAAATTAAGGCCATATTTGTCCTCACGAGTGAGAGAAACGTGCAAATCGTTATCAAGTTCTTAACACTTATAAATGCATGAAAAATGTTCACATTTGCTGGTTGTATGTTGGCTCTAAAACATATGCATGGCAATTACCATCTAAATATGCAAGAGCTAAAGTGAAGAGAATGTTGAAAAGGACTGCTAAACCAAGAAGAGCTGCTGCTCCTATCCAAAACCAGTTTCTGTCAGGGGTTACTCCAAAGTTTTGTAATATTTTTACACCTAGTCTGGTGGTGTTGTCAGATGCCTGAAATCCAGTTAAATTTTTAGTCGGTGTCGTTGTAAATAAATAATTAAACATATAGAAGCAACATACCAATTTGTTCATCCATCTTGGAGCAAACAGTTCATTTGTTGTGAAGGCGTTGAAACCATAGCTTAAAGGTGAAACCCAATAGGCCCACTGCCACCAGTCTGGAATTCGACCTGTTACATAAGTAGTTGGCGAGAGGGACAAGTTGAGTAACGGATCAAAATGGATTTGGCATAATGCTTATAATAAAGATTTTGTTGATCAACAAATACCTTTTATCCTTTGTATTTGATTAATGCGTTAACTATGATTATATAACAATATTACTATGGTCTAAGTCGCTGAATAGAACAATAAAGGAGGTTGTGCACGTTGAAAATAGACTTTGGGTGACTTTCGACCCATTTGACTAGCCGCTCATTAACAATTAGTAAGTTAATTGAATTGAATCTTTCATCAATGAGATTTTGTATATATGCAACTGACCTTTAGGAAGAACAATCCCACCCAGAAGGAAACATGACTCAAGTATCAGTGTTCCTGCCGTGTTAGCTATGGTCATTGTTCTGCAAACTGCAGCGATTAGCCTGAATATTCCTGACGCCATTTGCTGAGTCAGAAACGTTAACAGAAAGTGCTTGAAAAACCTAACAAGGGGACAAGTTAAATTATAGTTAACGAGTTGAAAGTTTCCCAAAGTCTATTTTTTATTCATGTAACGCCTTAAATCATTTTATTAGGTTATTACTAAAATAATACACTTGTTGTAACACAATTATTAACACCTGCTAGCTTCGGGGGCGAATCCAATGACATAGTAGGTTATTACAGTCCAAACAGTAGACTCCACCAATGATATGGGGACACGTAAGAGGATAGTTGGAACCGTGAACGCCCATGTTGGATGAAAAAGGAGTTCCCTATGCTTATATAACACAGGAAGTCTCTCTACGGTCATTGGAAGTTCAGGAAACCCGTTGAACATATTAGTAATGAGTGCAAACAAAAGGGCTCCAACATAAACACCACCATCTTCTTCATTTCTTGTGTGCATTCTAGTCCTCAAAAACATCGTCGAGCCAATAATTGCCACAAAGCTGATTTGAAGAGTCTTGGCTATATATATTACAGCACTTCTTTTAACAAGTAACCATTCTTTATCAAAGCATGCCATAAAGAGATCCTTTTTAGGGACTAAGTACTTTTTGAAGACTAATGCTGATTTTTGACAATCGGATGTTTTGTATGGCACGAGCAGGTCATTTTGTAGCTGTTGGCCAACATGAAATTGCTTGAAATGATCTGCAAATTGAGAAACTGAAACGTAGCTATAGGCCTTGCTCTTATCGCGCCAATATTGTTCTTGGTCCTTCTGGGAGATTACCTGTTGCAATAATCATAAGTTTTAAAAAGTTTCGAAATTGTGATCCATTGTAATAATTTTAAAAACTATCTAATTAAACTTATATTTTGGACAATAACATATTCATAAACAAAATAATAATCATATTTTTTAGGAAAAAAGTATACTCTTGAATTTTACTCAAATTATATAAACTAAGATGAACAACTAGAAAATATAATTGGTTCATGTTCTAATTAGTAAGCAAAGATGCATCCAAATTCATACAATAAAATACTAAAATCTTAAGCTGTTACTGAATTAAACTTCTATGTTATATTTCAATTTGAAGTCGCTGTACCATTTTTGAGTGCTTTGTTGAATTAATTAATCATCCACGTGGTCAAAATAATCAGAAAATCAGAAAGGGTTGAGTAGAATAATGACTAGAGAAATAAACATAAAACTGCGTGATCATTACGAACTTTATTCACTTTTAAATAAGGACAACTTTGTAAAATAATAACTAACTTTTAAAAGTATTTCAATTAGATAACTTAAGTTTAAAAATTGTTTCAATTAGGCCACTCGACTTTTTTTGTTTTATTTAAATTATAAGTTTTAACATGTTTTTAGCATGTGTTTCTTTTTATTTCAATTAGGAAATAATTTTTTCTTTGTTTTGATGCTGATGTGGAAAGATGGCGGAAATTTTAAATATTTTTTTTTATTTTTAATATAATTAACATGTTTTTTTTATTTTTTAATATAATTTAATATATAGAAAATTTTAACCTTCACGTCTTCTCCTTTATTATTTGTTAACATAAGAAAATTTGATGGTGACTCGATTTAATGGTTTGGTGATCCAATTTGAGAAAAATATGCATGAGTGACCAAAGTGTAATACTTTTAAAACTTGATTACTATTACGTGACACACATCAAAATACCCTCTGCATATGTTTTTGCAAGATGATCTTGTGTTGATTAAAATGACCTACAAGAAATCTCTTTTAATGTGTTTTTTTTTCAAGATTAATGTATAATCCACAACTTTGGGATCAAACAGTAGAAATTAGTGGGATATATTATTATTTACCTCTTGTAGGAAATCAGCAATTCCTTTTCTCTCTGGACATATGAATCCCAAACTCTGAAAGAAGTTAGTAATATGCTCTATAGGACCTTGATATACAATCTGGCCTTGTGATAAAAATATGATGTCATCAAACAGATTAAAAGTCTCAGGAGAAGGCTGCAGAAGTGACATTAAGATGGTGGTTTGTGTCAAATGTGCTATCTGTTGCAGACATTTGACGATTTGAAAAGTTGTTGAAGTATCTAAGCCTGATGATATCTCGTCCATAAATAGTGCCTTTGTTGATCCAACCATCATCTCTCCTATACATAATCAATGATTGTTTAATTTCGTTGCTATTGATTGGATTCTTATTTTCATATTTTGATTTAACGGCGTACTATTGATAGACAAAATGATTACGCAATAGTACGTATGTGGCATTTAACCTCTACGCGCATAATTGAACATGAAGTATAAATTAAATTACCTGTTGTTAGTCGCTTTTTTTGTCCTCCGGATATTCCTCTTATCATCTGGTTTCCAACGATAGTGTCCCGACATATCTCAAGTCCCAATATCTATGTTCATATAACCAAAACAACAAAAACTACAAATAATCAATCTTGATAGAATATAAGGAAAAATGCATGGTGTAATTTGTTGGCTTTAATAATTATTAACCCAAGTTTTAAAGGATGATTAAGATAGTCCCAATATCTAAGCCTGAATGCCATATCATACCTCAAAATTGAAGTTATCACTTATATATATATGTAAATATTAGAGAGTCAAGTTTGGATTCTATTATGTATTAGTAAATTGTATTAGGATCAGACTGTAAATAAGTTTATGTGTTATATGTAAACCGTCGAGTAGGGCTGTGTCCCTTCACTAAAGCGTAGCGTTGGTTAGAACAAGTCTATATATATATGCCGATTGGTTGCAAACACAAAAGGATCGATGAGGGTGGGTATTAGAGTAACCGGTAAGATTGTTGTTTTGTGATCTCAAATTAGTCATGTGTTTTAAGTCATGAAAAACATCCGTCTACACAAAGTGTAAGATAATACTGTGTACATCAATCGCTACACAAAGAGTGAACTTTATGTTATTAAATTGTAAAAAAAAGGGTGAGAACCTTAAATTGTTATTTTCATCCCTTAGGTTTGCTATATTTTGTCCTTTTCATCCAAAAATACTTTTTCCCCTCTATGTCATTAATATTGAAAAATTTGCTATTTTTATTTATTTTTGTTAACCCTGTTTATTTTACCTGTTAAGTTGTCATTATGTGCACCTCATGTGAGAGGCATTTATGTACTTTTGCACCTCACCAGAAAAAAAGAAATCTAACTAAACATTATTCAAGTGACCCAAACATTAAAACGTTGTTTGGCTGCTCTCAATATTCAAAACCTATGTCCACTTAACAGGTAAAACATACAGGGTTAACAGAAGTGGATGAAAATGACAAGTTTTTAAAATGTCAAGGACATAGAGGGGAAAAAATTTGGATGAAAATGACGAAAGACACCAAATCTCAGGGACGAAAATGACAATTAACTTTTTTTAAAACTATTAGCTTTTTAAACATCTTTATTAAAATTGTTCAATTTTCTTGAATCTTATTATCAAAATCGTTCACTTTTAAAGTTATGAAAAAAAGACATTTATGGGAATTCTCTCCACACCCATGTGGCTTTGCTTAAATTCGCTCAACGCCCCTACAAGTTGTCTAGTACTCTAGTTATACAATTAGTTTAAGATATTGGTTCTTAAACCACCTAGTTTAGTAATTCTTACCCACTTACTTACCTTGATAATATAGTCAGTAATCATATTATTCTCAAAACCTTCCATTGCAGTAGCCTGAAATGAAGCGTTCACTTAAAACATTAAGGCATATATGAAAGCTTATGTGTAGAATGAAATACTATAAGTTATTACTTCAAGTTATGACTCCTGCTACCTTCATGAAGAGGTCAACATCTATCTCTGGAAATATCCCAGCCTCTTTCTCTCTTTTATCAACCTCAGCCAGCAATTCTATAGCACATTAGTTAACACATACCATCAGTATATATTTTTATGTATTGCCTTATAGCTATATTTAGGAGGTTCTATTTCCTTTAATAAAATACCATTTTTCATGTATTATCTATATTTGACAGATTAAAGAATAACAATAATCCGAAGCGGGCTATTTATAAGTAAATAGGTCGAGCTCTAACAAAAAGTAAACCATTGAGTACCATATCGCGACCCAACTCCCAGGCACCTGGCTGCAAAATCAAGAGTTTCTTTGACTGTCATTTCTCCAACATGAACATCAGTTTGGCTAATGTAAGAAGATGTCCTCTGTGGTACAAATTCGTCAAACTTAAGCCCGTTATACGTCACTTTTCCTTCTACCTATATATTGATCAAATATGATGTGATCAAGTTTAAATATTGCATGTACTTGTTTCAAATAATTTCATGAGCATCTCCAAGAGGCTATTACTTAAAAACTGACCGTTAAGCCATGGTCTAACCGTCCTGCTAAAGCCTTCAAGAGTGTTGTTTTTCCGGAGGATGGTGGGCCTAGTAGAAGGGTCATCCTGCATAAGAAGGGGGAAAATAAAGAATTTAAGTTTTGTGTATACCCAAAATGATGGGCTATGAATTCCCCTAAAATTTACTATTCAGGTGGGAGGCTTTGCCTCTAACAGAGGTTCAGGGTTCAAACCCTGACATTGAGGAATATTTATTAACATGGTGTTACTAACTACTAATTTGCTGTTTAAAAAAATGTCAATGGGTGTTGAAGTCTAAATCATTAACACAAAGAGAAATTTACCTTGATGGCTTGATCATCCCGGAAACATTACTAAGAATTGCAAGTTTTCTTCTCTTGGATAGTCCAATACCAAGAAAACCGAGAGCCATGTCAGCAACGTTGCGAATTGTGTTTGTTAGAGTCGGTATAGCTCTATTACCAACATAGCAATTGGTTTTCACTGTTAAATTCTCAAAACGAACTTCGATTGTTGGAAGAGTAACGCCAATCCTGCAACCCAAAAGAAGTTGTAATTAGTTAGACTTCAAATTAGTTTCTTGTAACTATCAAAATGTAGAAATGCATTAGTTTTCTCTAACAAAATTAGAACCAGTCGGATGTATTTTCCATGAAGCTTTTAATGTATAAACTTAAATGTAGCAATTTTGTGGTGCGGGTCCAACTATGAAGGAGCAAGCTATTTTGTATTTGAAGACCTACGATCGCTTGTCCAAGGGGACTTATTAAAATGACTATGACTTGAGCTAGAAGGCTCCGTTGGGCGTATGACCAGTTAAAAGGACCGTTGGATCGAGAAGCATATTTGTACCAACGCCATAGGCAGTTTGGGTCATCCGGCCCAAAAACTCCATATTATATGAGTATTTAACTTTTTATTTTATTCTTAGTTTTGTTGAACTTTGTTTATTGCTTAGTTCTTTACCGTTTATGTTTTGAGCCAAATTTGAATTTTACCTTGCATTTTATATTCCTGTAAACTTTGGGAGATGGGTAGTTTTTGAAGGATATGAAAATAATTCTTTTCTGCCTATCACAAGTGCATATTAGCATGTGAAATTCCTGATTATTGGTATTCTTTGTGAATCAACGATAATTAGAAGAATTGTTTCTTGTATTCTTTGTGAATCAACAGGTTCAACTATTTATCTTGCTTAATTAACTTAATAAGAAAACTTGTCAAATGGGTAAAATTGATCAAGATAGGCATGCAACAAACGTTATGTTCTCTTGATTTTGTACTTTCCTAGCTTGAATGGTTTCTTAAACATGTGTGATCACTTTCATTGAAAGATTTATAGTCATTTTAGAAATCATGAGGGAAGTTGATTTAAAAGTCAACGTTTATAATCATGGTATTAATGTAAAATATAATTAGGAACCTGAAATTCATAAGAAAAAAAAAACAATATTACTATCTTAGAGCATTCATATCAGGTTTCTCATCCTGTCTTTATAATTACACTAAAAATAATATTTTTTATACTTTTATCTTTATCTTTTCTCTCATCTTCAGTCAAAAATATTAAAAAAATTATAAAGGTCAATAGTGTTTTTGTCAAATATACAAATGAACAGTAACATTTTCTTTCTCATCTACTAATAACCATTTACCAACCAGTCCCTATAATATAATATAATAAACATGCTCGCTATACTATGAGAAATCTATTGTGAATGCTCTTAAACTCTTAAAATTTAATGTAAGAATACAATTTCTAATGCGCTATTTTATTTTGCATGATTATTTCTATTCTGATATTTTATTTTGCAAGATTCATTATGGATGTCTTTGAGTTCGATTGTAGATTGTTTTTGGACTAAAGATGTAAAAGACGGATTGGCTAAATGGATTAGGGGCTTTGCATTTGGGCTGCTTCTTTACATGACTAGAGCTTCTAGCCTTCTAGGCTTCTACTTTACGTGTTGATCCAATAAAAAAGTTCTTTTATCTAATTGAGTGCTTTGAGAGAATCTATAATAAGCTTCTTCATCTCTGCTCATTTACAATCAATCTTCTAAATATTTACTTAGTTAAAATTAATGCCGACTAATAAATGAAAATTAGGTTATTAAATTCTAATAACTTTTAATTATATAAGTAGTGTATTACTTCTGTATTTACACAAAAACAATTGTAGTATTTCGATGTTAATCGCTAGTAAAATTAATTATTTTTGTTTCTTTTACGGAGAAGGCCCAAATTTTAAAATTTACTTTTATGGCAAAAAGATTATAGATGTAAGAAGAAATCGAACCTGTCAAATCTGTCTCTTTGTTTTCTCAAGATCCTTCCATTATCTACTTCCGGAACCTTAAACAATGTCTCAATAATCTGTTGTTGAACGTTTGCACCAAGATTTCTAACATCAACTTGTTTATGCACATGATGTTGTTGGTTTTCGATATCATTAGACACCAAGAAAGCTGTTCGTAAGCGATCCAAAGTGGGTAGTTTCTTTAAAACTGACTGTCTTAGCGCTTCATCTTCCTCTTCATCTTTCTCTTTCTCCGCTCCACTGCTTCTTTTGCTACCGCCCTTTGCACTCTCATATATTTCCTCCATGCTCAAACTTTGGCTTCCTGAATTCGCTTCTTTCTCGACCCCCATCTCGGGGACACAATCTACAAATGCGAAGATGTGAAAGAGTGTTAATAGTGAAAGCTAGTTTTTCTAGCACTAATTAGGCCAATATGTAGTTTTAAATGTTGTGTGCAAGTGTAGTATCTAGTTTGTGTGGGAGAATATACAAATTTGACTGATACTAACTATAGAGAAAATTGGTATATAAACATGCATACAATGAGAGGACAAAATGATGTGTCGAAATGGGTTTTTTTTATAAGTTTCTAAATTTTAGAATACTAACTCACTACTAATCTTTTGTTTCTAATCTATCTATTATAATAAAAAAAGGTTTTAAGGCGGCACGTGTCGAAATATTATGCTCTTTCATATTGATTTTTCCGCATTTCTCTTATAATAAATGATAATAATAAATAGTAATTATATTATTTAAAACATTTCCAAATTAAAAATTATAAACTAGATTTTTATATAAAAAACAAACAACCTTTAAAAAAATATAAGATACATAAATTTTATTAAACAAAAAACTTTCCTAGAAATTCTAACTTTTTTAAAATCATTTTTTTATTTTAAGGGTGATTAAAAAATAAAATTATACTTGAAAAACAAAATGTAAAAAAAAAAAACAATCTCATAAAACGAGAGTTTAAGATTATATTATTTTTGTTTTACTTGATATAAATATTTATAAGTAACTTAATCATATTTTAACTGAAAATATTATTTTATAATTTTTATTATAAACTATTTAATACTTTATTAATTAAATCTGTGTATTACACGATGTATAAACTAGTTTTTCAATAAATGATGGATTAAAACTTATTAAAAGTATATTATTAATAAAACAGACACCAAAGGGCATTCAACTTAACAATGTCAGTTTGTTATGGTGGTTCAAGTGTATTCATTTAATTAAGAGTAGATAAGTGTGGATTTAATACTAGATTAGTGGGCGTATGAGTTCGCCGTTCAAAATAATAAATAAATAAAATAAAGCATTTGCAAAAACTAAATATAAATATTTAATCACGAGAACCAACAATATTCTACTAACCAAACCAATCACATAAATCACACTATACGCTGAACATGTGACCTTCAAGAGTTTATGACAGAAACACATGAAAACATGATTCAAAACTAAAACCTATTCTAAAGTATAGTTAGATGTTTATCACTATTTCACCCGTGTGTGTGTATATATATATATATATATATATATATATATATATATATATATATATATATATATATATATATATATATATATATATCAACACACTTTAGATACCACTTATAAATATATCAATACACTTTGGGCGACAGGAATGATTCGCTCCTTCTACAAGTCTTCATATCTTGTTGGTATGAAAACCAACACGCATCTTGGTTAACTAGGAAACATCTAACAAGCCGGTGTAGAGTTGATTACACGTTTTGTAGTATTCTCCGCCTACTTACGCCGTAAACAAGAATACAAGATTGGTATTTTTTTGGCTGTTTGCTGTTGGTTTTTCTTTACTATCGCCTTCGATGTGTGAATAGAGTTAAATTTGCAATGCTGTAGATGGATAAGTTCTATGGCAGTAGAAAAATAAATTGCTAGAGTTAGTCCATAGCGTTGTTGTTATGTGTTTGTTTCTGATGATAGATTGTGAAGTCTGTCATTGTTAGTGACGAAACTTTACTGTTGAGAGTTGAAATTTTAGTTGGCTTAGTGGTGATCGGCAGGAGAATCTTTTAGTACGATTGATGCAACATCCCTTAATAAATTGGGGAGTATTTTGGTTGGATGATTTATTATATTAGTGTGTAATGGTAGGTGCTAAGAATTGATAAAGTTGGTGAAGTTTTCAATAATAATAGCAAGTAGGGCTGCAAACGAATCGAACGAATACGAACAGAGCCTTGTTCGTGTTCGTTCATTAAGAAATAAACTTGTTCATGAACTGTTCACGAACACTTACCGAACATGATTTCTTGTTCGTGTTCGTTCGTTAAGAAAAAGAACATATTCATAAACTATTCACGAACACTTATCAAACGCAAACGAACAAAAACAAAACCAAACGAACACAAATAAATATTAATGAACATAACGAACAGAAATAAGTTTATAAACACAAACGAAATACAAATGATCGTATATTTATTTTAGAATAAAATTTGTATCTTCATCATAAATATTACACAAAATCCACCAATAATAAACAAGTAATTAACATAAATATCAAAAAATACTTTATATAATTGTCATAAAAATATATATAACATAAAAATTTAAAACATAAACGAACACATTATCAAACGTTCACGAACGGATATTAACAAACATAAATGAACACGTTATCGAATATTTACGAACATAAATGAACAAATGCGACTTGTGTTCATGTTCATTCGTTTAACTAAACGAACAAAATTTTCTTGTTCATGTTCATTTATTTACTAAACGAATGAACATGAACGAACTTCCCGCCGAATATTTCATGAACTGTTTGCTGAACATTTGGTTCGTTTGCAGCCCTAATAGTAAGGATGATTTATAAGGGTGTTAGAAAGGTAAAAATATCAACATAGAAAAGTAGTGTTCCTGTCTAATTACTTTTGAATTATAATCATACATAAAGGTAAAGAATAGCAATAACTACTTTTGAATTATAATCATAGATAAAAATAAAGAATGGTAATAACAGAATGGATAAATATATCAGCTAAAAGGTGTATTTAACAATAGTTTTCCCTTAAATAACACCTAACATTACACCACTTGAAAGAATTTAAACACACATCATATTAGTAAGATACAGTCACTAATGTCATAAAGCTACAAAATCATGAGCAACTGTTAAATAGGTAACACCAAGATTGTCATACCATAGAAGTGGGTGGACTAGGTAGTTAATCAATCTCTAGCTCTTGATATAAAGATATAATCCAAACGACTATGTGTTACTTCTTCAAACTCTAGCTGATAAGATTGTGATTGAGAGAAACATATACTATCTAGTGACACAACCAACCTAGCTAGTGTCTACATATGCACAATAATGCACGAATAGTAAAGTGGACCCTATTAACAATGAGACAATGAGTGATAGAGTTAGGGATCCATTACTACTTTTAAACTCAGGTTTGATGCAACGTAAGAATAAAATCACAAAGCAATTTTTGTTATGAGCAAAAGATGGCCCACCAAAAGTCTAGTTGCGAAATAAAGTAAACTTGAAAAAGACGAATGTCAAAGTTTAAAACCTTTACTTTGATCTTATTTGAATTGTTGGATTATCTTCACAAATGAAATCCACATCAATTCAGTGACTGAGTTTGCTAGCCCATTTGTGAATCATTAGTAACCGAACACATTTGGTTTGTGTTGCTTGAACAACTAAAAGTTAAAAACCTTTGGGGTTTTTGGTTTCGGCCTAAGTCACCAAAAGGGATAGGGCGAATCAAGAGGTGGTTAATTGCTAGGATTTCTTCTTTAGTTGTAACTAGTGTATTCCAATTGAGTGATTTAATATACTTACTTATAATCTTCAAATATTACCGTAAACCGTATTTATGTATTGTCTAATTTAAAAAAAACACCTTTGCATAATTACAACCTAGTTAGGAGTAGGTCTTATGGTTACCCTTGTATAAGGGTACAGGTTCAAATAAAAAAGCTTTTAAAACTAAAAAATGTAAGAAATAATATCAATTATCAATCTATTTAATTGATTGAGATCAATTGTACAGAAAAGTTTGTTAAATGATATTTAAGGAATAAACAATATTGTTGACTTTTTGCAAGTTATTTTATTTTTTTAAACGTTCATTACTTTTATGTACGACATTATCTTTTTATATAGATTACACCATAAAAACGAGCAGTTTTTATCTTTAAAACATGTATAGTATTGTTATATAACAAGATAATACATTTTTAAACTCATCTTGTCATTGTGTCTTTAACGCAGTTTATTACGTCTTTTTGTTAGTAATTGTATTTTTTTGAATACTATTTTGTTTTTCTAAAATGATGAATTAAAAGAATATTATGAAAAAAAAAGCATTGTTGTATATCTCTAATATGTAAAACATAATAATAAAGTAACAACCAATTAATCTAATACATTAAAATAATAATAAAATAACGTAATGTCTCATTGTGTTTTTTTATCGTTATTATGTTATTTTGAACACTATGAGTTTTGAAAATACATTGGTGAAATAAAATCATTATGTACTTTTAATTATAAAACACAATGATAGATTACAAGGGTATATAATCTGTAAAAAAAACAATGGATTCTCTCTATAACATGTCCATATTTATGGGTGTTTGTAGTAGCCTAAGGAAATCACACATTATTTACGAACAAAACAAATATTAAGTTAAATAAAGTATTTTGTTTTACCAAGCATGACATATTTTGAAACGCCGTTTATGATGCCTTAGAGAACACTATTATGGTAGAAGGGGCAATGTTTTTGCGTTGCTCCATAATAACACAATGAATTTTGGGACCGTAGGCACAAGTCCCATAAGGATTATACTTATTGGTTCTTCGTCGATTGTAGTACCACAACTAGGGGTGTGCAACCGGTTCGAACAGGCAAGAACCGAACCGGAACTGGTTGGAACCGATAATCGGATAGCCTAAATGTGAAAATCGGAACCGAACCTTATGGTAACCTAACCGGTTCGGTTCCTAGCCGGGTAAATCGGTTTCGATTATGTTAAAGAACCGGTAATGAACCGGTTTTAGTTTAAGAAACTAAAATAGCGACATGTTGTGATGATATATTAAAATAGTAAATCAATATTCAAATTAAACCACAATTTGGATGCATGAACCATAATAATAACCTCATATGATGTCAGTGAACGTTGTTCTCAAATAGTGTATTTGGTTCGTATGTTTACTTCGATTTATGAAGATTTGAAAATAAATAGTGTATTGGAGTTTAAGTAGAAGATACGATCAGAAACCCATTAGTTTAATTATTAGTAAATTTTGCTCCATAAATAGCTAGTATTTTATTAACACTTAAACTTTTTATGGACTATCGATTTTAAGTACATATCTGGTTTTGAAACCGGAACCGAACCGAGAACCGTATACGCATATTGTAGGAACCGGAAACCGAACCTATATTAATACAACCAGTTCTTGATGGTTAGGTCCAACTGGTTCTAACGGTTCCGGTTAAAAAGAACCGGTTTTTGCTCACCCCTAACCACAACATGTCAAAAAAAAGTCCTTGTCTGATGCTCAAATGTGAGCCAGTTGGGGGAGGGGGGAGCGAAGATCTTGCTCAACACTAAAGCAACTCCTATGTTATTTGTGGCGGTGGGGAAATCTCACCAAGGACAATAAATCCCTAGGAGACAGGTATTTATAACGCACATGTTAACCACAAGTCATTAATGGGCATGAAAGATGTTAACTTAAATACAATGCATTGCCTTACTAGACATAGTTGTATTTTGGAATCATGTGTATGATGCCAATGAGGATAATATTTTATGTGGATAGGAAGTGCTTCTAATAGGCTTGTTTTTTCGAGGGGACGTACATGATGTATGCTATTGAGCTGTCAAGTTTAGCATATTTAGATAAATATAGCATAATCAGGCTCTTCCAACTTTAACAAAAGCTCCATCTCAGGAACATACTTAGGGGCTGTTTGGCAGCCTTTTAATCAGCCTCTTAATGGTTCATATGTCTGAATGGTTCAGCATTTAATGTTTTAGACTGTTTGTTTCGCGAGCAAATGTCTGAATGGTTTAGACATTTGCCTATGAATGGTTAAGCATTATACTAATGCTGAATGGTTAAGAGGTTTAATGTTGAATGGTTAAGAGGTCTAATACTGAATGGTTAAGACCTCTTATCTGAATTGGTCAGACATTTGTCTTTGAATAGTTAAGCGATATACTAGCTCTTAATGGTTTAGACATCTTAATAGTTCGACACTTAATGGTTTAGACCTCTTATGGGTTAGCACTTAATCATTCATATATTGCCAAACAACCCCTTAATCAAGCTCTTACATGTCGTGTCTATGGAAAGGACTTGGAACAGGTTAACCATCTAATAAGCGGTTGTATCATTGCCGCCACCATGTGGCATCTGGTTAGCAACTGGTGTGGAATTCCTCAATTTTTCGCATTTACGGCCAGGGACTTATTGGGCCTTTACAAGCACTCAAAGGTCTTGGCAATCCAATGAAAACTCATTAATTCAGTGTTGCTGGGTGATTTGGAAGGCAAGAAACAATACAATATTCACAAGCAGAAAGTGCTTATTGATAAGCTTATGAAAGAAATAAAGCTAGTGGGATTTCTATAGATTAAAAATAGAGCCAAGTTAAATCTAGATTGAAATAGTTAGTGTAATTTTGATATTAAAAATGCATGTACTTGATTGTTCTAGCACTTTGCAAGACTCTTTGGTGGAATAAAATTTTATCTTTCAAAAAGAAAAAATATAAATATAGGATAACCTTTCGATGTATAGTGGTCAAAAGTGTCACCTAAGAGTGAGGTGAAATGAATAATATTGTAGTGTGATCATCCTATCGTACTGGAGTAGTGGAGTATGATCATCCGAATCACCCTTATGTAGTGATTTTGTGCAATTGTGACAATCTTGAGGTTTGTAGATATCCCAGCCTCTAATACATGACTAATATGAATATAACACTTGATGTTTGTGGATTACCCTACCTCTAATGCATGACTTATATATATATAATACTTAAGGGATGTTTGTTTGCCTTTTAACCATTTAGATTTTTGAATGGTTCAGCATTTAATGGTTCAGAGTGTTTGTTTCATGAACAGATTTCTGAATGGTTAAACACTTTTGCCTCGGAATGGTTAAGCATTATACTGAGTCTGAATGGTTAATAGCTTTTATCTGAATTGGTCAGACATTTGCCTCTGAATAGTTAAGCAATATACTAGCTCTTAATTATTCATACCTCTTACTGGTTCAGCACTTAATGGTTCAGAACTCTTAATGATTCAGCACTTACCCATTCAGAAGTTACCAAACAGCTCCTTTGTCAAAACCAAACTGTAATATCAATCAAATCATGGTTGAATGTTATATGTTAAGGTAGACGCTATACAAATTTCATGATTTTTTATTTTGGACTTCCAATGAGTGACTAACACTTATGAAGAACACAAACAATACATGATGTTCAAATAAGTGTCTAAGTAGTATATATCTTCATGTATTGTCATAACTGTAATTTTTGTATACTTTTCAATCTTAAATCTCAAACTTTGAATTCTAAACTTACACATTTTTGTTTATCTTTTAGAGTGACTTTGGTTAGTCAATCCTTTAAACTCATTCATCCATCCTTGTGGATTCTAATCGTCAAACCGTGAGTAATACTTCACCTTTTTGTTTTAACACTATTTTGATTGTAACATGTACTAAATATTAAATATACTCAATCATACCTCAATCAAACTCATTCTAACACTCAATTTATACAAACATGTACACTATTTGGGTTGTAACATGTACTAATTAAATACTCAATCATACATTCAATCAAAATTATTCTAACACTCAATTCATACAAACATGCTTACTTGTTATACTATTTGTGAATACATTTTAGAATACATTATCTTGTAAGCAATCTAAACCACCCAACGTATAGCGTTATAGGACTAGCACATCTGTGACAACCCTAAAACCAAGGTTAGGTAAACTAACGTTTTAAGAATTTTTATAGATTAATAGTATATACTTATATACCTTATTTAGGGATTATTAAGATTATTTTAATTTGATTAACTCTTTATGAATTTTGTGTGCTTAATTGAACATGCATATGATACATGAGCATGCATGCATGCAAAAACCTTTACGTGTGCATGTATATGAAATTTTGAGAACCTTGTGATTATTGAACTATGTGTATAAGTTACTAAAGGATAGGATTATGTGATTAGTTACTTGATTGATAGATGTTTTAATCTAGTAAGTAATGAACTAAGATTTAAACTTAATCAAACATTACCCAACAAGTTAACTTTTGGAAAGTTGATATCAAAAACCAAATTAATCTCAAACACTTAAACAACAAATTAATACACCAACTCAACCCAGGAACTCGGCTCATTAAGGTTAGTAACCAAATTAACAAGACTAAATCTTAACCTAAAGATTAAGAGTGTCATTAGTGTCAAATTGACACCTAGCATTCCATGACACTCACCTCATCTCTACACTTGACACCAAACCTCTACGGTTAGCATACTCACTACTCTAAGCTAGGTGTAATGATCACTAACCATTAATGGCCTTCGGTCGAGAACCATCATAAACAACCACCACCTCATCGACCACAACCCACCACAAACCGCCATCACCTCTCCCTCGGCTCACTCTCTCGGCTCCCAAAACACACAAATAAACTCTACAATCTCTTGCTCCCTCTCTCGACCTCAAGACCAACCAAGCATCACCACCTTGGGCACCATATCCTCAACCATCTCCAAACAATCACTTTATGATCAACTCTTCAAGATTCAAGAACAACCACACCAAGTGGATCATCAAGGACTTAAGAAGCAATCTCCTAAGCTTTTTTCTACTCCAAACCAGGTTTGATTCTTAAAACCTATGATTAACAAGTTAAGAAGTATATGTGTGTGTTTAACATACATATATAACCAACCCTCTTGAGTTATAAACCATCAAAGCTATTTACAAAACTTTATGAATACTTGATTTCAACCAAAAATCAGTAAGAAAGGAATTTATAACAGAAAGTTTGAGAACTTTTATAAAAATCAAGAATTTAAACAAAAACAAAGGGTTTAAAAGGGTTGAAATACTTGTTATTTTATGATTTAGATTAAAAATCTAAATGACTGTAATTGTGAGAATAAAATTTAGAAACTTGTTAGAAAATATTAGAAGTAATAAAATGGAAAATATGGAATAATTATATGGGATATATCAATTTATAGAATTAAATTGTGAAAATAGAAGAAAAATAACAAACAGGAGACCTGGACATGATAAAATTCTGGAAAAATTATATGATGATCCTAATATTATATTGGAATTACAGAATACATTTCGTGAATTAATTCATTAGTATGATAAAGTTTCATATTTTAGAAGAATTAATAAGAAGAAAATCGAAACTGACAGAAAAACAGTAGATAAATTATGAAAATTTTACATAAAATTTAATGTACTAAATAGGACAGAATGTATAAATTTCAGAATTTTAAGAGATATATAGCTATTTCTGCCATTTATTGTGAAACTTGTGAAAATTCTAAGAAATTACCCGTAAGGAGATATTAATTAAAATTTTTATGGGATAATCTAGATATTAGAATGTTGCTGTTGGTAAAATTTGATAATTTTTAATAACTGTAGCTACTGTTTAGAAATTTTGACTTAATTAATAAAATAAGTGCTAAAAATTTTAACGAAATAAGATTTTATTCTAACAAATAATTATTTTACAGGAAATATTTGATTTGTTGCTGGAATTAAGGTGAGTAACATGACCCCTTTTTGATTTATTAATTTTGGGGGAAAAAGCATATTGTTTGTTATTGAAATTGATGCAAATATGAAAGTTTTGATATGTTATTGTCATATTGACACAACCATTAATTCGGATGAGTAACCGTCAAATAATATAGGTAGCGCTACTTAGGAATATGTCATCCTGTATCTGTCGGATGAGGGTATGAATGTTATATTATTTGATTCTGTAATTTGTATTTGACAGTTATGAATCACTTGACATGTGAGTAGGTTTGGTTGTGAGTTTACTTATGATGCATCAATTAAAGTTTTGTTATTGAATAAATCTATGTTCTCACCAACTTTATGTTGACTGTTTTGAGTATGCTTTTTCAGATTGACAGCATGTATTATAATTTAGTATATACATTCAACCTATACAATAGGTGGTATGAGTATGTGGGGCAGCTGTGTGTCTGGATCACTTTGGATTTGATGGATCTCAGCATACATGTGGACGTTCACGTCCATCACTAGCTGGGGATTAATGTGAAGTGATCAAGACATCTATTTTGATTTGGGATTACTAAATGTAATAGTCTAATAGTTAGATAAATTTTGTATAAATATTGTAATCCTAAAATATTAAATGAAAATTTATGTTGATGTTATTGCTGGGATAGTATGTTATTATAATTAATGTGTTTTGAACTGAAAAGTCATACCCAAGCATCTCACGCTTCCGCCGGGATGTGACAACATCCGCTCTATTATGATGGGTCTATGTTAAGTTATTTAATCTTTACGGTTTTGGTTATTTTTATGCTAAGATTACGTTTGTGGACACTTTAGTTTGATTATTAGCTTTGCATGCTAGCATTGTACAAACTTTAGTATAATATATTCATGTTAAATTGAGATTTATTTTTTATTATTCTATGTATTCAAACTTATATGCTTACCAACATATTTATATGTTGACCAATATTTTATACATGTGACAGGAAATGATTGAAGCTTTATCAAGGAATTAAATTAGGTGGACTTAAAAACCCACTAAATCTATCAATTTATTATGTTTGTTTTTAATTTAGTATTTTTTTTTCAAAATTGTTGTATGTTTACTTGAAATATCGTAAAGTTATGTTGATGAATGACAATGAAATTCAATCTTAACTCATTATCACTTTAGTGTTATGATATTTTTGAACAATTTATTACTTCTCACGCCTCGATGTTTCCGTCATCGGTTGGGATGTGACAGATTGGTATCAGAGCGATAATTATAGGGAATTAGGAAAACTTTCATGTTTTGACCTAGACTATGACTAAGAATTCCTATTAGCAATGCTTATGCTTTATTTGGTTATCTTATGTTTATGCCATAAATAAATAAATACTCGAATCTATTTAACTTTCCTCCTCATCTTATTCTTGATCAAAAGTAAATACATCTTTCTTAAGGTGCAATCATGTGACGACGACACGAAGACACTCGTATTTCACAAATGAAACGACCTCACCAAAATAGAAGTGAATCTCTTACTTTGGTGACGACTTTCAATCCATTATTATTGTTTATATGAAATTACACCGTTAAATAGGAGTGATTTTCTTACCTTGATGGCAATTTCATTAATCTCACTCTTACGGACCATTACTAACGAGTTAGGATTAATTTCCTTACCTCGGTGGATAAGTACCAACCACGTTTTGGGAACGACATCATCAAGCTAGGAGTCATATCTATATCTTGATGACTAGTTCCATTCCTTGATTTTCAATCTCATCAAAGTCTCGAGATTTCGATTGACAATGGACATGTAGTAACTGGAACCCCGATGTTTCCACCATCTGTTGGGGTGTGACAATGACTCCATTATTGCTTTGAAAAATTGTTAATTTGACCAAACATATTCATACACAATGACTTTAAACAAATTTATATGCTAGTGAATAAAATAATATGTACATTTTGTATTTATATTAATTCTAATCGTATTTGAAATCGTTTTGGATTATCAATTCCAATCATTATGGTTTGTTTTCTTTTTATTTATTTCATATTTTATTTTACTTTTATACTTTATAATATAGATTGTTTCTAAATCAATTTGCTTTCACTATGTCCTTTTGAAATGCTTCTTATATGGAGTTTCTTTTATGAATTTGTCATTACAACATGCTAATTTTTAACAATGTTTTGACATTAGGTAAGCACACTTACTCCTTTACAAGGAGACCGAATTTCGATTCTCGTCTCCCAGCCTCTTGCATCTGATTTCTTTTTATTTCTATCATATCCATGAGTTAAACCCGACATAAAACACACATTTAGATGTATAACAACCCGACACGTAGCAACTCCCACAGCAAAACGTGAGGCAACATCCTAGTCATTACACATTTGCTTTATTTCAATGTAACCGATTATGTTGTCTCACAAACCAAATGTTAAAAGTGCTCACATATAACATTAGTGCTTGTATAAGTTTCTTTCTAAAGAGAATATATGGCATTACCGAGTCAACCCAACTCCATCAGACCCAACCTAGAAAATGACCCGTTTTGACCTGTTCAACATAAATAAAAGATAACCTTTTCGAGTATAAAAGAAAACCACAGGATTCAACATCCAAAGAGAGAAAAGTCAAGTTTTAAACTGTAAGTGCTGTAAACTCGTATTCTCCCTACAACAAAAGAGGCTAAACTGGTTCTCTACCAGAAACCAACACGTAAAGGTTAAAACCCAAATAAACCAAGTTCACTGGCCTTCTCCTTCTCAAACGTCTCAAAGTACTGATAGATGATGGTAACCGCCAGCAATATTCCTGTACCAGACCCTATGGCTCCCATGAAATCTGCCAAAACTGTCAATGCACCAATGCACATTCCTCCGAATGCAGCCGCTGTTGGGATGTACCTGTTTAGTTCCTTCTGGAGGTTTGAGTCCCGATGCCCAGGCATCACCATTTGTTGCTCCTGCACGTATTCCAAAATAGTAAATCACAACTCAAGTTTTAGCATCTCACACAAAATTTGGAAATTTGAAGTATGATATCATTCGTTTCTAATTTGGGCAAGAACATGAGTCAATGGGAAAAATATATCTTCTTAGAAAAACAAAATCAAAATGTTCCCCTTCGGACCTCATGTTTGAATCCAACTTCCAATGATTTCCTGTCTTAAGCCCTTAAAAGTCAAATGCCTAGCTTAAGCTGTGTTTTACCTCCCCACTAGTGGGTCCCAAGAGTTAGAGGTTCTTATGGTTACCAAAAAGAAAAACATAATGACGCTTTGAGGGTTACCTTAAGTTGCTTGGCGACATCTCTTGCTGAAGACCCAGAAACTTCAATCCAAGTTTTAGAGAAGAGTGCACATGCCGTTAGCATGAAGACCAGGTAGAAAAGAGCATGGAAGGGATTGGCGGCCATGTCTGCAAGGCTGAAATTGAGATACAAGCAACGAAGTGAATGTGTTATTTTGGTATAAAAGAATTCATTCGGTTACTTCTATCTATAACAGATTAACAGGTCAAGGGGTAAAAGAAATATAAGGAAAAAAAGAATAAAGGTCAAATATATATTAATATTATAGCTTTTATAAATCGTATCTTGCACGCTAATTGTTTATAAAAAAAATTGGGCAAAAGGGTTTCTGGTCAATCCATAATGACTTGTTCCATCCCATACCAAATTACATCTTCAAACCAGTTACCCACCCAGCCTGGTCATTTATCACCTCTAAACAATACATTTAAGCTAGGGACTCCAGTACCTTGAAGGTGCAGTAACATAGTAAGCAAGACCACCAACTGGGACCGATTGGCCAGAGTATTCAGACTCCTTCCACTTTCCCAACAAGTTAACCAAGAAATTCCCACTGTATTTTCTGTGCAGCAACTGAAAAGGAAAAATGATATGAGCAATTGGTATTAAGAAAAGTAACCGAGCTAGATCAATACTACAAGTCAAGATATAGATCTAATACCTGAGAGATGAAGTAAAGGTTGGACACAAGTGCAGACTGAAGAATGATAGGCATGTTGGAAGTATAGAACAACTTAATGGGGTAAGATCCTTGCTGCCCACGAGCATTCTTAGATCTCACAGGCAGAACAACACGGAAGCCTTGGAAGTAGATGACAATGAGGAAGATCAAAACAGTAGCAAGCAAATTCGTCACATTGGGCAGATTCTGTCTATAGAAAGCTTCCCGCAGTGCTCTAACTTTATCCGACCTAGTGATGAGAAGATGAAACAGAGCAATAACTGCACCCTCAAACTCAGCACCACGTCCACTGTTAATTGTTGTAGGGCTAAATGCTTTCCAGATAATGCTTTCACTGAATGATTAATTAAAATATATGAGTTGGGAAATAACGAGAGTACACATGTAAAAAGAACGGAAGGATCACGGGCTTACCAAATATTGGTAGCTATGAACAAAGAAATACCAGAGCCTAAACCATAACCCTTTTGGAGAAGTTCATCCAAACATATGACGATAATGCCGGCAAAACATAATTGCACAATAATAAGAATAGCATTTCCAACACCAAGTTGACCTACGCTACCATACATTCCTGACAGCACATAAGCAACAGCCTCACCAACAGCAATCAAAATACCCAACAACTTCTGAGCACCATTCCTGGGAAAATTACAGGTTTGAACAAAATTTAATAAAACTTATGGTGCAAAATAATAAAGTTTATAAGAAAGAAGATGCTTACAATAGTGCTCGATCCTCACGAACATTATTGTCAACTTCAATGATTTTTGACCCAGCTAATAGCTGCATAACCAATCCAGAAGTCACAATAGGGGTAATACCAAGTTCCATGACAGTCCCACGGTTCGAGGCCAGAATAACACGCATCCAGTAGAAAGGGTCTGCACCCGTTGTTGAATGTATGCCATACAGGGGAAGCTGACTGCACACCAGAAAGATGAAAAGAGAGATGACAGTGTATATGACCTTCTCTCTGAAGGGAACCTTCCTGTCTGCACTTTGCACTTCCGGCAAAAAGGAAAGAAACGGCCTAACTAGATGTAGCACTCTAAAACCACCTCCCATTTTACCAAATCAGAACAGCAAACCAGCTGTTTCAGGTCATTTGTTAAAAAAGCAATTTTAAGTAACAAGCAAACAATCATCATAACATCATGCAGCACAATTAGGTAACTTTACTGCAAAATCAAACAAACACAAACATCTAGAATCCGTAGTTATTTCAAAATGCTAAAACCGATCGTCACGTAAGCACTAAGCTACACTTGTAACTTTACTACAAAACCAAGCAATTCATACAAATTTCTCCCGCTTGGGGCAAAATTTGCTCACAAAATCTATATAGGTTCAAGAAACCTCCTTGCACTGCATGCTAAATTTGAAGAAACAAACACAGCCCCCAAAAAAAAAAAAAAAAAAAAAAAAAAAAAGGTTTTAGCACCTTATGATTTCTAAACATCAGTTCATCTAGATCCAATAATTCCTACTTTTTCTTTCAATTACAACACATTATCATCTAATTCATATAAAAATTCTAAATTTTACGCTTTCAAGTTTCACCCCAGTAACCTTCCCAATCTTCTGCCATCATCGGCATGCAAATCAACGACGCATGAAAAACAACGAGAAACCAGAATCCGTAAGTCAATCAAAGCTTCATCGGCTACCATAATCAATCAATCAACCTCTAATTACACATCAAACGCACACATGCATTCATATTCCCAGATCCAGAACACAAAAATAGAATAACTCTTCATAAACAGCCATACACCAACTCAAGAACACAATCAGACGTCTCAATTTAAGAAATCGTTACAGATCGGGAAACATGAAGCTGATTCCAAACACCGTGATTGATTATCGGAAACGGAAACAATCAAACACAAGAAGGCACAAGGATGAACATATGAGAAGATTTAGAGATGATATGAGAACTTACAAAGATGAATCGATTGGAAATTGAAGACGACCCCTAGGGTTTACAGGGTGGGGGTGGAGCAAACGAGTAATGAAGAAAATTGCGATGAACGTCGGGCTTTATTGGGATCAAAGAGTTTAGATCCACTACGGAATGATATTTCGACTCAAATTGGCGAATTTACGAAACTACCCTTCACCTTCAAATCTAATCTATCTAAACTATCTAATCTAATCTATAAGAAAAGGATATGTTTTATCATTATCCTTTTACATTAACTTTTAAACGTTTAAGTGATAAAAATAGTTTTTTAACGAAATTTAATTATCTTAATTATTTAAGTTAAATTCGATTTTGCTGGCTAAGTTTTGATGAAAATAACTTTCCCCCAAAAGATTAAAAAATATCAATTTACCTACAAAGGTTTCATAAGTTATTTCAATTCAATCCAAAATTTTCATAAGTTGTTTCAACTTTAATACAAAAAATAAAACTTTTAGACTGAAATTGATACAAATGATGAAACTTTTGGACTGAAATTAATGTTTTGAAACTTTTGTAGGAAATAGTTAATTTGGTCAAACCTTAAGGAATAAAATTAAAATTAACTATAATTACTTTTTACCCACATGTGTGTTAACAAATAAACCAACTTCTCTCGTGATTTTAAATATCTATACCTTTTCTGTTAATGTTTTTAATATCTATATCTATATGTCTATACATCTATACATCTATATATACTAATAAAATAAGTTTTTTAAGTAACACGTGACATAATTATAGGCCTCTTAAATCTAAATTTTCTGTCTCCCTATTATAGTAAATAATTACTTTAATTACAAATGATGTCATTTGACTTTTTTTTCAAACTAAAATTATTTTATAATCAATTATGAAAGAGATATTTCTATTAACGTAATTTTAAGGAATTTTTTTAAACAAAATATTTTCTAAAAACATTAAAAAAAATTTAAATACAAAAATAATTAATATAAATTTGTTATAAAATGAAAACAATTATAATTCAAATTTATAATAAGGAAATTTTAAAGATGATATTTTTAAAAACGATTTGTTTTAAAACAAAATGTTTAAAAAATAACTTTTTTGAAAAATAAAAAGTATAAAAAATAAAAACAAAAGTTTAAAAAATGATATCGTCGTTTTATAACTTGAAATTCTTATGCCATCAAGGGGGAGGAGCATAAAGTCTACAAGTTGTCTACAGCTTTTTATGGGCTACGCCAAGCACCAATATAATAGATATCCGCTTATATAAATTCTTTAAGAAAATTGGAGTCGAAAGATGATCATATGACCAAGCCATTTATCTTTGAAACAAGAAGGGATCTTTGCTAATTAGTTGTAATTTATGTTGATGACCTTATGATTATAGGATCTTTTCCCTAAAAAGATTAAAGAAATCAAGGAAAAAATGTCGAAGGAATTCGAGATGAGCGACATCATATTGCTTAGCAACTATCTTGCAATCAATGTGACACAAATGCAAGAAGGCATGCTACTCAATCAAACAACATATGTATAAAATTTTTTGATAAATTAAGTATGGATGAATGTAACACGACAACTTCTTCTAATGATATCAAGATGAAGCTCAAAAAAGTTAACTTCAAAGCATCACAAAGTTGAGAGGATATATAGGAGACAATCCATGGCGTGCTTGAGGGTCGTTTTAGAACAAGAAGCGTAATTCAGACAACAAGCCGATCTATCTGTCATATAAGAAGCATATTATAGCTAGAGTCTGAACCATTATTTTTGAACAGGATTATGTGGTCTTGGGGACAAACCTTGTACTTATGGGCTACCGTTATTACTTTTTTGGTTGAATTGATATTCATTTATGTCTTATGTTGTACACTCTTTGCTGTTCCATAACTGCAGCCAAGGGGTGTTTAATATGCCTATGGCTACTCGACAATGACTAAACGTGTCATTGTCTGCCGGGTCGTAAATGGATATGTAATTATAACTATATACATTTTAGGAAGGGGTGAACAATACTTAATCAGCATTGGCTGTATTGGGTGGTTTTTCACGTGGCACGTGGTGATCGGACCAAAGTTTGTTTGATTTTTTTCTAATGCATGATATTTTGAATGCATTAAAGAAGTTAGTTGTGTGGATTTAACAACAAAATATCCTTCAGCCTATTAATAAGTCATGTTTTATTTTCTCTTTCCATCTGGGTTTGAATCTCTCCCCAGGTTTGGTTTTGATTTTTTTTATTTTTTATTTATTGTTTTTCTTTTGTCAATGTTTTTATATTTTATTAGAATTATTTTTGTTAAATGCTTTGTTGGCCAGTTTATTTTTTATTTGTTATTTTCTCTGTTTTTCTAGTTTTTCCACATAAACTAACTTTAGTATGGACATGTGTTTTATAAGTTATATAGTTAGAAAATCCAACAAAATGGCCTATTAGCTCAGTTGGTTAGAGCGTCGTGCTAATAACGCGAAGGTCGCAGGTTCGAGACCTGCATGGGCCAAATCCCTCTTTTTCACATTTTTTTCAAACAGTTCCCTTTCAGCCCCTCATGTTTTTGTTAAGTCCCGTTTAGTCCTCCAACTTCCACCTATATAAATCCCTAAACCCCTTAATCCTCCATCTCTACCACAAACGAAAATGGCGATTCGTGCTACTATCGCTGCTATCTTCATCATCTTCCTTCTCATGGAAGCAAAACCTCTGTACGGAGCAGTATCATCGAAGAACAAGGTGGATCAAAAGATCCAGTGCGGTGACATGGTGTCGAGATCTCAGTGTTCGAGAAACATCGATTGCCGATGGTGCCAGAGTGATGTTCTTGATGATAGTTGCTTCTCGAAATCTGAATCGATGCGTTTGCCTTCACATATCTTCGTTTGCTAAAGATCTTCACTCTTCGGTTGATTCGGTAATCACGCTGTTACTCACTGATCCGTTTTATGTTCGATTATGTGATTTAGTGCATTCATGATCTGTGTTCGTTCATCGATTGAGCGATTTTGTTGTTGTTGTTGTTTAGTGATTGCTAGGGTTTTGATTAGTTATTCTCGATTGTTTAGCGATTTGTTTATTATCATGATCTAAAATTTTATCTGTTTACATGTTTTCGTCTGTGATTTACTGAGATTTTCAGCTCCAATTGCTACATTGCTTTGTGTGAATCTCATTTTGTTCATCCTTAGCATCAGATTACTGAATATGATTTGACTAATTGATTGATCATGTTGATTGTTGAAGTTGTAGCAATGAAAACCTTAAGTGTGAATTTAGCATAATCTCTTAACGTACGTATCCAAGAATTGGATATCGATTTTCAGAAATTGTAGCAATGAAAACCTTTTGCATCAGATTACTGAATATGATTTGACAAACTTGTTAAATATTTGTAATCGGTTCTCTTATCACCAGCTTGAAAGTCAAAAGTTAGTAGTGATCTCTTCTATATTGCAATAAGACTAGGGGTTTGTTTGGTATGATTTAATTGAATGGACGAAGTAATGGAATGAATGAGTGAATGAAATTAATAAAGGAATGAAATGAATCAATACATTCCATTGTCCTGTTTGGTTACCCTAATAAATGAATCATTACTTTATGTTGTTTGTTATGTATGAAAAAACGAAGTACTGAAATATAAAAGTAGTTATGGTGGTGATGGCGGCCTGCGGTGGCGGCCGGCGGTGGTTTCCGGCGGCGGTGGTGGCGGCGGCGGCCGGTGGTGGTTTCCGGCTGCAGTTTCTGGCGATGGTGGTGGCCGATGGTGGTTTCACGCGGCGGTGGTGGGCGGGGATGGTGGTGGCCAGTGGTGGTCCGGCGGCGGCGGCGATGGTGGTGGTGGCCGGCGACTGTGTTGGCCGGCGATGGTGGTGGCCGGTGGTGGTTTCTGGCAGCGGTGGTGGCCGGCGGCAGTTAGTGGCGGTGGTGGGCGGTGGTTGGCGTTGGCGGTGGTGGTGGTTGATGGCGGTGGGTGAGTAGATGGCGTTGGTGACTAATGATGAAAGAAGGGATGGAATGAAAAAAAAAAGAAGGGGGGATGGATGGAATGAATTTGAGAGAATGGAATGAACTATGTAATGGTTCATTCAATTACCTTCACCAACCAAACATGTATTTATTTATTCACCCTTAAGGGTTCATTCCATTCCGTCCCTCATTCCTGCGTACCAAACGCTACCTAGGTGTTGGGATACCCGCAAACCAGGGCGCAAGCCATCTGGCCTGCCACCCTGGTTGCACACAACTGCAACGACTGGGCGCGATTAGGGGCGCTATCCGAGGGGCGTGAGGTAGCTCGCGGAGGAAGTAGTTGTTGGTTTCTAGGGAAAAGAGAGAATCCTTGGGGTCATTTAAAACTTTTTTTTTTTTCAAAATATTACATTTCGCCCTATAAATACTACCTTATTACTTTTATAAAATTCATAACATTCATATCTACTTTCTTTTCTTTCTCTCTAAATTTTTAAAAAATCCTCTAACTAGAAAATTTCGGGTAATTCGGATGGTTCGTTTCAAACAAATTTTGATCTGATGATGAGACTTTTGCAAACTTTAGGTTTAGTCCATTTGATTATAATGTTTAATTTCATATAATTATTGTTTTACATTTAAAATAAATTAAATAAATTAAGTAATTCGTTAGATCCTTTAATCACCTAATCAACAGAGTTAGGCTACTTGATCATGGATTATGTCCAGTATTCAATCAACGTCGTATGTCGTAATATTACATTATAACTTGATCATGGGCTTTATCCCACAACACAGCCTAAGGGAGAAGTAGTCGTTATCGCTACTATCTTATAGATAAGATATTTGTATAGGATGATCACTATCTATATTAATAAAAAGTTAAAAGATGATTATTATTTGTATTAATGAGAATTTAAAAGATGACCTCTAATTATCTAAGTAGTAAAAAGGTAATCGCTACCTATCTTTGTGACAAGTAACGACCTAGTTACTATCTATCTTTATGACAAGTGTGATGTGATATCTTAATATGAAGAAACATGTATGTTAGTGATCGCTATCGTTTAGATAGAAGACTAGTGTAGAACAACACTTGGTATAAAGACAAAGGATAGACGTAAGGTGAGTTTGTTAATAACCCTTTACACTAGGTATAATTAGTTTACGTGGTTAGTGTGCTTGTGGCTCAATAAAATCCTCGTGTGGTTTGGAAATCTCAAGGTCTAACCTTAGTAGGAATGTTGGTTATTTGAATGAGTTAACATGTTTCGATCATTGCTTTTGTGACTTATAGATGTTATGCATTCAAAATGTTTTATTATTTTTATCCAATTTTATATTAAATTAGCTAACTTAAACTAGAAAAACTTTTTACCATAGGTTAACTTTGAAGTGGTGTTGAAGATTTACGAAAGGATTTTGTTGATGAGAAGACGAATTGCAGAATTTAATGATTACGTGACAACGCAAGAACATAGAAATGAGACCAACAAAGTTTCATAAGAACACAAATGATTCTCTCATTTACGTAGACCCCATTTACACATATTTATCGAATAGAATTCGGGGAGTCAGTTGCCAACCTATAGTTTTGACAGTTGATTTTGGCAGTCAAAATTTAAACTACCACAATGTTAGATGCTAAACCCGTTTCCTATTTGAACCCCTGATCTAGACCCGTACGTAATATGATAGTTATTCGGATCCTAATTTAGACCCATACATAATATGATAGTACCAATTTTGAATCTTGATACATACCTACACGCACTAATACATACATACTTAATACATACCAATAAGTATAGAATTTGATTTATTTCACTTCCAATATTACACATAATTTACGTGATACACTTAATTCGTTCTTTTACCATAGATAGATACATCTATGTCTACTACTTGATACAAACCTATGTAAATAGTATGGTCTGAATGAACTAAGTTGCTCATGAGTTATTTGAAATTGGCTTGCTGAAATCTCAAACCAAGTTTAGCTTAAACAAACTTGTGCTTGCATAAAGTTTATTTAATAATTTTAGTTTTACATATCGAGCTTGGCTAGTCTTATAGGCTTAAAGGACCTATTATTTATAAATATAATATTACAATTTATATAATCAATACACAACACATAACAATATTATTATATAATAAACTCATAATCAAATAACTAATTATATATATATATATATATATATATATATATATATATATATATTAAAAGGAATATCGGTTTGTGAGGGGTAGGTACTGTAGCTAACAGTACCTCCTTCTGTACACAATGTACAACTGCTATTAGCTTCATTTTCTTTCTTTTCTTGAGACATTGTTTGTCTCTTTTGCTCCCCTCTTCCTTCATCCTTGAACACTGAGCAAATGCCAATCACCTGCATCATCGTTTCGTTTTCGTCGGGGGTGGGTTGCGATGACACCGGGTCTAGGTGGCCATTTTCGTCGGTGGCGGTTGGCGGTGGTGGATGTGGGTGTCTGTGATAATGTGTTCGCCAGTGGTGGGTAACGATGGTAGCCTTACGGTTTCTTCAACCCAAAATGAGAGAGAGAGAGAGAGAGAGAGAGAGAGAGAGAGAGAAAAAGGGTGTGATGTTAGTTGTGATTGGATGGTGGACTGGCCGGTGGTGGCTAAAGACATGAGATGTGTGGTGGCTGAACGTAGTGTTGGTTGGAGGCCGTTGTCATCTGAAATAGCGGTGGTCGGAGGTTGTAATGATAGGGAGCGTCGGTCGCGATTGACGGGTTGCAGGGTTTCGATGTGAATGGTCAAAAGAAAGTACCTTCGAGAGAAGGTTCGGCAGCGGTGTGGTGGCGGTCGTGGTGTGGTGACGGTGGGTGGCGGTCGTGGTTATGGTGTGGTGACGGAAGATGGTAGCGGTGGGTGGTGGCATATCTTGCTTTTTAGAGAGACAATAGATAGAGTTTCAGATTTAAAAAATACTTTTCTTGAAAACTTAAAAAAGATTAATTAGATAGTGTCTTGAAAAGAACACCCTTTGCATACTAAAATTTTAATCTATAATATTATATATAAATTTAAAATAGTAACGATGAAAGTAGTTTTTCATACATAACTAGGTGTATTCGAACACGCGCGTTGCGCGAGTGGAAAACGTGTAACAATAAACAATCGTTACAAATAAATTGGTTTGACAACTACATGAGGCTCAAAATAGGTACCTCATTGTGATTGCAAAGTAAAAACAATGTCAAGCCAAACAACGAACACCCGTTTCCGTATCATCATGGCCGCATGGTAACTACACGTAAAATTAACAAAACCAGAATGTTATACAAAGAGCAACAAACCCAAAAAATCAATATTCATTTCATTTGCAAACTGAAAGCAGCGTAATATGAAGTCTCAACATGTCTTTGATGAACGCTCGTTCATCATCATTGACATGAATCTTCAAAGAATATAAAACTATATTTTCAAAGGCCTAGAAACGATGGCTTATCGTAGCTGCAAACAAATGTTTACCTTGCCAAACCAATGAACACATCATGTACACTTTACTCGTCATCGCCTATCACCATCGAAGACAATACCATTGTTACCAATCGCGTGAAACCTTGCAAATCACCATTCATTTTGTTTGAAAATTAAAAGGATTCTATCTTATATTATGCAACAACACAACATGATTTGTAGTTTTTAAGCTGGCCAAAGATATTAACTAAATAGTTGAATAGCTAAACAAAACATAACAGTATTAGAACGATGAAACCCATCTGTTTGAGCAAATGGGTGTTGATGAGTGAGGAATGTCATCTTTTCACATTTCTACTCTCCCTGTTCGATTCCTTGTTTCAAAATGTCCCAATTTATATCAACAAACAAACACCATAAAGGCAAAAGTCTCATCATTTTTTCAAAAAATTCTTCTACTGTAATATGAATAACACATCCCAAACTAACCAACACAATGAGAACCTTACCAAAACAGATTCATTGACTCATATCCAAAAGCAATCGCGGGCAAACTCGAAGACTGGACAGCGCCTCTGGTTAAAGACAAAGATGGTCGACAGCGACAATGACAAAGATGGTCGACAGCGACAATGACAAAGTGGCACCTAACAACAAATAACACACTGAAAACCTTATTAAAAAGGGGATGATATTTAGATCTGTAACCGAAAAGCAAGCACATACCAACACGAAGCTCACCGGCAACAAACCAGCACCACCCCACCGGTCAAACTAAAGGCCGCGGAAACGATCACCGCGGCGTCGACAAACCGGCACCCAACGGCAAAGAACACAATCAAAACGTCACTCAAAATAGGCTTTAGATCTATGATCAGAAAGCAACCGCCGGCCAACGCGAAACTCGCCAGCTCCGTGGGCTACAAACTAGCACCACACCACCATGCATGCCGCCGAGCAACACAAAGGTCGCCGACAGTGGTAGCGACTACGACAAACCTGCAACAAACAACCAAGAACACACTCAAAAGTCAAAACAACATCCAAAAAGGGGGAGAGCACAAAACCGGGTTTAGATTTGTTCTCGGAAAGCAACCGCCGGCCAACACGAAGCCTGTCGGCGCCAACGACCACAGACCGGAAAATGGCCTCTCTCTCTCTCTCTCTCTCTCTCTAAGAACTGACGGAACCGGAAGCTTAAAAAAATCATCATCTGTATCTTGAAACCCCAACTACACATAGCAAAAACAGTTGTACACGTGTGTAATAAGCATACAAACGTGGCAGACATAAGGCAGGTTTCTTATGGTAACCACAGATCATGAAACGGAACCAGGATGTATCAATTTACTATTCATCCCTTTGGTCTTTTAATAGTATGTAATAGGCAAATTATATTTTAATTGTTAAAAAGGGTAAACAAAACACAAAACCAAATGACACTTCAGTTGGCAAATTATTAATTTCAAGTTCATATTAGGGGTGTTCAAAAAATCCGATATCTGAAAATATCCGAAATCCGATCCGTATCCAAATCCAAATCCGAATAAACCGATCCGAATTCTTATTCGGATCGGATGTCATCCGAATCCAAATTCCTTATTTGGATTTCGGATCGGTTTTCAGATTTCATAATTTTTTTATTCGAATTATTCGGATATCCGATTAATCCGAATAAGAATTCAACTATGTTTCTAGCTCAATACTCATTAGTCAACTACCTATTATATTTTCAACTCAATATTAAAGAATATTAGCACATCTTAGTCCTTTAATCCTAAACAATTATACAATAATCAATTGTTGTTCTAAATTAGAGATTATAATCTTCGGGTTTTATATAATTACATATTTTGTTTCAATTTGGGTTCAAGTCAAATTTGTATTTTCAGGTTTTATATCTTTTATTAGGATTTTAAACTTATAGAATGTTAAAAATAAAAAATTAGACAAAAAAAAAAATAGGAACAAAAAAATAATTTTTTTTTTATTTAGTTTATTCGGATTATTCGGATAAATTATGATTATTCGGATATATCCGAATCCGATCCGAATTGAATTCGGATAGATTCGGATCGGATAGAGATTTCCTTATTCGGATCGGATCGGATTTCGGATAGGGTCCTGAAATTTTCATATCCGAATAATCCGATCCGAATAATCCGAATAATCCGTTATCGGATCCGATGAAAACACCTAGTTCATATCTCTATATTTCTATTTTATTACTTTTAAAAATATTACATTTATTATCTTTTTATTTAAGCATATATATGATTTTAATTATCAACATTCTCATATCATTTATATATGTTTCAATAAATTTATTTTGTACAAATAAAGTAGGTTTATGTATTGTAACAACGAGAAAATTTATCCTTTTACACTATAGATTAGATTTAGATTTTTATCTTTTATTTTTATCTAACTAGCTTAAATTATTACATATATCAAATTATCAATATTTTTAAATTCATTAATTAAATAACTAAATAATTGGCAAACTATATTAGTTAACTAATTAGTTTCATAATTACTTGCACAAATTAAAAGCGAGAAACTAAAAGTATTTTATTTAACGCGAATCATAATAAATCATTTTATTTTCTTAGTTTTAATGTTAAGATGTGTTTCTATATTTAAATTATTTTCTTTAACCAAAACTTTTTAATTGTGTCGGATCCGCAGCAAGGCACGGGTACAAATTACCAGTTAATATATATTTTGTTATGTATTAAAGTGTAGCAATAAATATATATAAATAATTATTCATGTATATAAATAAAATAATTTAATATTTAATAAATAACTAGTATTTTTACCCCGTGTTTCGGTGGCGTCGTATGCAACGTAATAATTAATAAACTAGAATAGACCCGACTTATTTCGGAACTAAATTTGCGTCAAAACGTAAATTAATTGAACTTTATACCGTCCAATGAAAACGTATTATATTGTCCCGACTCTAAAAAAATTACGCTAAAACGTATACCAATTGAAGACGTACAATCACACCGACTCATTTTCTAACTAAATTTTTGTCCAAACGTAAAATAATTCGAAATTATATTGTCGAATCAAATCGCATTATATTTGACATTACTCGATTCCAAACAAAATTTACGTCAAAACGCAGACCAGCTCAAGACATACTTAAAAGTAAGCACGAAACGTTTTATATTTGAGTCGGCTCATTTCCGAATTAAATTTATGCTAAAATATAGACGAATTCGAATTTATACCAACATGTACATAAAATAAGATCACAAAAATACAAGGGTAATCTTGAAACTTTTAAAACTTGAGAGAATCAAAATGATTGTGAATACTTTCATGCCTTCTTCTGGTATGATGAACGTTTAATTGCAGCCTCTTTGAGTTGTCATCTTCACCTCATTACCTTGTGCTTAATAATGAAAAATGACTTGTGTATAGAGAATGCAAGTAAAAAAGGTTATGCCTTGATGATGAGCCCTTTGAACTCGAGGTTGCTGCTTTAACATATCTCACACATACCACTCGGCCAAAGGAGTATTTCTTTAATAGAATGCAGCACGATAGTTTAAATATAAACTGGTCGTCGGTGGCATTGGGCCACCGACGATATTAGTAAATGAGAGTTAGTATAATAAACGAATGAAACCCAAACCTACCTTAGAAAATTATTAACGAGCAAAGCTCGACACACAAATCATAAACATATATGTATATATACACTCATATAATATAGCATAAAATTACTTTCATTGACAATAATACAAGAGCCCACTTTCATCAACCAGAGTTTTATGATTTTGGTGTTTTTTTTATGTTAAAAGAAAAGGGTTATAATTTCATCAAAGTATACAAGTGTTTACAACTACAAAAGGCCTGCAAAGAACATTGAAAGATACAAAAATAAGAAATACACATTTGCCTAATTGCCTTATCATTGTTCTTGGAGTTGACTTTTATTAATGAAAACTAATAGACTAACATATTTTACATGTTTTTGTATTACCGGGGCGATCTAGTTGAAGAACACCTGCCACACGACACGAATTTCAGCAAAGCCCGTGGCTTTCGCGGTCTAAATTTTAATCGAGAAACCTGCATGCTCAAAGTTTTGATAATGAGTTTCCATGAGTTGACCAAATATTGGGCCTTTATCACATTAACTAGTGGCAAGGTAAGCAGGTCAGTAGGTTGACACAAACACTTCTTGTTCGTTCTTCAAACTTTTTACATAATTAATGCCTTAATTATGATCACAAAATAAAGTTATTACAATTATAATCAATCATTAAAGAAAACGATTTAAGAGGTTGTATGTGTTAGAAAATACACTTTAGGGGACTTACAATCCCTTTGACCACATTTTTAGCTGAAAGATTTACTTAACCTTGTTTAAGATGAAATACAGCCCGCTAATAAGCATATGGATCGGAATTGCCACTTCTAATATTGAGCAATAATAACCATAATCGAAAATTTTGTTCATTACCTTCCGGTGAGCAACTCTAGATGCCTTAAAGCACAACAAGCTTCTTGATCTTGGTTCCATTCTCCTGCAATTTAAAGAAAGCAAATCACTCAAAAGATTATAGTGTTCCATACTGGAAGCGACATTTAAACCTCTGAATGTCAAACAAGCTACTTATGATTTCAAATTTTGATTCAATATGACATCCAGAGGCAAATGATGACGACTAACTGTTGGAAGGGGGACGCTTACAGATTCTCTTGTTCAAGTTTTTCAGCAATGGAAATGGCTTTGCGCGTTGACCAACCGTTCCTTCTTAATTCCGCATGCTGAATTACATCTGCAAGAGACACTTTACCCTTGACTAGACTCTTTGATTGTTTTTGTTCCCTTAATCTTCTTTGTAAACTGACACTTGAATTCTTATGAGACGGAGTGGCTCCTGTTTTATCATTATGTAACTTGGCTTTTGGTTTTCTAGGAGAAGCCTGTACTTCAATGATCTCGCTTACTCTTTTTGCATACGGGTCTACTTGGGAATCTCCTGATTCTTTCCTCATTTCACTTCTGATTTCGATTGTAACAGGTGATCCAAGAACATGCTCAAATGCTTTCAGAATGTGGATTTTGAACTTTTCTGCCTTTGATCTTGTTACATGTGAAGTGAACATAAGTTGAACGGTTGGAGCTGCAATATGAATAAAGTAAATATCTAGCCACCGGTGCCAATCAATATTATCCGCTATGCAAACGATGAGCTCGGGGATTTTTTTTGGTTATCTAAGTGGAAACTTTCCTAGGAGGTTACCCAACCTGGATTGGTCCTGCCCAAGCATGCATAAGTTTTGATCGTCTTCTCATTCAAAGCTAAAACACACAAAACACATTCTACAAGGCAGTATGCGGGATTTGTCTAAGGTGTCACATTAATAATTAGTTGTTACAAAACGAGTAGCAAATGATAGAATGAGTATATAAAACGACTAAAAAGGATACTTTGAAGGACATATATTTATTACAAGACAAATTTAGCTTCCATATTACTTATAAGTTATAACAATATTTTTATGGTTGTAGAATTTTATTTTTATTTTCATATGAACCTCTTTAACACTTGATTTAAGCATGTCGAAAAAGACGGGATATATGGTAAATAAAACACAAGAATAGAGTATAGTTGAAGTACCCGCACCAAAACTGAGTGATGTCAGCTTTCCTTCATGATACAAGAACTCTTTTATGCTATTTATCTGAATATTCTCAAGCACCTCCAACCATATTTCTTCAAATTCTTGCCGATATAAACCTTCTTTCATTTTTGTATGAATTCCACTAGAACTTCCATCCGTTTTCATCAAACCCCTTTGAATCCAAGTCGTCTCATCATGCCCAAAGTTACTTTTGCGGGTACCATCTCTTCTACCACAATTATTTACCATCAATGGACTGTGATGAATGCTCACATCCACAGAAGATGTTGGTAATACATACTGCTGATCAGGAGCAAGCTGCAACAAAGCAGCGGTCAACCAAGTCAACTTGTCATTTGACGTTCTGAGCTGTTTTTCTGCTTCGGATAACGTCTTTAATGTTAACCGTAGCTTCTCCATATCTTCTTTAGATACTGAAAGGCGAACCAAATATGTTAGAGGAGGACAAAAAGGCAAAAAAAAAAGTGGCTTTTCTTGGAATCTTGGAAGAGAAAGAAAAGTCAGTAAGAGTCAAACTTACATGCTTGTTGTCTAAAGAACTTCCTTTTAGACCTTTCTTTCTTGAAATTAAAACCACCCGCGAGAATATCCGTTACTAAAGTTGCAAGTTGTGACATTAATGCTAATGGCTCGACACCCGACTCCATGATTTCTCTTAATTGTCTCACGGTATTCACTGTGTCTGCTGATAATGCGTAATCAAGCAGGTCAACTAATTTGTCATCAGATATAAGTCCAGCCTGTTTAGTGAGGTGCATACATATTCATTAGAGGTGATGTAGAAAATGATAACAGCTGATTGTGTGAGAGGAATAATAAAATCATCAATGATGCATTGAATGTGCTTCAGATGGCTTTCAACCTGTTTGACCCGATTCCAATTGTAACCCAATTTGGCCAACTTATGCATAAGTTGGATGTTTTTTTATAACTGCTTTTGAAAGCTGGATGGTTAAAAATAATCTTTAAAATCCGGTGACCAAATGCTACATGTTGCTATTTATGATTATATTTATATAAAGTATAAAAGATGGAGAAAAACCAGTTCTTGAACAAGAGGAACAGATATCCTTTGCCCTAGTAGACTTAGCTGCTCGAGTGTCATTTCCGCATCCCTTAATGAACCATTAGATCTTGAAGCTATAAGCTTCAATGCATCTTTATCAACTTCAAAATCTTCTTTAGTCGCAATCCATTGTAACGTATAGATAATATCCGCATCTTTTAACTTGGGGAAGAAAAACTTCTGACACCTGGAAATGATTATATGTGGCAAAACAACAAGACTCGTATTGACTAAAAGAAAAACCATACGCCTTGGAGCTCGATCAATAACCTTAGATATAGCACTCCAACAGTCAGGAGGCAAAGTATCACAATCATCGATTATGAACACTCGGTACTGTGATGGTAGCTGAGAAACAATCAAGTTTTCTATAAGTTTCATTGTACTCCTATATCCAAGATTATTCATGGGACCCACTTCTTGAACACTCATATTCTTCCCCATATCATGTGCTACACAAGAATTACAACACCCGCACGGTTTTGGGTGATCCAAAGACTGACAAGTTAAGGCTCGAGCAAATATACGTGCACACGAGGTCTTCCCGGTGCCATGAGGGCCATAAAATACGTAAAGCAGCCCAATTTTGTTTTTGGCAATTGTATTGGAGAGAGCTTGTACTGCCAAATTCTGTCCCACTAAATCCCTAAAGGTTCTTGGCATGTACTTTTGAGTGAGGTTTTGGTGTCGAGTATTGTCACAAGATCGAGTTTGGTAACCTGATCGGGCTTCTGAGGCAAGATCCGAGTTTATTTCACTATTCAATAAGTTGTCTGCATAAAGACCTAATTCATCAGAATAATTATGTACCCATGCTGCAGGATTTTCTTGCCTTTCTTGAGAACCATCCATTAATAAAGGCAGTGATTCACTACTTGTAGATGAAGTAGAGTGATCAGACATAACGGGCATTTGACTAGAGTTCCGTTGACCCTTTATCTTAGACCTTGAATCAGATAAACCGCATGAGAGACTTCTTCCTGCTATATCAAGAAACGAATTCCCCTGATCGTGCATTCTTGACCAGTTAAATGGAATCCCACAACTGTTTTTTGGACCCCTGGTGACACTTTGCTGACCACCATACTCAACTTGGGATACAAAATTTGAAGCCATGGACATCTTGGTTATGGGTACCCGAGAAACTCGCCTTCCACTTCTAAATTTTTGCCTTTTGACCCGATTAAGACCATGTCTACGAAGGCTTGATTCAACCTCTATACCACCATGGAAACGATTGTGTGATGAAGCTACATTGTCAGTATCAATTGGGATTTCGTTCCGCCCTTTTTGCTTATCATCAGAACTTCCCCGATAAATATCACTAGCCAAAGTGGCAGCATCTAATTGAGAATCATCTTTAAAACTCCTCCTACCCGATTCTTCTTTCTTCTTTCTTCTATGGATCTCATCACTAGTGCCCACATTTGATGACGAGTTGCCAAATAAATCAATAGCCCGCCTTCCACCACCGCCATCTTTCTCCACCCGTTTTGGTAGATGGTCAAGGGCAGGAGACGACTGAAATGGAGGCGGGCTCGGGCTCATGGAAGGATCCCTTAAAGACTGTGACCTTTGAAGAACAACAAGGTCCCTAATAAGGGACCTATCGGTCATCATTGAGCTATTTTGGTGCATATGATTTTGCAAGTGTATACAGTTTGTTAAATGGATATGGTTGCGTAGATGATCGCTAACATTACCATTAGCATCTTTAAGGATCCGATCACGAACAACTCCTGCCATGATCTGATTCTGCAAGATATCGCAAAATATAGCATTTTCTTTCTTATTTATGTCTCTCTATCACTCATACAAACTAATTTTTTCAACAAAATCAAATCTTGAAACACAAATTAACGCCCCTAAATCTAAGAAAGAATCATTGAACTTTCTTGCATTGCCCACTCAAAACCCTTGTACACAAATCTTTTAAATCAAACACACTGTTTATCACACACACACATATTTATAAGTCAATTTTGTACAACACAAGATTGAGTTAATTTAGCTAAAAAACATGTTAAATAAAACTTCAAAGACAAACTTTAATGTTAACCCAAAATCATACAATGAAATTAACAAAACCCCATTTCAAGAAAGCTTCAAAGATGCAATCTTTAAAGCTCCCAAACCCTTTTTAACAAATCATTCAAATCAAATAAACTCTTTCCCACACACAAAAACACAAAAGTGCAATACCTAAAACAACAGAAGAATGAGTTAAATTAGCAAAAACCCATGTCAAAAAAACCATAAAGGACCAATTTTGAATGCTAACCCAAGATTAAGCAACAGAATTTACGAAACCCCATTCCAAGAAGGGTTCAAAGATTCAATCTTTAAAGCTCCAAACACCCACCCACTTCACAAGAATCAACTAGCTTCCATTTTAGCGAATCTGTGAACATTACTGAAGTGGGGTTTGGTCTATGATGGATTAAAGGAGTTGAAATAGAAATTCACCTAAATTAGAGGCAAAGTTGTAGGCGACCCGTTTTCTACATTAAATCTGAGATCCTTTACATCCACTTCACGAGGGGTATCCTTGATGTGGTGGCATAAAGTTGTAACCCTTAATGTGGGGGCAGGTTAAAGGGGTTGAACACACGAGAGCTGAAATGGTACTAGTGTTCATTAGTACAGGAGAATGAAGATGGAGAGAGTTTGAGGCTCTTTTGCCACTCTAGAGAGTAGGGGTGATGTACAATGTTGATGATGACTATTCGATAAACTTAGAGCATTCACATCCAGTTTTTTAAAAAATGTATGAGTAGAGTAAATGTGTGAGTAGAGTCTATAAATTATATAGTTTGATTTTAAATGGTTGTAAATGGAAGAGAAAATATTACTATTCATCTGTAAATTTAAAAATTTACTGTTTAATTTTTATAAATTTTTTAATATTTTTTAAAGTGGTTGTGATTGGAGAATAGGAAAAAAAAAATAATAATAAAGGTGTTAAAAAATATTATTTAATTAAAAAGAGAGATAAAAATTAATTGTTTTTAGTATAAGTATAAGGATAAAAATAAAGAATGAAATGTGAATGCTCTTAGAAACTTTGTTTGATAGTATCTTGGTTATACGAAAACCTAATTTTGTTAAGACATTTTTATTTTTCTATCATTTTTCATTATTTATATTTGTATGTATGAATAAATATCTTGCGTTTTGAATTTGAATAAACTTATATTGAAACGTAGATAAAAATATAAACGTCGTAAATATATAGTCTAAGAAAACCTTGCGTCGGTTGTAAAAACAAAGCATTAAGGATCACGGAAGCAAATATAAAAACAAAGTGCATAAAATTTTATTATTTTGAGCATTTTCCTACTTTAATATAAAGATAACTAGGAGAAACATATAGCAACACCACTTTACTTCTCGTCAATTTTTTTATCTTCTATTAAATAATCATATTAATTACTAATAATATTATTTAATTCTTTTTAGATTAAAATAGTTTTTTAATAAATTAAAAATATATCTTTTTATTAATGTTATTTCTAAAGAAATAATTTTTATAAAATAATAATTTTTTTTCAAACATCAAACTTTTTTAAAAATATAAGTTATTTTAAAAAAGTAAATTTTTTATAAACAAAAAATAATAAAATTTAGGATTTATAATAAGAAAAAAATTTTAAAATGATATTTTTTAAACATCCTTTTTGAAATAAAATTTTTATTCTATTTATAATAAAGAAAATTTCAATCATATTTATTTTAAAATATCAATTTACAATTAATAAACTTTTATTCTATTTAATATTTTTTTATTCAAGCCGTACTCATATAGCACACGAGTTTACTAAAGCTAGTATTATATATATGACTAAGTTGAGAATGGGGGAGGGGTGTGAGAACTAAATTAATTTTTTGGTTTTTATAATTGAAGACCAAATTTAAAGGGGTTGAATATGCCAATTCCTGAAACTTGATTTTAATTGGTGTTAAAAGTATGAGTGTGTAAAGTCGGATATCTAAAATTTGAATATCCGAATTTTCCAAATTTCGGATATCCAAAATTTTCATATAGTAGAAATCACTATTGGTATCTATATACGAAAATTCAGATATTCAAATGAACTTTCGAATACAGATACAGATACAAATACAAATAGTAATTCAGATATTCGAACTTTATTTTTTATTTTTATTTTTGTAACAATTAGACATATGCTATTAGAACAATAATGTAAAATACCAAATACATTGACAAAGTCTCAACATACATAAAGAAGTCCCAACCAAAAATCAAAAATTTAACACTTCAACAAAATAACAAAAATATTTTTAAATTTATTGGATAACCGGATATCCAAAAATTTTCAAAATTTATATCTAAATCCGAAATATCTGAATTTTTGAATATTTTAGATTCGGGTTTTCGAATTGAATTCTTGGATTTGAATCAATCCCATTTGTTAGGGCAAATTGAAAACAGGAGCTTGAATCATCAACTTTGGTGGAATTTTATACTTGGGTAAGTAGATTCATCTATTATGTGGGTTTGATCGGTAAGTCCAAATTTTGATGTTATTGATGTCATCTATTATGTATTCTTACATTAATCTTGCATAAATGACCATAAATCACCAAAGTTGGGGATATGATTCTTCAAGTGGGTAAGAACAATTCTGTACATCATGGAGTTGTTCAAAATACTCGCCGCTCGACGCTCGACGATCGGTCGGATTTTGCTCGAAAAATGCTCGTTCGAATTTCTGCTCGGTTGTAAACGAGCCGATCGGCTCGGATCGGTTTGTAAACGAGTCAAGCACGAGCAAAGGTCCACTCGGCTTGGTTTGGCTCAAATTATTTTTATTATATATATATATATATAATTTATATATAACACGCTAGCAGATATGGCGCAATATACACAAATATATAGTTATATGTACGTATAGTAGATCAATCAACCTAATAAAAAACTTAACTGATGTACGGTACCATATAATTATGAACCAAATACGTCCGATGTGTCGTAGCTCTTGAGTCGGGAATCCACTTATCAACTGTTTGAAATATATCCGAAAATGATGTTCTCAAACAAAAGTGTGAGGAAATTGCTAGGCTCAAGAACTAAAATATGTTGGTCCAAATTCATTGAGTTATTTTAATTAAATTCTTTGTCTTTAAAGGTGTTACTACATCCAACATGAGAATATCACATAATACATGTCAAATTTTCTACTTCAAATCTGCCAGCTCGATCCACCCGCTCTAGATCTAGATGAAGGAGTCATCCAAGGGTTATTAAACATAAGATTTGGGTTTGTTTATAGTCGGATATAATCTAATGGGTCAATTAGATGAGGCTAAGGGATCTCCATGGTTTGTTTCTGCAGTCAGAATTTACACTTGCTCGTTTAATAGGAAAGCGTCATCTACCACTCTGAGCGCCCCTTCTGCCACCATCATGATATCCTCTTTTCAGCTAGAGTATAAAAAGTAGTAAGTAGATGCGTCGTGCCCTTTCTTGCGATAAATATGACAAAATGTTGTCCAGAATTTTTGTATATGGTAGGTTAGTTTCATCAAATTTAATTGGACACTATATAGAGTATGGAGCAATTGTAGCATATTGTTGTACAAGGCATTCTTTATGTATTTGCAAATTTGATCTTAGTTGAGCAAAGGTGAGTATTCTTTCTACATTTTCGACATTTAACATAAAATGGCAATAAACATGACTAGACCATTTAAAACTTAAAGAACTAATGTTTCTTAGGTATCAAGTTTCCTATAGACATTAGTTAATTTTCTAGTCATTGATTTGCAAAATGGTATCAAAACATTGTCCTCTAGTTCATATAATTCGCTATCATCCCAACAACAAATACCCAACCTAGCAAATCTAACAAATTTAATCTCTATTAAGCTTGACTATGACAACTTTTTTTTCTGGAAACATTAGATACTTACTATATTCAGTACAATGGTGATCAAACTTGCATGTTTCCTTTGCATTCAAAGATGTCACCTTAGTTAAGTTTTATTATTTCACATTTTGTGTATATATACCATTATTTCGGGAGCGAGCAAGATTACGATTGCTTGTCCGAGGATGTTTTACATATAAACAAAAACACATAATAATTCATTATCATCATCATTTGTGTTTCCATAAATCTCATGCCTACAACAAATCTCAAAATCATGTATCACTTATATCTCGAGTCAATTGACCAATATCAGACGGAGACGCATCCAAACTAGATTCGGCTGTATACGCCCTTGTTGCAAGCACTATGTTTGCAATTTCCGTGGGATGAAAGCTGTCGATATAAACAGATAATTCCCGACTGGGGCAACATGTTCCTTGTGGTTCACATTGTCCGTCTTGCCTTACAGGACAACAAGGTTTATTTGGCAACGGGTCGCCTGGCACATAGAAATATTTTATCAACTTGATCTATATTTTTCTTAAACTTAAATGTGGACTACAAAATAGGATGGAACTAGAGCTTCTCAGTCAGGAGCTATAATAAGATACGCTTTTTTTATAAACTACGATTAAAAGATCGAAGAAATGTATATATTTCTTAAATTTTATTTTAACATTTATATACAAAAAACCAACAAGTTATGGTGACTCGAAAGTCTGATGACCATAACTATGGTGACTCGAAAGTCTGATGACCATCCTAACCCTCCCTCGGTTCCACCCACGAACAAAACTTAATATACATGTTTCTTAATAAAATCCTCATACTTAAAGTACGTAGAGATGTGAACATGTTCATAGAAATGTACCCAAGTGAAACACTATAGATTGAAAATATTAGCCCTCATCCTTACCTTGTTTTGGCGCTAAAATGTTCGTAAGGTTGATAAAAGTGAATCTTGCATCAGGGAAAGAAGCGTTGAGCTCATCAACAAGCGGTTTAAGCCGATTATTAAATAGCATAACCGCGTCATTGACCCAATCTACACATTTTCCGTCGGTGCCAAACTTTTCCATTTCAGCTGGAGCGCACCCTATCATGCCCAAACCGAACACCGCAACCTTCCTCCCTCCCAATTTGTATAGAGTCTGTCATATATATCAAAACAAACTTATATTTTCTAGTTCAAAAAAGATCAATAGTTAAAGAGACAACATTAAAAAAACCAACCAAAAAAAAGATGTTTTACAACATATCTAACATATGATATTTTAATATGAAGATTAGAATGCATACCTTCAGTTGCTGAGTGTATTGTTGCGCGAGGACTTCTGCATATTGTTCTTTATCGTATTGTTGACTCGTGGGGTATATTTTAGGCATCAAGTAGTTATTAATGTAATCATTGTTCCCAATATTTACTATGTAAATACATTTTTTCAAGTGTTCATCTGTAAACGACTTGTTTTGTTGTAGGGCTGTAATACGTGAAATTATCGCTTCGTGGTTTCGTAGTTGCCTATCCAAGCTCACCCGATCACCCTGAAAAGTATAATGCTGCCGGTTAAACTAAACATATTATGCATAAGAAATCAATCATATAAAATTAAGGTAGGTGATACTAAATGTAATTTGCATATTTAAATTAGGATTTATGAAGTTGGAAGCATTGTATGCTGCAAGGAAGGTGTTCTTTTATAATGTAGTTTGTTGGGTACTTGCATCTTTTGTGGCATTAAATGTCTACATTTCTCCTTGATTATTGTTAGAGGTTCTATGCCATGAAACATTAAAAAAGAACTCGGTTTACCAAGACTTTTGGAAGAAAACTAAAGGAAAAGAAAATAATGGGTATCAATCAATAGCAAGTTCTCAACTTATCTCTTGTGGTAGTACCCCTTAATACCTGTCTCGTATGATACGCTTGTATACCCACAACTATGATTTGTAATCGTTTATGATCTTATGTGATTAAAAGTTACTAACCGGATGTCAATTACTCATAACTTTATCTTAATTGCACCTTAATTAACAATCGACCCTTAAATATAAAATATTTAACTACACTTGTAATAATCAATATTTAGTAATTTCATAGTTTGTAATAACTTAGTATACTTTTTATTATATTTTTTAAGTTAAATACTATATTAATATATTTTGATAAATTGATTTGAGTATTCAAATGGTTATCACCTCATTCCATACGTGTCCCAAACTTGTGAAAATTTATAAAACCAATCCGTTGCTCGAATACCCACCCCATTATCTGTCCCTAGTGTTTCAAGTTTGGAGTTTTTTTTGTCGATGTCGGGTTCATTCTTCGTCTTTAATCGCTGCATTGCTCATTCCTAATTCCATTCTAAAAAATGGCATTGCTGAATAGAAAATATAGTTGTTAAAGGGTTTAATTACCAAATGACTTCCCGATTCCTCTCGAATACCAGCACTACCACTACCATAGTTTACGCCTGAAGATATCTCTTCATCGGTTGCGGTAGCATGTGGTGTAATGAAGTGATCAAAACCGAGAAGTTGACCTATAACGCCATTTTTTGAAATTTTCTCAGGAACTAGATGTAAATATATTCAACAATCATTATTAAATATAAATTGCGAAACAAACCAACTAGAAAAAGGAAAGATACCGATGAGGTCTGCAATGGTTCGACCGTTGGTAAATCTACCATTAACACCTGTCGGGAAATCCATCCCGTAAGGCGGGTAATTGGCTTTTGCTGCCGTCTCAAGATCATTGTTGTTGCCACAATCAACCAATGAGTCTCCAAATATGAAATAACACGGGACTCGTGGTGTTCCAATTCCAACAACGTCAACGATTAAAAATGTTGCTATGTGATTTAACCCTATAAAGAAAAGGGCCGATGATAATAACCTGATCAGTTTGCGAGCCATGTTTGTTGGACTACAAACAGAACAATTATTATCTATTTTGAATGCACAATTCATGTTATGTTTGACACATTGCTGATGTTGGCATGTAGTAATTTTTTTCAACCGTAAGTATGAATTTTATTTTTAAAGGTAAGTAGGAATTTTATTTTGAATGGCATATATGAATTTTCATTTCAATGGCGGGAGGTTTCTAGGTAGTAGAATTTAATGATTTAATGTTGAAAATATTTCAGACCAAAAAGAAATCAATTGATTATTATTAATTATTACCAAGTTATTGTCCAAATCAGTTTGATCCTTCGTGATCAAATTGATTATAAGAAAGGTAGAAGGAGAGTGTCCCGTTATCTGACGAATTAAATGACACACAATAATGTAAAACCAACCTGTTATACGATGTTCTTCGAATGATCAACCGCACGGAAAAGTATTCCTCTCCTTAAAGGATTTTACGCGCTCTATTTGCTGTAACCTGCAGCGTAAACTCCCAAGATTTAATGCAGAACGAATCCGGTGTTCCAACAGCAATGGAACCGGATCAACGTGAAGCTTGAGAAGAAACAGAAGCAGAGATACTTGTAGCAGAGAAAAGCTGTAGCCTTTTTTCTTTTTTTGAATGCTTAAACTCGAACTAGGAGCCCTATATTTATAGACTAAAACGTAACTAATTATGAGAAAAAACGGGGATGGGGATGACCCCCACCAGTTCGCGAATTCGGTTACGCAGATAACCCGAATTGCTTACTGATCAACTCTATCCACCGTATTTATCTCTTAGTCGGTTATTTCGAGTCTATCCACAAGCCTCTGAACCGAGCCTTAGTTAAAAATAAAAGCTCCTTAGCTCCTAGCGACGATGCGTATGTGCGAAGTGCAAAGTGCGCCTCAAACGCGTCCATTCGCGAGCTCGCGTCTCCGTCTCGGCTCGACGCGCGTGTGGGCTTAGCCTTTCTCTTGGCCCAACAATCACTTTGGTGACCCATAAGGGAAAGCCCCTTATAAATCATTAAGTGATTTCTCCCCCCACCAATGTGGGACAAGATGAAACATGCCAACTTGCTTTATTCATCTTATGAATTTCCAACAATCCCCCACCAAGTTGGAATGTTTCCTTTCACTAAGACAGATGATGTCACTCGGGTGTCACGGAGATTAAACCCAGTTTATGTGGATAAACAAGAAGAGACAGATTCACTGGTGTCTTATGGAATTAAACCAAGAACCTAATGACCCCCTTTGGTTTACCCCCACACATCACCAGCTGACTTCATGTTCTCACTGAGCGCGAATATGGTCGTGCGCTATAAATCCTTTTCATGACCCTCTAGAAGATAAACCACAGATCTTCATTTGAGGCGACACCACCTCTAGATCATATAGGCAAAGTTTTCCAACATCCTCGTTGCTTAGATGTCTCCAAACTTTGTTAAGAGCGTTAGCTCAACCTTGTTCTTGGTAACGACGTACTATCTTACCTCACATGGATCTATCAAATTTATTGATAGTACCTTCTATCGTTAAGTGACTTTGTTGTTACCCATTAAACTTGAGAAATAGGGGCACTAAGTTCAAGTTGGGTTTCCATCACTAGCGATTCTATTGTGGCTTTAGACCCATGGCTCTCGTGGTATTTACTACCAAATCTCTCGTCAGAGGTTTGGTAAGAGGATCAGCCAAGTTCTTACACCTCTTGACATAAACAACCTTGATGGTACCACTTTCAAGTAGTTGTCTAACAAAATTATGCCGAAGACCAATATGTCTTGACTTCCCATTATACACTGCGTTGTATATTCTCGATTGTGTGGCCTCACTATCACAATACATAGGAATTGATGGCATTGGTACATCCCAAAGACAGATGTCCATAAGTAGATCTCTAATCCACTCTGCTTCCTTACAGGCAGCAGCTAAAGCTATGAATTCTGCTTCCATAGTCGAGTGTGCAATACACGTCTGTTTCTTGCTCGCCCAAGAAATGGCTCCTCCAGCTGGAGTATAGATCCACCCACTTGTGGAATTTGAATCATTATTTTGATCAATCCAGCTGGTATCAGAATAACCTTCAAGTTTTCTTGATGATGACGTGTATGTCAATTCAAAATTACTTGTCCTTTTCAGGTATCCAAATACTCTACTCATTGCGTTCCAGTGCTCAGTACCTGGGTTTATAGTGTACTGACTTAGTTTGCTAACAGCAAAGGCTTTGTCAGGACGAGTGCAATGTATGGCATACATCATGCTACCAATTGCACTTGCATACTTTAGTTGAGCCACAGCTCTCCCAGAGTTCACTTTTAGCTTCACACTTGGATCAAACGGTGTATTAAACTCTTTGATGTTCAAGTGTTGAAACTTTGTCAAAATTTTCTCTATATAATGAGATTGACTAAAAGAAATCTGACTATCTGTTCTTTTCACCTTGATCCCAAGAATGGTATCAACTTCTCCCAAATCTTTCATCTTAAAGTTAGAAGATAGATATTTCTTAGTTTCAGAAATACCTTCTAGGTGAGTGCTAATGATCAACATATCATCAACATAAAGACAGATCACGACTTTGTATTCGGGTTTGCATTTTGTATATATACATTTATCAGCACCGTTGTGTTGAAACCCGAACGCAGTCACAGTGGTATCAAACCTCTCATGCCACTATTTAGGAGCTTGTTTCAACCCATATAGAGATTTAATAAGTCTACACACTTTGGTCTCTTTTCCAGACATCACAAACCCTTCCGGTTGCTCCAAATAAATTTCTTCTTTCAATAAACCATTCAGGAAGGCTGTCTTCACATCCATTTGATGGATGTACAGACCTTTCACCGTAGAAATTGCTATAAGAGTTCTAATAGAACTAATTCTAGCAACTAGAGCGTAGGTATCAAAGTAATCTATTCCTTCTCTCTGTCTATAACCTTTAGCAACTAATCTTGCTTTATAGGCAGAGATGGATCCATTTGGACGATACTTTTTCTTGAAGATCCATTTGGATCCAATGGGTTTTTTTCCCTTGGGTAGATCAGCTAACTCCCAAGTTCCATGTCTCATAATTGAATCCATTTCATCGTTGATTGCTTCCTTCCACAGAGGAGCATCTCTCGACGACATGGCTTCACTATACGTTTTTGGATCATCATCCAAATTAATGGCAAAAATGACCTCTCTTGTCACTTTCCTTTGTGTTCCCTCAACTAGATAAGAGATAAAATCATTTCCATAATTCTTCTCTTTTCTAACTCTAGTACTTCTCCTAGGTTCTTCAACAATTTGAGAAGGTTGAACACTTTCTCGAGAAGTACAGGGAGTTGTGGTGGGATTTAAGTTTTCATCATCTCTAGAAAACTTTTCCTCAAAGAATTCCACATCTCTGGATTCTATAACTATTCCTGATTCATCATCCAACAGTCGGTAAGCCTTGCTATTTTAAGCATATCCAATAAACACGCTTTTCATAGCTCGTGCTCCGAGTTTGGATCTCTTTGGATCAGGTGTCCGATAATATGCGACACATCCCCAAACTCTTAAGTGGTCTAAATTTGGTTTCCTTCCTTTCCAAGACTCATATGGGCTAGTAGGAATCACACGACTAGTGATCCTATTGTGAACATAACAAGCGGTCAATAAGGCTTCTCCCTACAAATTACTTGGTAAACCTGATTGGTTTAACATGCAGTTAACCATCTCTACCAAGGTATGGTTTTTTCTTTCAGCCAAGCCATTTTGTTGGGGAGTAAATGGTGAAGTTCTTTCGTGTATGATGTCATTCTCTTCGCAGAATGAATCAAATTCATGGTTAAAATATTCTCCACCTCTGTCCGAGCGAAGAATTTTTATGCGTTTCTCTTGTTGGTTTTCGACCTCGGCCTTATATATTTTAAATGCGTCAAATGCTTCGTCTTTTGTACGCAATAAATAAACATGTAAATAACGGCTCGAGTCATCGCAGAAAGTGATGAAATATCTTTTACCACCGCGGGTAAGGATTCCATTCAGTTCATAAATATCTGAATGGATTAGTTCTAGTAGTGATGTATTGCGTTGCTGAACGCTCGGAAAAGGTTTCTTTATGAATTTTGATTTTACACAAGTTTCGCATTTTTCAAAATCTTTATCGTTTAATTTTATTAAGCCTTTAGTTTGCATCTTTTCAATATTTTTAATATTTGTGTGTGCCAAACGTTTATGCCATAAAGAAATTGAACAAGCGATATAATCAAAAGACATTATTGCATTCAATTCATAACCAATGACATTACAATTAGAAACTTCACTAGCAAAAGTACTAACACTACCACTATTACCACTAGAACTACTATCACTATCACTTTCACTACCAAACCCATCAAGCACAGAGATGCCCACATTCTCAGTCTCTTCCTCTTCATTCCCATTTTCAGCTAGGTCAAGTCTGTACATTTCACTCGTGTTTTTAGCTTGACTAACATATAGGTTATTCAGAGAGAACTTCACACGCAAATCCTTAAGCACTAATTTGTAACCATTCTGATCAAACTTATCCGCTAAAACAAGACCCTTTGATATACCTGGAACATGCAACACATCCTGAAGAGTCACAGTCTGACCGTTTCTGAAGCTTAGCCGCACCGTGCCTTTCCCACGAACTCTTACACGATGTCCGTCGGCACATACAACCACAGTTCCCTCAGGGACGGGACCATAGGTTTGGAATGCGTGTGGTTCCCACATACATGAACCGTAGCTCTAGAATCCAAAAACCATCCCCTACACGCCAACACGAGTGTAGGCTGAGCAAGCATATTAACATCACCAATTCCCACATTTGCTACCAGATTTATAATATCATCAACCGCATTTATGGAGCCAGCCGTAGGACCAGATTTCCTGTGAGGGCATTCTCGTGCATAATGTCCAGTTTCTCCACAAACATGACATTTTCCAGATCTTTTAGGCTGTTGGTTATTGTTTTGATATGGTTTCTTGAATTCTTTCTTTTTAGGTGCAAGTGGTTTCTTTTGTTTTGATCCATACTTCCCCTTTTGCCCGGACCCTCCAGCCACATGATTAACACTCGATCCGACTTTACTTCTTTTGTCCCTATTGCGCGTTTCCTCCTCAATTCGAAGGTGCTTCAATAGTTCATCCAAAGAGTAGTCCTCAGATTTGTGCATCATTCTTTTAGAGAAATCTTTCCAAGTAGGGGGCAATTTAGCAATAATAACCCCCACTTGGAAAATTTCAGGTAGAGGGATGGAAAGAGCAGTCAGTTTGTTAACAAGTACTTGGAGTTCATGCATTTGTTCCAAGATTGACTTTTCATCCACCATTTGGAAGTCCAAATACTTAGCTATAAGGTACTTATTAGTGCCTTCTTCATGAGCTTTGTATTTAAGTTCCAAAGCTTTCCATAGATCTCTAGGATTTGTTACCTGCGAGTACAAATCATATAGTCGATCAGAAATTGAGTTCTTGATATGACCAAGACAAAGATCTTCAGCTTCCTTTCGGACAAGTCTTCGCTTGTTTAGATTAGAAATCACTTGCTGATCTGGTTCCTTTCCCTTTTCAGGAACCGGGTCGTTAGGGATCGGGGCCAAGCAGGGATCAAGAACATAATATAACTTCAGAACAATCAACATAAACTTGACTTTGTTTGCCCAGCGGGTATAGTTCTGACCGTCGAATCTGTCCAACTTGACAAACTCTTGATTCATGAATCTCAGATTAGCGGTAGGAAGTTCAGCGTCCATTTGGTCTGTTATATTTAAACACAAAAAATAAAATCCTTTAAGAATGTTGAAAATATTTCAGACCAAAAAGAAATCAATTGATTATTATTAATTATTACCAAGTTATTGTCCAAATCAGTTTGATCCTTCGTGATCAAATTGATTATAAGAAAGGTAGAAGGAGAGTGTCCCGTTATCGGACGAATTAAATGACACGCAATAATGTAAAACCAACCTGTTATACGATGTTCTTCGAATGATCAACTGCACGGAAAAGTATTCCTCTCCTTAAAGGATTTTACGCGCTCTATTTGCTGTAAGCTACAGCGTAAACTCCCAGGATTTAATGCAGAATGAATCCGGTGTTCCAACAGCAATGGAACCGGATCAACGTGAAGCTTGAGAAGAAACAGAAGCAGAGATACTTATAGTAAAGAAAAGCTGTAGCCTTTTTTCTTTTTTTGAATGCTTAAACTCGAACCAGGAGCCCTATATTTATAGACTAAAACGTAACTAATTATGAGAAAAAACGGGGATGGGGATGACCCCCACCAGTTCGCGAATTCGGTTACGCAGATAACCCGAATTGCTTACCGAACAACTCTATCCACCGTGTTTATCTCTTAGTCGGTTATTTCGAGTCTATCCACAAGCCTCTGAACCGAGCCTTAGTTAAAAATAAAAAGCTCCTTAGCTCCTAGCGACGATGCGTACGTGCCCCTCAAACGCGCCCATTAGCGCCTCAAACGTGCCCTTTCGCGAGCTCGCGTCTCCGTCTCGGCTCGGCGCGCATGTGGGCTTAGCCTTTCTCTTGGCCCAACAATCACTTTGGTGACCCATAAGGGAAAGCCCCTTATAAATCACTAAGTGATTTCTCCCCCACCAATGTGGGACAAGATGAAACATGCCAACTTGCATTATTCATCTTATGAATTTCCAACATTTAATGCCATGATATTATAAATCTTTATTATTAGTGGCATTATTAGTATTATTTTTATGCTCTTTAAATTGATTTGTAATTTAGTTCTACATTAACACTAAAGTTGCGAATGCATTTTGTTATGGTATCATAAATGTCGTCTCTCGCAAAAATATTAAGGGATCATAAATTACAAATTTAGAAGAACCCAAATGGTTATATAGGTTCATGAGATTTCAAAGTTAAAAAGTTCATATAGTAAAGCCTTTTTTACCAAAATCATACATGCATCTTGAATGTGTTAGGATGGGTCATGTTATGAATCCGCACAATGAAAGTCATAAGGAACAAGAGTCGCCTCTATAAAATTAAGCTTAAGATGGAGGTTCAATTTGCCTACAAACAAAGATCAGCAAAAATTCACGTTTAGGAGACACAAGAATTAGCCATCTTAATTTCCAAACCATGAGATCTATGAAGGTGATGATTACGGGCCTTCCAAAGATTCACATCGATAAAAAATGGTGTGAATCTTGCATGGTAGGAAATCAAAAAAGGAAACCATTCTCAAACGAAGTGTCACTCTAGGCATCATGAGTACTTGAACTTGTGCATGGCGACTTGTGTGTACCAATATCACCGCCAACCTTAACCTGTAACAAATATATCCTTGTTTTAATTGATGACTTTTCATGATTTATGTGGTCTTATCTTATCAAAGAAAAGCATGGAGCTTCATACATACTCAGACGTGTTAAGGCAATGGTAGAGAAAGAAACCAGGGAGAAAATCAAGACCCTTAGGACCGACAGGGGTGGTAAGCTCACCTCACATGAGCTAAACTGATACTTTGAGAACGAAGGCGTGGCAAGACATCTAACCGCACCTTATATTCAAATACAAAATGTGGATGTCAAATGGTGGAACCGAACTCTCATATTTCCCTGTTCTTTTCTTTTTCTAAGTTCAAGTGAAACCAATAGCTCTATATCGACTATACGCATCTTTTGAATGAATTCCTTTCCCTTCCATGCTCTTACCGGAAACAGGGCTTTCTTTAAAGCTTAATGGAGTAAGAATGGAGATGACCCGGAGTGTGTTGTAAGTAAAACAACTTCTGAATAATCTATGGGGAGAAGCGGACTGACATACAACATATCTCATAAATCGTATTCCACACGAGCATTAGTAGGACAAACACCATATGAGAAGTTTAAAAACAAGAAACCTAACCTTGAACATCTCAAGGTGTTTGGATGTGTCACTTACATAAAAATCGTGTCCAACCACCTAAAAAACTTGATGATAGGTCAAGATCATTAATCCATCCTGAAACCGAGCCGGGAACCAAGGGCTATCGACTATATGGTCCGCGAAAATCAAATAACAGTCCTAAGTCATTGTGATCTTTAATGAGAAAATGGGTTGGAGTTGGAAAAAAACACAAAGATCAAGCTCAACCTAACATGTATACTGTCGTGTAAGGTAAGATACTAGACGTCGGATCTAGGTCAATAACACCAGCCTAGACGCTAGTAGCAGCCTAACCATAGAGACCGGGCAAGAGCCAACCAATGACACAGTTAAAGGTGAGCAAGATACGATTTTTTTCCATCGAAAGCGACTTAATCGAATGGACCGAACCGTCAAGAACCAAATATTGGTTCGGTTCCTAGTTCGTAGAATATAAATATACGGTTCTCAATTCGGTTCTGGTTCCAAACCGTTTACCGATTTAATAGCCGATAGGAACCAATTATTTAAATCCAATTAGATTTATATGTATAAAATGATTAATACCTAGCCCCTAGTACATATCAAAGTTAAAACTTTGAATCATACATCATCGATTATGACTTATCGAGAAGATCAAGTCGACGGAGAATAGTTGAAGATTAAAAGATAACAAACAACTTATTCAATTTTATTTTAGTTTGTATTGAAGTATTGAATAATTTGTATTATTTGTTTGTATTGGATTAGTTGGAAAGATATGACCCACTAGAATTGGGTCTTGCACACCATCAAATACTCATATTAGATGATTTGTCACTCACTTTAAATTATTGGTTTTGTCAAAATACCAATTTATATGATGCCCATTTTATAAAAGTCATTTTTTATGGTTTGTGTATTCAAATTATGGTTTAATTTGAATATTAATTTGCTTTTTCTAATTGATCACCACATCAGATCGTTGTTTTAGGTTCTTCAACAAAATCGATACCCTACAGATTCTTCGACAAACCGGAACCGGTTTACCTAGTTAAGATCCGAAACAATAAGGTTACCATAAGGTTTGGTTCTAGTTTTCATATTTAGGCTATCCGATTCTTGGTTCCAACCAGTTTTGATAGGGTTCCATCCAATTCGTACCCGTTACACGCCGGTCCGTTTGATCCTGGCAGCCCATCTAATCTTAGTTCTAGCCTAAGTACACCCACTTGACTAGGCGATTCAGAAGAACAAATTTCTAACACATCGGCCAAAAGTGGAAATGGAAAAAGATCAATAGTTACTCAAAAGATGGTAGGGTGTCTTAGGTACCTACTAGAAACTTGACCAGACCCTGCATTTTCCATCAGGGTTATAAGTCAGAACATGCAGCGACCAAAACAATCACACGCAGCAATAACCAAACATATACTTCAATTCGATATGTGACGTCTGGACTTGGCTATGGTATCAAGTATAAATATGAGGAATGAGCTATGCTAATCAGGTTTAGTGATAGTAGCCGTAGTGTTAACCAAGATGATGGAAGAAGTACTACCGACCTAAAATTTTATTGCTATTCCTCACTCACCTATTTCCTAGTGTTCGCAAAAGAAAGTAACTATAGCCCGTTTGTCGTGTGAAGCCGAGTATATGACAGCAAGCGCGGTAGTATGTCAAACAATATTGCTTATAGAACTACTAAGCAAAACAACTAGAAAGCCACCTCTAAATGTATTACTAGGCATAGCTAATATATCCTCTATTGCTCTCTTGAAAAATATGTTATTATATTGAATTACTAAACACATTAAATCTCATTACCATTATACCCTAGAACGTGTCAAAAGAGAGGAGGTGGAAGCTGAACATATAAGCGACAAAGAACAACGAGCCAATATTTTGACCAAAGCACTTGGTTAGATTAAATTTAATGAAAGTTGAGAGTTGCTAAATTTGAAACATATTAGTGACAAGTCGGTTATGTCTGTGACTTAGTGAGTAAGCTTGTAACCAAAATGTTAATAGATTGGATGATGCTAAAGACGTCTTAGTAGATAAATGATATTAGGTTGTTTGGATTTATTGATTATTTACTTATATTCTTTAGCAAATAGAGATACAATCTAACATGTGTTAGTTTGTTGTATAAACCTAGTTAGGGTCCTCTTGTAATCAAGTTTTTTGAGCTAGGTTTTTCTTGAAGATTAATCAAGTGGGTACCAATTTTTTTCTTTGGTCGCTGTACAAGGTAATAGACAAAATCCTTGCATTAGTAACATGAATTGAGTTTGTAACTAAGATTATTTGTATAAGTCAATTAAAGATATGCATCTGTAGTTACTTCCCATAACTGTGATGCTAATGCTGTGTTGATGGCCAGATGAGCGATGAATGGATCTAGCATAGGGTTGAGGCACAAAAACGTAACTATTACTAACTTTTCAAGTAACAAAGAAGATGATGGATGTGAAAATATATCTAAATTGTTGTACTATAATAAGCCCATAGTTTCAAGTATGAGTCTTTTCGAAGTGGATCCCTATCCTCAATTCCATACCTAAAACTCAATGAACATCTATATAATTCTCATATTTTACTTCTCCATTTGGATCCCCTATCCATCCCCAAAAATTTTATATAAAGCTTTGGTGATACCCTCAATATAAAAGTTAATATTCATTCCTTAAATCTATATATCATTTTCTTTTGCAAGTGGTTATGCATAAAAAAAGAAAAAAGTTAATAGAAAATATTATTTAATTGAAATGGTGAAAAATATTGGGAATGTGATGTGAGAAATTTTAAAATATTTATAAATTTTAAGGATAATGTAAGTTGAATTACAGGGATGAGAATGGAGAAGCTATTGTGATATTGCTCGACTATCACAAGACATTGAATGTAGTTATTTACTAGTGCAAAAGTTAAGCATGAACACTTTATAATTATCACTATAGTTATTCATGTTTAGATATCAAAATTTCTACTTAGTCACAACTATACGTGAACCAGACGATGAATATCAAAGGGATAAACATCTGTGCTATTAACTGCATGATATGTTCTTGTTGAGGCGATCTTGTTTGCAGCTTCGGTGGAATGATATGCATCCCAGAAGAAGTATTTGTCCCTATCTAGACATGGAACTTCAAATGGTAGACATGTAAGAGCACCATTGTTCAACCCCATTCCACAACACGCCTTATTCACCACTCTAAATCCTGTAAAAGTGCAAAGAAATCGAATAAATGTGTGTTAAATGCATATGGTAACAACAAGTTAAGTTGTACCAAATGCTGTAGGTTGTTGAATGACTTCCATGCTCATATCATAGAGGTTCAAGTAGATGAATTTTACATCTTGTAGGCTCGTGGCGTTGTTTAGCTCATCAACAAGTAACTTAAGATGGTGATTGAATAGGTGAACCGCGGTATTGATGTATTCTACACATGAGTCATTCGTGGAATGGCGCGACAACTCATATGGGGTGCACCCAATTGGACCCAAACCGTGTAAAGCTACCTTTCTGGCTCCATAGTTGTACAACTTCTGAAATGTAAATTGATAGAACATCCATTAGCTAGTACATTTAACCATAACACAAGAGTTAAAATTAACACACCAGAATTTGGCTTCGATATTGTTTAATAAGGGCTTCTGTGAAATCCTCAACTGTAAACATGCTACTGGTTTCATAAACTGCTACTATGAAATAGTTGTTAAGGTAATCGTTACTGCCGAATCCAACATGATAGAAGCATTTTTGTAGGTATGCTGTTGCAAAATGAGACCCTCCTAGTATATTACCAATATTGTCCACTGTGAGTTTGTGATTCTCTAGTTGTTCATCGAAGGTTATCCGATCACCCTGTAACCATTATGGAAATGCATGTGTTAAAACAAATCTATATTCTTATGAAATTATTGAAGCGCTATAAGAATCACAATCACCAGATGGCGTCCTGTTTCGCTGCGAATTCCTGCTGCGGCTGAGGCGTAGTTTAGTCCAATTAGTATATTCGACCCATTTGAAGAAGCAAATGGAGGAATTTGACTAGTGAAACCTAAAAGTTCAGCTGCAAATGTAAGGATATAGTGTGTCACCTTAGGTGTAGAAAGATGTATGTTATGATAAAACTAAGGTAGGTGGTTTTATCCCAATTACTTTTGTATGACCTTCTTACTCTATCAACAAATGATGAATGAAAATTTTTTATAAGACCATCTCCATCACAAAATCCTATGGGCTAAACCATCTCTCCTCTAGATTTCTTCCATGTAGGAGCGTTAGAGATGGTATAATTAAATCATTTGAAAAAACAATAGTGGTGTTTTGGTAAAAAATAGTGTCACTTCCCTAAAATGAACTTAGGTCAGAGAGAGAGAGAGAGAGAGAGAGACCTGTAAAATCAGCGATAGTCCGACCATTGCAAAACCTTCCTGTCGGCCCAGAGGTGAAATCGATGCCATGAGGAAGGTAAGTTGCTTTGGCAAAGGTAACCAAATGGTTATTATTGCCGTTATCAACCAAAGAGTCTCCAAATATGAAATAACATGGTACTTGCTGTTTTCCAACTACCAAAGTTGGTGAGATGAAACCGCAAAAGAGTATGACCATAACAAGTTTGTGGCAGCATTCCATGGTTGATAGCTAGAATTACGCGAATTGTATATGAAAGCACTATAATTCAAAGAGTAAAACTTTGGTTTTGAAGTTGTGTGAATGTAAAGATAAAAGATGGCAGAAGAACATGCTTTTGGGTAGTTAAATAGGTTTGTTGGTACTAGAAGAATGGCAACTTACAATTCACCAGACAGTTGCAAATTTTTATATGACGCTGGAAATCTATTGCAGTAAACTCACAGGAACTGTTAATTTTCCTTTTTAACCAACACGGTCCGATAAATAGTAGATTGCAATGGGCATGACCATCAAGAGTTATGACACAATACACCTGTAAATCTACTGATTTATGAACTCATGTGTTGATATGTTAATGAGGTTGATGATTAAAGTAAGTATTGATCATAATTAATTGAATACGGAATACCAATCATTAAATCACATTTTATCATTACAATATATAAATTTGTATGATATGATATGCATGAAGATAGAAGAAGATGACTGTTAAACCGTTGAAACTTGTAAAATGACTTTCACAAGGAAGGTGTGATACTACATGACATTACCATCAAGCAACTTATAAGCTTATTGGCCGTGATTTTTTTTTTTTTTTTTTAAAACTCATTTAGACGTTATTTGTAAAATAATAATTTTAAAACTCATACAAGAATTCGATAATATCACGACCGGATAGGATCAGCCGGTCTGACCGGGATTTGGGTGGACCACTATCTCCGACCATCTTTATTACTTGAGTAGGGAACATTAGAACTCTAGACTAATTCATACTCGAAAGAAAAATTACACTTGAGTCCGTCTTGATCAGCCTCAGATATTAGATTACCCTAGGGAGGAGGATATGCACTTAGCCACTTAGGAACTTGTTTTTATCATCCAGCCTGTGAAATAGCCCACCCCTTTATAACGGAATGACATGAATTAAATTGTATGGTGATGTTCCATAAAGTCAAACCTAAATCTTTGATAATGGAGATTTGCTTTAAAACAAGAACGTGGGCTAATCAGACTATATTAGGAAACAAATTCGGGTTAATTTACAACCTGTATTTTAGTAACTAAATTCGGTTAATTTTGGTTGAAATAAAAACCTTCAAAAATTACTCATGTTTTATTAGACAACGTCTTGGTAATTTGAGATTCAATTCTTTTGTGGTTATCAAATAAATTTTTGATATCATTAATTTCTAAAAAGTAAACTTAAGTAATTTATTATAATTATTCTTACATACACTACAAGTACGTTTAAAAGTCGTTTGGTAGCCTCTTAGTGATTGCATTAAGAGATTACATTGGAATCGGTTAGAGGTAGAGTGTGTTTGATTTACTTAAAACACCTGCTAGTGGTTCATGGAGATTTTTATTGGGTGAGTATCGAGCATCAAGGAGTCGAATCTGGCATTGTTAGCTAAATGGTTTGGAAATTCAAAGCGGATTCTAAGGCTATTTGAGTCTCGATATTTAAAGCAATTCATTGTCAACCTCGGAAACATGTCTCTTTTCCCTCGAATGCTAATATTATGGGAGTTTGGAAATGCATCACAAGTATGAATAATTAAAGAGGTTATCAAGGAAAACATTGTGTTGAATAATCTCATAAAAGGGTCTGTGGATGAGGTCAAGTATTACTCTTAATGTTGCATAAGTGTAGTAGGTGGTTTTTAGATTTCTTGGTGTAAGCGTTAATGGATCTTAGCATCTTGCTATGATCTTTTTGTAATTTTTTGGTTTTAATATAGTTGCCGTTCAAAAGAAAAAAATGTTTGGATGAGAGAAAATTCTAGGATGAGGACCTCATTGAAAGTTTTCACTCAGACAGTCAAATAAAAATCTTTAAGGTTCTCGTGAGTTGATAGGTGAGGTTGGATGTACATAAATACTTTGTATTAACCCGCATTCATGAATCGGGTATACGCTAAATGCCTACTTCTGCTTACTTTGTGTTTAAATTCCATTGAATATTATGAGTTCATTATCCAAACAATCGCAAACAGAAATCATCATACACAATTACAAATGTAATATGATATAAGGTAGTACAAGTGTGAAAAAAGCGTAGTAAGTTTAAAGCTGAGCCAATTGGCGGATATCCATCGGATAAGCGTCCGAGGGTGACTGGGCACTGTAAGATCTCCTACCAACGATCACATTCGCAGCTTCGCTCGGGTGAAAAGCGTCCCAAAAGAGATGCTCATTTCTATTTTGACAAGGTGCTTGACCAGGTAAACAAGTGATTTGCCCATTGTTCCTTCCTACTCCACAACATCCAGCATTTGTCACAGTAAAACCTAAAAATAAAACAAATGAACCCTTGAATCATTAAATATTTATTTAAATATTAAATAGTTAGTAACGAATCCTTCAATAACTTAAGTTATATACCGTAAGATTGAGGGCTATTGATCAAGTCTTGGAAGATGCCGTAATTGTTGATGTATATGAATTTTGCATCTGGTAGTTCTCGGTTGAAGTTATCGACTAGAGATCTCAACAAGTTGTTGAATATTTGGTTCGCAGAGTTGATTTTTTCGACACAAGTAGATCCATCTTCACTGTTTTGAGCCAATGCATTTGGGCTACACCCAATCTGTCCTATGCCATTCAACACAAGTTTCCTTGCCCCATAGCCATACAATTCCTATAAATCCCAAATTTAAGTTTTTAATTTTTTATAGCATCTACAAACCAAACTAAAACCATGAAACTATTAAACATTATATGTAATTACCATTTAGTTACCAAGATAAAGTAGATTGGGAGCAGTTCTAAAGAAATGTACTACTTACTCGTATTAGCCCAGAATATTGTTCGATGAGAACAGAAGCATACTCCTCTGGTGTATACTGATTGCTAGTTTGGTAGTAAGTAGGCATGAAATAGTTATTAAGGTAATCGTTGCTTCCCAATCCGACTGAGTATATACACTGTCGTAGATAATTCGCTGCTGAATCTTCGTCCCCAAGTATATTTACCACTTGTGACACAGTATTTTTGTAATTGTTTACCTGCCCGCCAAAGCTAATTCGCGCACCCTATACAATAATCAAATCCATCAACATATGAAAGATTTGAAATCTTCAGCTTTTGTGATATTCAGTTGCATGAATTATTAATGTTTAGCTACTTAGAGAAAATAAAGAGTTATTATTTTTGAAACATTATAGAATTTGTACCAACTGTTGCCCAGTTTCATCTCGGATTCCTGCTGCTGCTGAGGCATAATTCACACCTCTAAGTATGTCGTGACCACCAGCGTTTGCATAAGGTGGAATATAATCATCGAAGCCCAGAAGCTCAGCTGCATATTAGAGAATTTTTAGATGAGTAATTAATGTTTATATATGATCATGTTAAAAATGTATTTGTTATTGAGAATAAGAAGATTCAAGTTTCCTTTTGTACGGTATCAAACGAAGACATTGGTTTAGTACAATAATAAGATTTCATCTCTTAACACAATTTTAAAACTTTTATTGACATAATCACATCATAACATAGATGTTTAGATACTGTGATCTAATGGTTGATTTTGTCTAAGATTATCACTTGTCACATTATAAATATATATATCTAATTCTTGTACGTTTTGTAAATCTTGGGACTTTGAATACCGATGGAGATTTGAATACACCAAGATACCTCAAAACTATAGAAAGATCTATATATCATAAAATTTTTATAAAATTTGTAGATTATGATGGTCTCGATCATTGGTTGCTTGTAAACGAAACCCCTTAAATCGAATCAAATTGATGAACTCGGGCAGTTTGAGATTTATACAACCTGTTTCATGATCTGCCAGTTTAAAAACAGGATCTAATGTTTTGGTTCACTATTTGAAACTTTTTACTTGTCCTTTAACATTACCTTTTATTTTAGAACGTATAGTTACGCATATGTATAACATTTATCTTAGTATTAATTTTAATATAATCTAACCATTTTTAAATAAAAAAATAACAATAAAATGTGTTCATACCACCCAAATCATCAAACGAAAACCGGTCTAGGCAACATAACAAACCTAGTCAGTTTGGTTTTTTGTTTTTTAAAATCTCAGTTAGCGCTCGACTCATAAATTTTTATTTAATCCATTATTTAGCAATTAAGCTCATGAGTAAATTAATGCTTATGTGGGAACTTTTATAGTTTTATATGCATAAGTATAATCAATGAACCATCAATTTTAACTAGTGGCCCCACCCCCCCCCCCCCCCCCCCCCCCCCCCCCCCCCAAAATAATAATAATAATAATAATAATAAAATAAAAAAAAAAACCCACCAACCCACATGCAAAAAGAACTTCTAACTAACATGGATGTACTAACTCACTCAATATATGAGAGTACAAGCATCAAACAAAGGCAATGGAGCTTACCAACGGTATCCACAACTGTTTTTCCGTTGCTAAACCTTCCGGTCGGGCCATCAGGGAAATCAATACCATACGGCAAGTAATTGGCCCGAGCCAGGGACGCGATACCATTATTATTCCCATTATCGACCAAAGAATCGCCAAAAATGAAGTAACATGGAACTTGAGGGTCACCATTAACCCCATAAGAAACCTTGTTTAACACTAATACAATTGCTATTACATTCACTACTAACCTTCTTTGTTGCTCACTTGCCATTTCTATAAATGCGGCAAAAGTGAATGCAAAAGCAAGATTGTGTTATAAAGAGCAAAAGATAAATGGGAAAAGGTGAAGTGGGTGATGATATATGATGTACGTCAAGATCATTGACTATATATACACACAAAAGGCCTGTGTTGTGTGTGTAAATTAGTGTGTGTTATGGTGGATAAATGAAGAAGACGATGACTTTGGTGTCTTTATGATGTTTTACAGTTGGGAAGATGGATGGGTGCATTAAATTCACGCGGACATTGTATGGGTTTCAACAGTATGCACAAATTATCGAGCTAGATCCAGTTGGTTATATATATTCGGTTATTTATCATTATGAACTAATTTAGAGATCCCAAACTAATTCGTTCATTGAATTCCTAAATCAACTCAGAAATTCAGTTATTCAATTGATCTCTTTGCCTGATGGTTAAGGGGGGAGGTGGGAGGCTTTGCTTCTTTTGGAGGTCCAAGGTTCAAATCTTGGCATTTGCGAATATTACTAACTTGGTGATACTAACTACTAAGCACTAACCAGCCGTTCAAAAAAAAAAAAAAAAAAAATTAGATTTTTTTTAACATTTATGTGAACACTTTTTTGAGAAGAATATTTTCATTGGGTACCCGTTGTTCAAACAGTTTGCGGTTCCTTATTCATTTGTTTAGAGTATTTGAAAAGCTAGAAACAATTATATATACTTTAAAACCCAAACATCACAAAGTCAATCCACAATATACAACTCTCATTGCATTACACGTGCAAGTACAGTGAGTTTGATTGGGTTATATTTTTCCCACAGTAAATTATTATTTTTATTAATACAGTTAATATTTATAGAATATTGTTTTTCTCATATAACTTAAAGAATACGAAGTGTTTATAAATTCCAAATACATATTTACAACGTGTTTATTTTTATCTACGTTCAGGTATAAGTTTCGCTTGAAATCGATTCCGGGTCAAATATAATATATTTTAATTTTTTTCACAACAAGATAATGTTTTTAGAAATTTTGAATATATTGTTTTGACGTGGTTATCTCTACATATGTTTGATATATATTTTGTTTAAAACCAAGCCCCACAACGAGCGTTCAAAACTTCTGGTTCAAGTATAATATATATTTTTAGTTCTTTTCAAAATATCAAATTTCATTCACTATATTAAGTATATGTGGTTACGAAGTGTTTATCTTTATATATATTTCGACATAAATTTTATCAGAGCCGGCGCAATGCGCACGGGAAAAAACTAGTTTATTTATAATAACAAGTCGGCCTTCGTCCTAGTTACGATGGTGGAAATTAAAACATTGGCCTATTTGTGGGTGAAAAACTAGGCTAAGGTTGGCTGGTGCAAATGTTAAGCTTTTAACATTTATATAATCTGATGTCTTTTGTTTAATATTTGTGTAATATACGAGTTATATAAATATAATATTAAATAGTTAATAAAAAAATTTATTTATTATAAATTGATATTTTAAAATAAAATATAATTAAAATTATGTATGATTAATTACTATAATTAATAATATATTTATATCAATTTTAAACTTTTGTTATTAATTCTTTTTTGTGTTTTAAAAAAAAACATTTTGTTTCAAAATAAAATTCTATTTCCAAAACAAACCGTTTTAAAAAAACTTATAGTTTTTATTTCTTTAATATCAATCCGAGTTTTAATTATTTTGGTTTACAAAAATTTTATTTTTAATATCATCAATTTTAAAAGAATTCATATTTAAAAATTTTATGTTTTAGAAAAAGATTTTTTCTATAAAAGTTGTTTCTTTAGAAATTATATTATAATACGATCTCTTTTTTAATTTATTAAATAACTCTTTTATATTAAAAAATAAATAAATATCATTAACAATTATTGTACGAATTATTGGATTTCAATAATCTCAAATTTTATTTGTTGATTAATTGGGATTAATTCCAACTCAAAAAAATTTACAGATCAACACTCCCAACTATAATCTTATTTCTCTCAATGATCTCTTACTAACTAAGATTTAACATTATTAGTTTTCTGTTCACATGGACTTTTTATGTAGCTAAAACAATATGCAGAAAGTTAAAATCTACCATCAAATCTGTTAACTTGAAACTTTTGCATCCTAAAACCCGTCAACCTTTGTCTCATGATCTGAACCACTTAACTCATTGGGAGGTCGATTTCAGGTGATGTTCCCCCTTCTTAAGTTCTCTTTTTTTAGCGTCTATAACTTTTTCATATAACATTATTTTTTTTAAATTACATCATAAAACAAGTATTTTTATCTTTAAAATACATATATTGTTGATATAAAAACATTTGTTTTATGCTTTTTGACTCATTATGTAATTTTGTTAGGTCATTGTGTAATCTTCTGAATTGACGAGGATTACACAATTAACTAATGAGGATTAAACAACGAATTGAAAACATAAAGAGTTTATATTTTTCAGTATTGTGTTATTTAAAAATCATAATTTTAAAAAACACAATGCAACATAATGGTTAATATTAAACATAATGAATAACATAATGACCAGCACTAGAATTAATGATTAGCGTTAGGCACAATGAGATGCTGAATCAAACTTCATTTTTTATGTACATATAATAGCGTTTTTAAGATAAAAAAACACTTCTTTTTATAGTGTAATTTTTTTAAAAAAATAATGTTGTATGTAAAAGTTACAAGCATTTAAAAAGGGTGAAACTTGAAAACATGGCTATAACTAAAATATCATTGATCTATCATTTAAAGTTTCAAATATTCATTACTGAATTTTCTTAGTATTTAAATTTAAGATTTGATGGATAATAATTTTTCTCACCCTTTTTAGTTTTTCTGCTCTTTTTAGAATAACTCGACCCCTATAAATAAACCGTTTATTTTAGCAAGTAACTAGAAAGAAGATTTCAAGGAGATTATTGTGGTGATAACCTAGAGAGATATAAAGTACACCGATTGAACTATTTTAAACAAGTAAACTTTGGCCGTTCTTGATCCATAGAAACCCAACCACTTTGATGTCTTCCATAATCTGAAAGTTGAGACCGATTTGTTAAAAAATTCGTTATTACTAGCTCGCTATATGCATCAAAAAGATGTCATGAATATCGCCAGTAGCAACTTTCTTATGTGATCAGCCGATATTGTTATCTAATCTGTTCCTAAAGATCATTTACTGAGTTGTAGTCCGCAAAAAGAAGTTTACACGATAAATTGATCCGAGTCGAGATTCTTTTCGGCTTGTCTCATAAAACAAGTGAGGTTATCCCGGGGTTATTCCACACATCAAGCATGTCATTGTAAGGATATTCATTGTTCTAGTTAATAGCACGTGAATTGTAGGGATTCTATTCAAAATTGCCTTCAAAATAAAAAAATTGGTTTTAATGGCAACCACTTGTTCCTTGTGAAATCTCGACTGGATTCATTGCAAAGAAATTGATCAATACTCTTTCTTCATGTTGGTTTCAATTTTCAAACCCCAATCACACACAAAAGGAACTCAAACAAAAGAAAATTTACTAAAAAACACACACAAAACACACTTTCATTCGTAAACAACCTTTTGCACATAAAAAAAAAAAATTCACTTGCCCACTAATTAATATATTACTTTGACTCGATAAACTCATTAAAGAAATGTGACTATAATAAACTCCTACTGACTTGACTTATCTAAATAAAACCATAAACCTAGTTCTATGAGCCGTTCTAACCCGTCAAAGTTAGCCCCCAATCCATACTCCCTGTTTTATAAATAAGATTGTGATAGATATATGGATTAAACAATTTGTTCAATAGGTGATCTGTTTGTTTTTTTAGGCACCATCGCTTGACTAACAATACTAGATTTTGTTGTCCTTACGGGGTGTTCCAGAGATTTTTTTTATGATAAAAATGAAAAGAAATAAAAAAGAAAGTGAAAAATGTTGTGTTTCAGAGATATTTAACAAAATAAAACTTAGGGAAGTGGATGGAATTGAAATGAATTTATTTCTTCGTTTCTAGCTTCTCTCGCAAATAAAAAAAAGTAGAGGGAATGAATGTTTTTTTTAATAATCTTCTTTTTTATCATTGTATTTTTATAACCTACTTTACTTATAAGATTAAATGAGTATGATAATAGTAAAATTATAAATATTATTCTTTTCTCTCAACTTAGAGTACATAAAATTTTTATTTTCTTTTCATTTCTTTCAAACTCTTGAATATAACTTGAAATTATATTCTTCACTTTTCCTTTTTGTTATCTCTCTTCTAATTTTTATTTATTTTTTTATTATATTCTTCACGGTAGTGATCCAATTTCAAATCCCTTAGATTTATGAGCCATGATTTTCTCCCAACCTATCCAATAACATTACTTTCACTATCTACAACCCATAACCTTAAATGTAAAAAACAATTACTTTTACACGATCATAAAGTCAACGTGAATTACGTATTTATAAATTCTAATAAAGCAAGTTTTTTAAAGTCACATGTTATTTTTTTAACCTATATTTTTGTCACTTGTCATTCTTTTAGACATTATCATCTAATTTTCCCTCCAAAAGGGTATTATAGTAATTTAAACATTAAAACTAATTTCTCTCTCTTATTAAAGATCAATTTTATTACTTACAATATTTCTCTCTCTTATTTAAATTTTTTAAAATCAAAGTATCTTTTTAAAGTTAGATTTTATTAAAAAAATAAAAAATCATATTTTTTAAAATTAAAATAAAACTAATAAAAAAAATTTATATAATATGAAATTTTCAAAAACACTAAACCTTTTTGAAATAAAATATTTTAAATCCGGCCTTTTTTTTAAATATATATAAAATGTGAACTTTTCTAAAAACAATCTTATTAAAACAACCAGAATAATTACAAACCAGAGTTTTTAATAAATAAGATTTTTATAAAAATAAATTATTTTATAAAAGAATCTTAATACGAATATTTAAAAATGGAACTATTTAGATAAGAGAGTTAAAAAATAATATAATTGTTTTATTTTCTTGAACTATTACGTATATAAAATTCATATCTTATATTAAAATATCGTACTGTAAATCTTTGTGTTTATTACTAATTATAATACGTTTAATAAATGGGTTTCTAGCATATCTATATATATATATATATATATATATATATATCTGTCTGTTTGTCTACCAATCTATCTATAATAAGGAAAAAATAAGATAATATGTGACAGAATCGTAAGCCTCATCATACTAACTTTCTTATTTCTCTCTATTATTAAAACTAATATTGAATACTAATAATATTACTCATACCATTTTCAAATTAAAAAATGTATAATTTAATAAACTGAAAATCTATTTATTTTAAATTAAAAACACACTTTTTAAAAACAAAAAAGCAACAACTTTTAAAAAAATATCATTTTACTTAAAACAAAATATTTGGAAACCATAAATTTTTTATAAAACAAAAGTTTTAGAAAAATATATTATTGTTTATTAACTTAAATTAGCTATTATAAGTAATTATAATCATATTTTATCTTTAAGCATAGTTTTATAATTCATAAATTTTTTTACTAATTATTTAATAATTTATATATTCAACCCCGTGTAATACACGGGGTACTAACCTAGAATTAAATATAACTGGGATAGTATAACATGAGTATTCATCATAAAGATATTAAAAAACAAATCTATCATACCTTACTTTTAAACTATACTTCATATACACATTACATTTATCAAGAATTGAGCATTGAACGTCCTCCATCAAGAGTCATAAGTGGTGCTCTTAAAAGTTTTGTTTCTGTCATTGGAACCTAAATAATTGTTTTATAGTTATTATATAAATATATAAATGTATCATTAATAATTTATTTAGTATAAATATATCATGAAAATAGTTTCTACCTTTAAGTGTCTTTGGGCCCACTCTAGTAATGGATCCCTAATGGATAAGCCGACAACCTATTTAAGTAACATCACATGCGTTTGGCTGTTTGAGGAGTGGGGACCCTGGAAATAATAACTGTTGTAGGGTTACACAGAATAATTTAACTTCTTTTTTTTTTTTTATCGACATAAAAATTTAACTTTTGATTAATTTTTTTACGGTAACAAGTAGATTTTCTAAGATAACTTTATCATATCTACATAACTATATGTTATATGATTAAAACCCACGATCTTTTTATTATAAGTAAATTACACGGATGGTCCCTGGGGTTTGCACATATTGCAACTTTAGTCCCTACTTTCAATAAATTAAAGATGCGGGCCTGAACTATGTAAGAAGTGCACGCTGACAGTCCCTGACACTAACAAAGATTAAGTTTCTCTGTTAGTTTTTTTAAAAGACCAAAATACCCCTTCTTTTTTATACTCTTCTCCACACCCACCACTACCGCCTACCTTGAACCCACCACCAACATCGCCGCCTACACTCTCAACCACCACCACCGTCGCCGCCTACACCCTCAACCACCAACACCGTCGCCGCCAACACCCTCAACCCACCATCATTGTCATTGCTTGCACCATCAGATCTGAACAGAGAAAGAGAGGTGGCGTTAGTCTTAGAAGAGAGAGAGAGAGAGAGAGAGAGAGAGAGAAGAATCTCTGCCTCGGGGTGGATGATCGCGCCAGCGATGGCGACACCCCACCGACAACGGGCTCGCGATTCCGTGAGGGTAAGGGCTTGACCACAGGCTCGACGATCTCGCTGGCGTGTTCTTGAAGGAACCCACGGCGGTGACGCCGTTGTTGACCGACGACGGGAGCAGCGACTACGGTTGCTGCCGATGGTGGTTGGGGTAGGGGAAAAGAAAGAGACTTAGACCAATAGTAGTGTTTGATTTCTCAAATAGTGATGAAGAGGTGGTGGTGATGGTGATGGTGATGGTGATGGTGATGGTAATGAAAATGAAGATGAAGATGGATGAAGAAGATGAAGGTGGAAGAAGAAGATGAAGGTGGAAGAAGATGAAGGGTTGGGGTGAGATGTGGTGGGTGGGGTAAGTTTGGTTACATTTAAAAATTATTATTTTTTAAATGTAGGGGTATATTGGTAATTTTACATTGACTTAACAGAGAAATTTAACCTCAGTTAGCGTCGGGGACTGCCGGTGTGCATATCATGCATAGTTCAGGCCCGCATCTGTAATTTATTGAAAGTAGGGACTAAAGTTGCAATATGTGCAAACCCCAGGGACTATCCGTGTAATTTACTCTTTTATTATAGAACGTGTCATTTACTATCATGACCTAGCATTCCACCCTTTTTCTTTTTATCATCACATATATTAAACTTAAGATTGGGTGAGGTTTTTACGTCCCGATAACTAAACCTTAACCTTAAAACAGAATGAGGACTGATAAAAGTGAGTTCTACAACCTCGCCCAAGACAATTAAAAATAACCATTCAAAAGTATATAAATAAATTTTATTTCGTAACAACACTAAAAACATTTTACGTGAATCGAGCGGTGAAACAACTTTTAGCCTAATAAAAAAGAGATTACACGGCGAACCCAAGGCCAGAATTGAGAACGAATACAAATTGAATGAAAGGTATAACCGAACTAGCTAGGACATTTGGTCAATGCAAGAACTCAAAAAGGTACAACAATATAACAAATTAATAGATAGCTATTTGGGCAAGTGATTAATTAATAAAAAAAGGTGTGATTTTAATTATGCCATCAACTTCTCGAATAAGGACTTTATGTTTTAAAAATCAATGTGTTCATTGCTTTTCACATAAACCAAAAGAACGTATTAAGTAGTGCTTGACAAAATTTGGCTCTAATCGATGATAAAGAGGCGATGTCACGTACTAGTTAGTTGATCTCTTTCATTCCAGATATATTCCAGCCACACCATGAAGGCAATTCTAGCCCTACTATTTTTGCAAAGAAGGAAAGAAGAAAAACATGATCAATTCTCCCACCGATGAACAGAACAAACATAATGTCAATTGGAGTCTAAAATTCTAATCGACACTTTGTTTTTCTAAGGGTGTAAAACTACTTTTTATCATTTATTATAGATTTGATTGAAAGTAAAAGTATTACTAAAAGAGTTTGCACATATCATCGCTATATCATGAGATTGTCGTTGCAACAACGCCTAATCGCCAAAGGTCATGGCCATAGCTTCGTCGCTATAGGTCAAGACTGGTCAACCCCAACAATTGTCGTCGCTATAGGTTTTCATACATACATACATGCATACATGCATGCATACATACATGTGTAAATAACTGGTCGGTGATATAAAAAATATATATATATCAATATGGTAGGCGTTGTAAAGATAAAAAAATACTGAATTTTACGGTGCAATTTTTAAAAAAAATAATGTCATGAAAAAAAGTTATTAACGTTTTAAAAAAAAATGAAAATGGCATGTGAGTTGCATATGACTTAATTTGTGTGTCTGAGATTGATTCTTAGAGTTCTCACAAAAGATGGTTGTTTTCTCAAGATAACCCTACCCTATATATATATATATGGGAAAGATCAAATAAGAACTCCCTACCCTATATATATATATATATATATATATATATGGGAAAGATCAAATAAGAACTCCCTTTTCTACGAGAATTCTAGTAACCAATGTGAGCCACTAGTTTTCAATGGTAAAATGGTAAATAATATAAACATAATATAAAAAATTATAAAACAAAAAATAAGATGAAAATGAAAAAAATAAATACACAAAAATATTTCTCTCGTTTCCCTCTTTTATAAAAAAATAAAAAAATTTTAAAAAAATAAAAAAAAAACTCGTTTTTTTTTTTTCCGAAATTCGTTTTACACATGTGTAAAACCAGATTTACACATGTGTCAAACCAGATTTATACATGTGTATAATAGGATTTACACATGTGTAAATAACAGGCAATTGATTTTTTAAAAAAAATATATATCAATATGGTAGGCGTTGGAAAGATAAAAATATACTGAATTTTATGGTGCAATTTTTTTGAAAAAATAATATCGTGAAAAAAAGTTATGAACGTTTTAAAAAAAAGGTGGAAATGGCATGTGAGTTACATGTGACTTAATTTGTGTGGCTGAAATTGTTTACTAGAGTTCTCACAAAATATGATGGTTCTCAAGATAACACTACCCTATATATATATATACGTATATATATACGTATATATATACGTATATATATACGTATATATATATACGTATATATATACGTATATATATATATATTGCATGTGTATATATACACGTGTATATATATACATATATATACATATATATATATACATATATATATACATATATATATATGTGAAAACCAATAACATAATTCATAATTTTTTTGTTATTTTAATTGTTACAATGTTATTTAAGTATTTGGTACATATATGATGAGCATACATACGAGAATGAATAGTCTTACGTATACGTAACACTATGTCGAATGAAAAATGGTTACGTATACGTAACCTATGTGTGACGTATATGTATAACCATTTTACGGTTTTTATTTGATCCATACTCTTATTTATATATACTCACACACATATATATGGGGTAGTGATAAAAAATTTATAAATTATGTGACCGGTTTCATTGGTTTTCTCTAGTTTTCTCATAACATTTTAGTTTTCATAGGATCCATATATATATATATAATATATATATATATATATATATATATATATATACACGTGGACCAGTTACTATACAAATATAATTTTCGTACAAAGCGTACGAAGTCACTAGGGCGTGACACTTGTCTTTTGGAAGAAGGGTAATTTCATCTGCGCCACAATTATACATATAAGATGGATAATACGCAAGATAATTACGCAAATGATATTTATTATTACGCAAGTAATGTTTACTCAAGTTATAAATAATAATTACGCAAGTTATATTTATAATTACGCAAGTTATATGATAATTACGCAAATTATTTTTATAATTACAAAGTTAATAATCACGCAAGTTATACGCACAACAAATAAATATTTTTTTAAAAAAAGTTGATTAAAAAAAGTATAGCAATAATATGTGACAACCCTAAAACCAAGATTAGGTAATCTAATATTTCCCATGAATTATCAGCATATATTTATATTTTATAGGAATAATTAAGGTAATTTTATTTGATTATATGAATTTTTGTATGATTAATTGATCATGCATGCATGACTAGTTACGTATGCATGTATTCCATTCATGTGAATTTTATGATTATCAAATCATATGTATTTAGTTACTAAATCGTATGATTAAAATGACTAGTTACTTGAATTATAAATATCTTTCATTTACATGTAATAAAAATCAAAACTTAACCAAACATACTAAGTTAAACATTAAAGAACCTTGTATCAAAACTAAATCTAATTAAACCTAAACACCTAAACACTAACTTAGCTCTAACCTCGGCTCATTAAGGTACTAACTAAACCGATTAAGCACCTAAATCATTACCTAACCTTAGTTTAATGACTAAGTGAGTCATTAACACCAAAACTGCCACCTAGCCATCCCTTAACACTAATCCTTGCTCCAAACTCGCCACCTAGCATCTAGGACACTAAACCTATCTTAGAACTTGCCACCACATCTTCCTAATAGTCCACCTAATGACTCTATAATCACCATCTCATCACACCTAGACTAGAACTAATGATGGCAAACCTTCTCCACTAACTTGAAGTTCTCCACTAACTTGAAGTTCTCGGCCACAATGGAGCCACCCACCCCATAACCGCAACCCACACAACCGCCACCACCACCTCTCGACCTCTCTCCCACCCCCTCTCCCGCTCTCAGTTCTCAAGTCATCTCCACCACCACCCTCATACCCCCGCTCTTGCTTTCGGTTCCTACAATCCACACCATCACCACCTTTGTTCATTACCAACAAGTTGTGATCAAGCATCAAGAACTATCACTCCAACCGGACACTCAAGGATCAAGCCAAACCATTTTCTTTGTTCTCTTCAATCAAACAAGGTTAGATTTCCAAAACCTATAACTAACAAACTTTAAAAGTATATGTGTGTTTAAATAAACACATATAAACTAACTCTTGAGAGTTAAATCATCAAGAATATGCATAAGGAATCACAAACACCCGATTCTATTCAAAATCAGTAAGAAATGAGGATTCAAGAGCTGGAAACTTAAAAGTTTTATATAAACCAAGGGTTTAAACAAAAGATTTCAAATAAAAAGGTTAAAACCTATATATTCTTGATGAATTAGATTAAATATTTAAATGACTGTGATTGTGGGAATAAAATTTGGAACTTGTTGAGAAATATTAAAAATAGTAATCTGTAAATTTTGATATAATAATATTGGGTAGATTAATTTATATAATTAATTCAAGGAAATAAAAGGAAATTGTCATATGGAAGCTCCGAACCAGATAAAAATCTGGAAAATTTATATAATAACCCTTATATTTTATAGGAATTCCTGAATAAATTTTGTGACTTAATTCATATGTATGATCGAGTTTTATATTTTAGAACATTCTGTAAATAGAAAATCAAAAGAAATAGCAAAACAGTGAGATAAATTATAAAAAATTTACATAAATTATGAAATTTATAATAGAACAGTGTGTATGAATGTCGAAATTTTTAGTGATGTTTTACTATTTCTGCCAATTTATATGAAAATTGTGAAAATTCTAGAAATTTGCCTATTATGAGTTATTAATCTGGAATTTTATGAGATAATATAGATTTCAGAATGATTAGACTGGTAAATTTTGGTGATTTTTTAATAACAGAAACTATCAAATTAGAATTTTGACAATTTTTATGATTTAAATGCTGAAAATTTTAAAGAAATTAGATTGATTCTAACAAATAATTATTTTATAGGAATTGTTTGACTTATTGGCTAGAACTAAGGTGAGTAACATAACCCTTTTGTGATTTATAATTTTTGGGGAAAAAAGCATACTGTTTTGTGTTGAATTGGATGCATATTTTGAGAAATTTGATTTGTTACTGTCATATTGACACAACCATTAATTCGGATGAGGAACCATCAAATAATATAGGTAGCGCTACTTAGGAAATGTCAATCTGCACCTGCTGATATGAGGGCAACGGTGTTATATTATTTGATTATGTGATTTGTATTTGACAGTTATGAATTACTTGACATATGCGTGTAGGTTTGGTTGTGAGTTTGATTATATTGCATCAATTCAAAATAATTTATATTGATTAAACCTATGTTCTCACAACTATTTGTTGACTGTTTTGAGTATGCTTTTTCAGGTCAGCAAAATGTATTATAATCTCGTGTATTCCTTCAACATGTATAGTGATCGGCACGGCAACCTAGGGAAGCTGTGCATATGGTTGACTATTGACTTGTTTGACTTCAGCCTTTTCGTGGACGTTCACGTTCACTACTAGCTGAAGATATGTGATGTGTTGAAGATATGTTTTGGTTAAGATTACAAATATATAAGTCTTGAATGTTAGACTAAATTTTGTATCATGTAATCCAATATGCTATAAACTAACAAAATTAATATTTAGTTTATTACTGTAATTTGTTTGTTGTGTTAATCAATGCGTTTTGAGCTAAAGAGTCACACCCAAGCATTTCACACTTCCGCCGGGATGTGACATAATATACTCAAAATTAAAGAAAATAAAATACTTAATTTTATGGTGTAATTTTTTTTAAAAAATAATATTGTATAAAGAAGTTAAATGCGTTTAAAAAATTTGAGGGAATTTATAAAAAGTCAATAATTGTAGGTTATTTCTAAATCTATCCTCCATCCCCTTCCTTGCGTGATTATTTAGATTTTTTAATCTGAACCGTTTATTCCTTAAATCAAAGGTTAAGATTAATTTTTGAACTTCACACAAAAACAACACTTTGTACCATAAACTATATATATATATATATATATGAGAGGGATCAAATGAAAACCATGCTTATAATTGAAAACCATAAAAACTATCACTACCTAATCACATAATTGGTAATTGATTTAACCATTTTATTGTTTAAAGTATATTTGATTAAACTTCAATCTTATTTTTTGAGATCATCATATATTTTTTAGTTTAAACTACAAGGAACAACAATGATAACGAAACGTCTTACGTATACGTAACTTGTATGAGTTATTTGTACGCAACTCGTAGTTGTACACTCGGTAACATGTACTTACACATAAATAACCCCTACATATGCATAACTCTTAGTTGTACACTTTGTAATACGTACTTACATATATGTAACCCATAGTTTTTATGGTTTTTATTTATAACATGGTTAATTTCAAGGGATCCCTCCCCTATATAAATATATATATATATATATATATATATAGGGGGTGGTTCCTAACAAAACTATGAATTATAAGAAAACCATAAAAACCACTTTTAAACCATTGATTACTTGAGATCAATGGTTAAGATTAAAAATGGCATAATTGTAATTATGTAGTAAAATATTTGACAGATTTTAATAGAACAGGGGCAAATTAGGGAAAACACATACATGCATCAAAAGGTAACTGCCAACTATTGGAATAACAAAATCCCAAAATATATATATATATATATATATATATATATATATATATATATATATATATATATATCTCAATCATAATAGATTGTAGTAGATATTCAGAGCAAGCATACCAATTGATTTAATTTCTGTTAAATGTTAGGTTAATAAAACTCAGGATCAGAGGTGAAGGCAAGTGTAGGATCAAAATACTTGGGATCAGGAGACAAGAAAGAAACAAAGGTATAAGAGCTTGATTGATTAATCCTTTCTTAATTTGTTCCAAAAAATTTGAGAAAGTAACATTTTTTGTGTTCAAATGGTTGTGTTCAAATCGTTGGTTAAGTTGTTCCAAAAAATTATTATTATCTATTTTTGCAATTTTGTGAGCATGTGCTGTTGTAAGATTTAAAATTGATACATAATTTGGACAAAACTACGTATATGTAAACAATAAGAAAACAAACAATAACAACATGTTAATTGATACATCAAAATGATGAAACTTACATATATGTAAACAATCAAAAAACAAACACAATCGGGCAGTATGTTAACTGTTACATTAAATGGTCAAACTTACGTATATGTAAACATACATAAAAAAATACGTTGTGACATCTGATACATTATCTTCATGCCACTTACATATACGTAATCACTTATTGAAAGGGAAAAAATTATTCATGTTCTGAAAAAACAACTAAATAGACATTAAGAAATACTTTGACTTTAAACACCGATAAGATATATAACTCTATTTGCTTGATTCATATTGGATGGGATAAGTATTGTTGACATCTCTATTTCTATTCATCTCCTGTGTCCAGAATATCAATCTTATTAATCTCTGTTTTAGGAGTTGCATGAGCAAACTGGTCAATTTCCATATCACTTGCAATGAGCATTACGAAAGAATTGTGGTTATCCATCCTAAATGGGGAAATCAAAAAACAAAATAATCAGAGATGCAATCGCTTAATCAATAGAAAAAAAATAAAATGACTATCACCTTCTTGAATATATGAATGCTGAAATTGATTAAAATTTCTTGAAAATCGCTATGTAGAAACAATTGAAGCATCGAATGGGGAAGCAACAATGGTGGAAAAAGTCCGGAACAAAATTATCGATGAATTTATTTCTTTAAAGTAGTTTACTCATTTGTTCAATCCTGTGGAGAAAATTCAGGGATTTAGTCAAGGATGATTAATTTCTAAGAATAAGTTATGTAGACAATTACTAAAATACCATTTGAAAATTATAAATATAAATAAATAATGAAAAATTTTGATTAGTTAGAATTGGTTTTCTTGGTTTTCTTAAAACTAGTTGGTTTTATTAGGATCGCTTCTCTATATACATATACATGTATATATGTACATACACACACATTAACATATAATATGCATATAGGAGGGTTAATATAGTAATTTACCAACAACTCTTAAAAATAAGAGTTTTACTACTTTTGATGCACAATCTACAACTTTCTAATGCACATGTCCCTCGAAACCAATATATCCCGCCTCAGCGATGCGTGATTTAAATTTCAAATAACCTTAAATCTCTTGAAACATCACACCTCAATCAAGAAGTTGATGTTTATAACTCAAACCTCAAAAAGTTTCTCATCCCTCTCCCACCTAAATCAAAATGCATGTGATCATTGAGGTGGTTAAAGGTTCAAAAGATTCCACGTTTGATTTCATCTTCTCGATCAGTTGCTTAATAGACGTTCAATCATCGATGTACCACACCTTTTCAGTTCGATTCCACCTCTACCGATGATTAAGACACTAGGCTTACAAAATTTGAAACTAATTACAAGGTACTTAATCTGTGTACTACCAGAATAAGACGGCATCACTTCAAAAGCTAGCCCCCTCAATGTCGTCATCGGTTTCAACGCCCGTTGACTGAGCTGTTTCGATCCTCTCGCACGTCGAAATACCAGAGGTCGCTGGTTTCATCTATGGTTAATTCATAATACAGTGATGAGTTCTTGGGTTGTGATGGTACTATTTTATCCAAATCTTTTCATTGTTTTATCTAGATTTTTGTTCATCGATTTGTCTTTCATGTATCAATTACATATTATTTGAATGCTCAGTTTTATGACTTTTGATGGGCTTATGAAAGATGCTTAACAATGGTAATAAGTGAGATTCAACTGATTCTAACAAGTACGATGCTAAATAAGAAATGGTTCTAAGGTAGAGTTTACTTTCACCTTTTGATTCATGGAGGTTCTCAAGTTTTGTGGTAATGTGTTTCGTATATCCTTTGTTTTAATTTTCAAAATAAAAAAGTAAATGATATATGACGAAACTATTTACAATTTACCTATATATGAAAAAATAAAAGTGAGAAATAGTTGTGTTAAATGTGTTTGTTGTTTGGCCACACAAGTTTCTAAGTTGTTCATTTAACCCTCCCCCCCCCCCCCCCCCCGATAGATGCTTAAAGGGGAAAAAAAAGGATAAAGTTTTCTATTGCTTCATCAGATTCTTAGATTGGGGTTTTCGAGTGAGGGGTTGTCACGGTGGCGGCAATGTGGAGGCGGTTGCCTTTCCAACGAATCTGGCTTCTACCGTCGTTACAGTTGGTGTTTGCCGTTGGGTGGACCCGGTGATCACCTGCTTTCCGATGACCCCTAAATTGAGGAGAACCCAAATCAAGGAGATGGAGGGGTTGTAGTCTCCAGTAACGCACCTGCGCTATCATCATCAGGTATGTGCACACGGTTACCGGTTGTGCTCTGTTTTTCGAGCCCTAGATGGTGATGGCCAGCGGTGAGGTGGGTTTATATCGTTGCGATGGTTGTGGAGCATATTTGCGCTCTGCCTCATGTTCTGGTTGATGTCGGGTCGGCTATTGACTTGTAACTATGCTAGGCTCCGGCCGCCATTGTTGGCATCATTAGCGGAGGAAAGATGGCGACGTTCCCCCTGATTCCGACAAAACTATTTAGTTATGCATGTTTTATCGACTCGATGATGATGTGCGAAAGCTCATTTGAGAGTTAGGGTTTCACTTAACCTTAATAGTTTGTTAGATATATGGGTTTTTCATGTTTTCTTGTTGTTTCTCTGCTGCTTTGTGTTTTGTTTTAGGTATTTCTGATCCGAACCCTCAATCCTGGTTTTTTGTTTTGTTGCGTACCTTTTGGTTTGGGTTATTGGATGACAATGATGATTGGCAAGGCGACCTTAAACCCTAATATTTGTGTTTTTGGTCTGTGACGGTGGTGCATGTTTGGCTGTTCATATGTCGATGATGATGACGACCCGTCTTCTGAGACCACCCGTTGTCCCGGTCGTCGATTGTATAAAGTCGTCAAGGTCTTACATAGGTTTGTTTCTTTTTTATTGATGATAGCGGTTATGGTACATTGATGATTGCTTCCCTTAGACGTCACCGACTCGATTATGATTGCGGAATCAATTAGTTGTAAGCATTGCTATGATGACTGTAGCAAAGATGGTTGCTTGGTGCTGGCGTAGTCAATGATGGCAAGTGTGGTGTTATACACTTGCAACCTGTGTTGCAGCCATGATAACTTAATACCCTGATGTGAGCCTAATTGTTTCTTTTTTGAAATAATTTGGTTTGTTTTTTACTTGCTTTATTAACATATACGTTAATTAATGTGTTATTCGAGATTTATCTTAACAAATCTGAGACAAAATTAATGTGTTATTCGTTTAACCCTCATGCACCTTTGGTTGATTTTTGTTTTTTTTAAAACAAGTAATAGCTTTTAAGTCTCAAAACTTTATTTTTAGTAGAACTAGGTTTGCTATTCAAAAGGGGGTCGCGGCGTAACTTATTGCTCGTTTACATGTCACTCTATTGTAAACACTTTATTTGAAGATTAAAAATAAATGTCTAAAGCGTTTTGTGAAAAAAAAAAAAAAAAAAAAAAAAAAAAAAAAAAAAAAAAAAACTCTGTGAGAAAAAAAAGGCTATGATGGTAAGAACGTGATGATCGGACAATATGCGTTTATCTGAGCCTCGGTTTAACCAGCTTATTACGCGCGCCAAAGCGCGCACGGGGAAAGAACAATAGTTTACATGAATTACCAGGATTGAAGTTTAAAAAACTAGTTAGTAACCTACCCGCGCTTCGTGGCGGGTGTAAAACAATCACGACACTACACAACGACATAAATCTGGATTAGAAGGCTAAAAAATAGTGTGTCTGTAAATCCTAAAAGGGTAGCGGACAGATTGTGGCGCAAAAAGAAAACAAAGGTGGTCATACCACCATCATCGCCACCGTCGTTGTTGGCTCCACCTCAACCTAAACAGGAGGCAGAGCGACAACTGATGTCGCCCCATCTCCACCATCACAAACGACGCTAGATACGCAATCGAGGAAACAAATGTCGCCACCATGACCACCATCACAATCGCCAACATAAACAATAACAAGGAGGCCAATGATGACCAAGGTGACCGGCGACTCTCCAAATTTCTCTCATCGGGTAGCCACGATCGGTGACCACAACCATGTTACAGGCCGGACGATGCGACACCCGAGGTTGGTCTTGCCGACCGCCTCTACTCCTCATACTCTCCCACAAGCACACTTCTCTATCTAAAACAATAAATGACGCTATGCATATTTAAGATTGGGTACAAAACAATAATTTTAAAAGTGTTGTGGCCAAAATTGAATAACTTCAAACTAACCTATTCATTTTCATTGCTTTATTAATATTATGTAATGTAATGTAAGAATGTAATAAAAATAGGTAATACTTTAGGGAATTTTCATTTTTGTTCACCTTTTTTTCCTACTAAAATATGGTCAATTTAGATTATAATGGAGTCAACAACCATAAATTTTTGCATTTGAATATGTGGCTGCAACTGAGCTGAAAATTCAAATGCTTGTTGGGATAAATGTCTAAATTAAGGCCAAGCGGTGATTTTAGGTAAAACACTCGAAATGCAGTAGATGTGTTTTTTGTGATTTTTTTTTTCTCATTTACATTATGCCCTTTGGTAGTTTGAGAAATCAATTAAAACTATAGGATATATCAACTTTGAATATGTTCTTTTGTTGTTTCCAATACATAATAAGTCATCTAACGTAGCAACGTACATTGTGCAGATACAATGTTAAGAGCAAATGGGATCTGAAAATGGGTTTTATGTGGGAGGTGAGTTTAATATGGAAGCGAAATGGTTGATTGATCCAAAGCTTATTTTCGTTGGTCCAAAGACCGGAGAGTGTGCACATGCCAAGCTCTATCTCGGACACTAAGTAGACTTCATACAGTTTCACTTCGCATATTCATCACTAATCACTAAATACTAATATATTAACACCATGCGAATCACCCACTCATTTTCAAAACTTCTCTTATTTTTTTTAAAAAACATCATTATTTTTTAAATCCTTCTTAACTTTTGTATAATGTTATTTTTCTATACAAATTATATTATTAAATGATCACTACAAGAAATTCGGGTCTTTACCTGCACATAGTATGTGTGGCTAAAAGTATATTATGTATGGATGTTTGTTTTTATCTACACATAAGAAAAGTGTCATGATTTGTGGCCTTACGCCTGTGGATATAGATCATTACCTACACTTCAGTTATGTGTAGGCATATAGCTTGCTACACCTACACATATATATATGTGTCTAAAACTAATTCATATGTGTGGGTAAAAGTAAGGCAATTTCTTTGGTTGGCAGCTTACGTTGCAGTTGACGTGGCGCTGACATAGCGTTGATGTGGCGCTGACGTGGAGGATGATGTGGCGGATGACGGGGACTATAGTGATGACATGGCATGTTCTTACAAAGTGTTGTTGACACGTGTCATAAATAAATGTGTGGGTATATAGTAACATTATATGTAGGTAAAAGTGATACATGTGTAGGTACTAATTTTAATATTTGTAGAAAAAAATATTTAATGTTCATAAAATATATTTATGTGTGGACATAAACTATCATATATATAGGTAATAATCATCAAATACATTTAAAAAATTACAAAATATGTAGGTGTAAATATAAACACATATGACCAAAACTACCCTTCTTAATTGAATATGTTCAAACATCATCATTCAAACCACAAAAGAAAGTACCAATTATAGAAATTCAAATACATAAACATGAACATCACTACAGGTTTTAGAAAAAACTAAAACTACTTCACTCATTGATATCTTCACCGCACTCTGATGTATTACCTTGAGATGCTCCCGATGTGCTTGTTGGAGGAGGCATGATATTACTCTCAATTAATGTTTTTTCCATAATTGCACATTTACCTTTTAGTAATTTAAGTGCATCTACTAGTTCGTCATAAGTAGGATGCTTTGATTTTTGAGTCGTACCCATAGTGTTACCAGCAATAACGGGATCACGTCCCCGCCCATTTAAACGAACAGAGCTTCATCCAAGTACCATCTCAATGATCGACTGGTCACTCATTGATTCCACAGAATGTTGGTTCCTCAGCTTCATCATATCTTCCTTTTAGCAAAAAAGAAAAAAAGTATAATAAATCAATTATTTATCAAATAATTAATATTTAACGGTAGAGATGAGTAAGTATGCATACATATTGCAGCTGCATCTGTAGATATCCAACCTTTTTCTACATCCCAATGTGTAAGCCTCTACGTCTCAATTTGACCCGATGAAGAATCCAAACCTAATCCGCGCTCAAGGTGATAGCGCATTGTACTTTTCGAACCATTTCTACTATCTATCTTTCGCTTTTCACGTGCGATAACCTTCTTTTTGAAGTTTCCTTTGATGACAAACAACCAAATAAAACATAAAGTATTAATTAAATTCAATAATGATTAATTAATAATATAAATAGTTAAAATTATATTAAAAATTTACCAAATATTTTATCTCACACCACATATCACAAAGATATTCCGAGTCTTCTTTGCTAACATTAATAGGGTGTGGTCTTTGCCTTTGTTGGATCTTCTGGTCCTCCAATCTCTTTAAAGTAAGCATGTAGCTTAGCTCGATAACCTCTCCATGCCCTTGCCATGTAGCTATCAATAACTTTGCAAACATCCAAATTCTCCACATCAATGTCAAAAAGTGTCTTCAAGTAACAAAAAAATAATTAATCGGTTAGTAAATGGGAATGCTAAAAATCATAATGAGTTATAAAAATAAACCTACAGTTAGTTTGTGACGTAACGACAATCTAACTTCATTTGGTACATGCCTCTACTCTTTGTATTGTAAGCTACAATTGTTACGCAAAATATAGCCACACTCGTACATAAAAGATGATTCATTTTCATTAACTACTCGCCTCATTTGAAAATTGAAATCCACTGGCAATCGCTTTTTAGCTGCTTTCATTACCTTTTGAGCTCCCTTACCACACGTAATGCCACGTTTTGTGCTTGTCATACCATTACCAACATCTTGCTCTTTCTCACAAACTATGTCTATAAACAAGTAGAAGGACAATTTACATTTACAACATTAATTATAAAGCAACATTAACAAGTAAAGTTAAACATATTAGTGATTGTCATACCATTACCAATTTCTTGTTCTAGTTCTAGAGATCGTTGTACCTCACCATCTAGGTTTATTGGAGACGTGTCTGTTCACAAAGCAAATTACAAAGTAAAATACTAAGCAAGTATGAATACATATGTAGAAATGAATGAATTACTACCTGAGATTGGAGATATTAGATCAAGTTCATGACTTTCAAGTGAGTGTTTAAATTTATTGCATGTGACATCCCTAAACATATTCATGGATTTAGTCGGAACAGTATTTTAGAACATAAGTACCAAAAACCGAATTCAACTTTCAAATTACCAAGGCTTATATCATTACTCTAATGACACAATTTTTAATTTTTTTATTCATATTCTAAGCCCTAATTATTCCTTTATTAATTTGTAGATCACTAAATTATTAGTTATCATATCACAAACGAATTAAACTGTATACTAGATAAAAAATTTAACAAAAGGAAAGGAAGAGTAACATACCAGCATCAGTACGTTGTCCACCTCGCCCACCTCGTCTAGTCATTATGCTCTTTAAAAATATAAAAAGAGGTAAGCATTTTATATATCTAACAGATAATACTAAATTTAACAATAGAAAGATTGTTACTCAAAACTAACCAATATATCAAGAAAATCATGGAAAAGAGTCATCGTCATCACTATTAGGATTTGAATGATCAAAATCGTGGTCAGTTTCAAAATCAAGTATAGATTCATTATAAAAAAAAATATTACGCCCTCATCATCATATTCATCATCAATATCTTCTAAGTCATCCACAGGGGGATTTACATTACGTATTGCCACAACTGCCTCATACGGTAATGTTTCAGGTTCTACATCATTTTGAACTATGAAAGATGTGTCGGGTAATTCTTCGATTGGTTGAAAAGATGGCAATTCACTAGATTCCTCTTCTTGAAATATCTCATTCATCGATACTTCGTCATCATTATGCTCTAGTATATCATAAATGTTGCGATGGTTTAATTTTTGTACCACCATCCAGTTCTTTCCACGTGCCAAATCGTTTAAATAAAAAACCTGTTGAGCTTGATTAGCCAAAATAAATGGTTCGTCTTCATACCACTTAGATGTAATGTCAATTGATGTCAATTTATGATCAATCACGATCCTTTTTCCCTTTGGATCAGTATTATACCACTTGCAACGAAACATGAATACCTTTCTACTAAGTATAAAATCCAACTCCAAAACTTCAAGTAGAACACCATAATAAATCGTTGCTTCACCCACATCCCCTATAGAAATTCCACTACACTATGTTGTGAACTTATCATCACGCTCCTTGCAACGAAGTTTAACACCATGAACTATGCAAGTTTGCCAACTACTATAACGATCGTCAGGTGACTGTGACAACGCATACATATCATCAGTTGCTCAAGGATCACCATTGACTCTAAGCAAAGCCATCTATGAACCCTCAAATTACTTAGAAATATGATTAAAATAAATTATTAAAAGTAATAAGTTGTTAGTTTTACCTTTTTCTTGAACCAAGAGGGAAATTCTTGTTTTTGTATAGTATCTAAATTTGCTTCTCCACCTCTTGAATATAAAGCTTCTTTGTGCTCCCTAACATCAAGAACTAGTGAGTTGTGATTTTTTAATAAACTAGTAAATAAAAAATAAATGTATATCTAAATATGCTCAACTCACTTTAGATAAACATCAAGTTCATCTCCGCAATTATTGATGATGTACCATTGCACCACATCAGCATAGTCCCCTAGTTGTTTGAATTTCGAAGCCCCTAATGTACGAACTTTATTGTTGAATAACTCCATCCCGTATTTAGTCGTCGGTGCATCCCAATTTCGTTCTGCACGGTTAAATTGCATCTCGATATCATCTACATAACGAGATAAAAATGTGACGGCCTCATCGACCACATAAGCTTCAGTAATAGAGCCATCAGGACGTGAAAAGTTACGCACATATCCCTTGTATGTACCCATACGACGTTCGACCCCAAACATCCATCTCTGACTTACCGGCCCTCCTAATAATGCCTCCTCGGGTAGATGTACACACAAGTGAACCATGATCGTAAAAAACGCAGGAGGAAAGATCTTTTCAAGCTTGCATAATATAATAACAATCCCACTGTTCATATCCTCAAGTTTTTTTGCGTATAGAGTTTTAGAGCAAATTTTTTGAAAGAATTGGCAAAACTCGATCAAAGTTGCACGAATTTCCTTGTTCAAGAAAGGGAGAATGGCTATCGGGAGTATTTTCTGAAGCAATACATGACAATCATGTGTTTTCATCCCTCCAAGTGTATTATTATCAGTCACACATCGACTGATGTTGGATGCATAGCCGTCAGGTAAACGAATAGACTTGATAAATTTGCAAAACTTCACACACTCATCTTTAGTCAGTGTGAAATTAGCATGAGGTTTCTCAAATTTTCCATTTCTTTGTTTCAACCATTGTTCCTTGCGAATGTTAAGATCCTCCAAGTCTAAACGTGCTTTTGTTGTATCCTTTGATTTTACAAGATCATTTAACAATGTCCCTACTATATTATCACCTACATTTTTTTCTATATGCATGAAATCAAGATTATGATGTATTAGTAATTTAGACCAGTATGGAAGTTCAAACAAAATACTCTTTTTGGACCAGTTTAACTCATCCATATGTCGTTTACGCTTCCTATCCTCATTAGTTGGTGCTTTTCTTGTAGTGCATCTAGGAATATCTACTAATCGTCGCAAAATATCATTTCATGTAAAATGACGAGGTCGTTCCCTTTTCTCTTGTTTTCCATCAAAATCTAAGCTTTTTCTCCACCTATGTGATTTACTTAAAAAACATCGGTGGCCTGTAAAACACTGTTTAGCCCTAATCCGGTTAGAACGAGTATCCTCAAGGCATATTGAACATGCCAATTTCCCCATGGTACTCCACCCAGACAAGTAAGCATAAGCGGGGAAGTCACTAATCGTCCATATTACTACGGCATAAAGAGTGAATCATGATTTTGAATATGCATCATATGCTTCAACCCCATCATGCCATAAAACTTTAAGTTCATCTACAAGCGGCCTTAAAAAGACATCAAAGTCTTTGGCAGGTGATTTTGGTCCGCGAATCAATAAACTTAAAAGGTAATTGCTCTTATGCGTTGTACACTAAGGTGGTATGTTATATGGCATCAAAATGACAGGCCACATACTATGTGTTGTCGCCATATTGCTAAAAGGGTTAAACCCATCTGAAGCCAGTCCCAATCGTACACTCCTTGGATCATCTGCAAAATTAGGATACAAATCATCAAAATGTTTCCAAGCCCTTCCATCGGCAAGATGACGCAAAACTCCCTTCTCATCCTTGCGTACTTCTTTATGCCACCGCATGCCTTTAGCTGTGTGGCGTGAAGCATATAAGCGCTCAAACGAGGTGTTATTGGAAAGTATCGGAGCTTCTTATATGCAATTTTATTGCGCACATAACGACTACTTTGACAAATTGGGCATGTTATAGCATCTTTATTGTCCCCATAAAAATAGCACAATCATATTGACAAACATCTATAAGCTCATAACCTAAACCAGCTTCACAAAGCAACATTCTAACATCATAATAGCTTTCTGGACAATTATTATCATTGGGAAGTACCTCGTGTAGCAACTTCAGCAACATATTAAAAGAATTATCAGTCCACTTGTTCATGACTTTCAAATTCATCAACTTCAAAACAAATGTCAAGGTAGAATTCTTGCATCCTACATACAGAGGATTATTTAGCGCTGCATGTAGCTTATCATAACGAGTATTTTCAATAACAGGCTCCTATTTCCAATTATATCATTTGTAGGGCCAATATTAAACAATGGATGAGCAATTGCATCCTCTAATCCTGCTCTTAAGCCAATAGATTCTTCATTAACAAAACCATCAGGTTCAACATCTTCATTGACTTCATCCTCACCATGGTACACCCATCGTGTATATGACTTATCAATTCCTACATTTATTAAATGGGTAGTAATGACACTTATATTTTGTAGTCTCGAATTAATACATTTAGCACATGGGCATAAAGTTAACCCGTTAGAGTTCAAAGTTTGTCGGGCAACATTTAGAAATTCCTTTACGCCATCTACATACTCGGTTGAAACTCGATTCCTGATGACCCATATTTTGTACCTAATTAGGTAAAAACTCCAATGAAAGTAAGCTATCATCAAACATTTCAAGCTAATGTTGGCAATCACTTAGAATGATCACAAAAAAATATTCTTTGTTGCTAAACTTTTATATATATGTTACATTGAATTACTAATGTAAGGATAAAATTATAATAAAATTATGCAAAAATAGCTTTCTAACTAACAGTGGGTTGTAGACGGTGAAGTTGAGAAATGTTTGAAGATCCATAGGTTGAACGAGTTGGAGAAACATGAAGGACAATCTGTTTTCAGTCTAATTCTAGATCAGTTTAATGATACATTGGTTAGAATTTTGCTTGTTGATGCTGTGATTTATTTTGTTCTAGCTTGGTATGATGGTGAAGAGGGTGGAGAGATAGAGATCACAACATTCATAGAGCCTCTGGTGATTTTTTTTATACTAATTCTTAATGCAATTTTTGGTGTTTGGCAAGAGGGTAATGCTGAAAAGGCTTTAGAAGCCCTTAAAGAAATTCATTCAGAACAAGTAGCTTTTAAGCTTGAAGAAATTAATCAAGAATGGTTATGTTCTTTAACTCAAACAATTTCTTAACCATATAAGTACTACTCATTCAATTGCTAGACTAATTATAAACCCTAATCAAGAAAATTTGAGTTGCAGGAACAAAATTGAGGTCTAATAAACTAATTTTTTGTGTGTTCATCAGTTGCCTAATCAAGCAAGGTTTGAGTTGCAGGAGCAAAATCAAGTGCCTAATAAAGCAATGTTTGAGTTGCAGGAACAAAATCGAGTGCCTAATCAAGCAATATATGAGTTGCAGCAACAAAATCAAGTGCCTAATCAAGCAAGTTTTGAGTTGCAGTAACAAAATCAAGGTCAAATAAATTAATCTATGGAACATCTTTACAGAACATATGATTAGAAGCTTACCTCAACAGTAGAGTAAAAACAATTCGAAGATTTAGACAAAATTGAATCGCCGCTCTCGAATAATATACGATTGCCTCCTCCTTGATGGATTCAATCAAACAGATTGCAAAGATGTACTGCACAATCTGGAGCTTTCGTGATTGAGGGTTTTTAACTTGGGCTGTTCAAATAGCTCGATGCTCGAAACTCGCTCGAACTTGTTCGATAAATGCTTGGAATTTTGCTCGTTCGATTTTCCGCTCGGTTGTAAATGAACTGAGGGGCTCGGTTCGGTTTCAAAATGAACCTAGCACGAGCAAAGGTACGCTCGCTCGTCGTTCGTTCGATTTCGCTCGAATTATTTTTTATTTTAGTTTTTATATATTATATATATGTTAATTTATTATTTTATTTAGTTATTTATCAAACAAATATTTTAATTTTTTAGTCAAAAAGTCAAACAACTAACAACCCTAAAAACCTTATTTCACTAGTACATCAAAACAAATCTCACAAGTCATAAAGTCACACAACAACCTCACGACATTCCTGAACCCACCCTCCAACCTTCCCCCTATGGCCGCCGACGAGCTTCGCCGCCCTCGCGAACTGGAACAGCCCATCGACACCCCTGCGACCGGACATGCATTTCCCGGAACCTGCTTGTTCCTAATCGACTTTTGTTGCCTCCGACCAGCATTTCCCGACCTTGTTCCTAATCGAGGTATTTTGAGGTTAGATTTGTTTCTTTTAGTCAATGAAAAGATTAGATTTGTTTTTTTAGGCATATAAGATGTATTTACAGAACATTTGCAAAAAATGATGAATATTTTTTTGATGATTTTGATTCTTAAAGAACATTTGTAAAAGATTGATTTACGTTTAGCTTGTTTAGCCTGAACATTTCTTTGATTTTATACGAAACCGAGCAAAACCGAGCAAAATCGAGCCTCGGTTAAAACCGAACCGAGTTCGAGCATGAAGTTTGCGCTCGAATATGTAAATTCGAACCGAACCGAGTTCGAGCGGAGCTGCGCTCGGTTCGGTTCGGTTCGTGAACAGCCCTAAGGTAAACTGAGAGTTTGTGAGGGGAATTAAACGATTGTTGAATCGTGAAGAAACCGGTCATTATAATCGCCATTTATCTCGGTGGTTTGTTGAAATAGAAGTTTCTTTGAAATCAACCATATCAATAACAAAGAAGATATATGGGATCGTGGATCTGGTAACAAATCGGGTAAAGCGTGATTGAGGTTATTATAATGTATTGTTTATGGTTACATGTACTTATCTATTGTATATAATAAAACAAGATTTTTTTTACCACTTATCATTTTTTAAAATATTTTTAATTCATTTTCTCAACAAAAATGTATTATATTAATTTAAACACTAACTAACTAATTTATCTTTTTTAATAAAAATCAATGTTATTAATTGATACATTTCTCTTTCATCTAGATTTTTTAAAATCAAGCTATGTTTTTAAAAATAAATTTTATTAAGGAAATTAAAAATCATATTTTTTATTAAAATAAAAATAATAAAATAACAAAGTTTGTATATAATATGTAATTTTCTAAAACACAAAACCCTTTTAAAACAAAATATTTTATATCGGTTTTTTTTAAACAAAATATATAATGTGAATTTTTTTAAAAACAGTCTTATTAAAACAAACAGAATAATTAGAAACCAGAGGTTTTGATTAAACAAGATTTTTATAAACAACAAATTTGTTATAAAAAAATCTTAAAACGAATGTTTAAAAAATAAAACTATTTATATAAGAGAGTTAAAAAAAATAATATAATTGTTTTATTTCTTGAACTATTACGTATATATAATTTTTATCATATCTTATATTAAAATGTCATATTGTAACTCTTCGTGTTTATTATTAAATATAATTCGTTTAATAAATGGTTTTCTAGCCTATTTATTTATTTGTATATCTATCTATCTATAACAAAAAAAATCTAAAATAAAATTTGACACAATTGTAAGTTTTATTATACTAAATTTCTCATTTCTCTTTATTATTGTTAGTAATAGTGAATACTAATAATATTACTCGTATCATTTTTAAATTAAAAAATATATAATTTTAATAAATTAAAAAATTTTTTATTAAAAACACACTTTTTAAAAACAAAAGTTTTATAAAATACAGAATAAAACAAACTTTATTTAAAATAAATTCATTTGTCTTAAAACAAAATATTTAAAACCCATAATTTTTTTATAAAATAAAAGTTTAAGAAAAATACATTATAGTTTATTTACTTAAAGTAATTATTGTTATGTAATTATAATCATATTTTATCTTCAAACTTAGTTTTATAATTCATAAATTATTACTAATTATTTAGTATTTTATTTATTCAAAACATGTAATACACGAAGTACTAACTTAGTTTTTTATATTTAAAAACAGGCGTCACTACAAAAATTTTTTCATTAGCGGCGACTTAATTAGCGGTGCCAGAGAATATTAGCGGCGACACCATTATCTGCGACGTGTCGCCGCTAGTGGGTCACAATCCAATCGAGCACGCCTAAAACAAAACTTACCGTTGATTAGCTTCCAGATCAAACGGTCACAATCCAATCGTACAATTAACCATTAGCGGCGAAAATTTAGTCATTAGCGACAAATTAATAGCGGCGACTTATTTGCGGCGACATGTCCGCAAATAAGTCGCCGCTATTACTTCTGACATTTATTAAAGGCGACTTTTGTCGCCACTATTGGTCTAAAAGGACAATGAGTTGTTGAGGATTATAATTTAGTGTTGCGACTATATTTCTCATTAATAATCACTACCAACCATACATAAAATTTGTTATAGAAAAACCTAAAAACTATTGTTCATCAAATTAACTTTGTTTCTAATATATAACAACCCGCCACCATATATTTTGTTTCTAACAAAACAATCCACCATCATATATTATTTAGGACGCAAATGTGCCTTATTATAATAATTATAACAAATACTTAACACGTAATCTTTGCTACGAAAGTGTACCCCATACGATTCAATATATAATCTATAAATTTCAATCATTAGTCACCCTTCTTCCAAATTCTATTTCCCAAATCAACAGCTCATCACCTCGATCTAAATCCCATTTCAACTTCTGATGACAAAGGAATTTCAAGATTCAGACGTTCTCTTCCCGGAGAAGACCTCCGGCAACGGAACAGAACTCCGGCATCCACAACTAGAGAAGAGCAAAACCCATAAGAAAACACAGAAGAAAAGTTCAATTCCGGTGAACATCACCGAAGAGTTTTCCGGCAGTTCATGGGTTCGTGAGTATCTACAAGCACATTCATTTGACGATGAAGATGCCGGAGAAGACGAGATAGTGCCGCCACATGTGATCTTGGAGCGGCGGATCGCCGGAAAAGCAGCGTTTTCACTTTGCTCCGGCAACGGGAGGACTTTGAAAGGAAGAGATTTGAGTGAAGTTAGGAATTCAATTCTTAGAATGACGGGATTTCTTGAATCGTAAAGTTTAATTCTTTATATTTATATTTTGAGTAAATTACAAATTATGTATTTTACTTATACATAAAACAGTGTGTTTTTTGGTTTTAATAATTACATTTTATATTTTATTCATAAAAAATACATACATATTATAAGAGCATTCACAGTCCATTCCCTAAAATTATGTGAGTGAGAATTCTTAAATTATATGAAATGGTTTAAGTGGTTGTGAGTGAAGTAGAGAGAAAATGTTACTGTTCATCTGTAAATTTAAAGATTTACTGTTCAACCCTTATAATTTTTTTAATATTTTTAAAAGTGATTGTGAGTGGAGGAGAGAGAAAAGGTAATGAAAAGGGTATAAAAATATATTATTTAATTGAAAGGAGAGAGAAAAAGTAGTGATTTTTAGTGTAATTATAAGTATAAAAATAAGTAATGAGATGTGAATGCTCTAATTTATACTAACCTTAATCCAATTTCACAGTTAAGTTAGGTATGCGCTTCTCACATGATAGGCATTTATGTAACTTGACAGTTTGTAATTAATAAAGAATAAAGTAATTGAGGCTTTAATAAATCATCTAATTCTTATGTTTTTTTTTAAGAACGAGAAATAGGGAACAAACTTTAAATCTTAAATTTTGAAAGAATAGAATTAAGCAAAAAAATCCAGATCACTACATAGAAAGCTAGAAGCACGAACGACGCTTCGATGTCAAGGCGAATTCTACAGTTAAAATGATGAAAACAACTGAAATTATCAATGCTACACTACGTCATCATTGAATCCAACGTTTTCCCCATCTATCAGATTCAACCAAATTAAAGCATAACTCGACATCACTAAATCTATCTCTTCCTCTTCCTCGAACTGATTAAATATAATTGAAGTATAATTTGATATCACTATCATTTAAATTTCATGGACTACATAAGCAAATTAGTGCAATATAAGTAATTACCTAGGTTTGTAGTTGCTTTATTTTTATAATAATATATATATCTAATGATTTTAAAAAAAAAGTTCGGATAGCCGAATTGCTATGCATATCTGAAATTTCAGATATGGATACAGGTAGTGATTTCTACTATTCAAAATTTCGAATATTTGACTTTAAACACCCTAACATCAAAGTGAAATAAATAAAGCGACGTAGAAATATTTTTAACTCATTGTAGGCATGTAAATACATAAATGCTCTTTATGTGAGTGGCAAATGTCTGATTTAACTGTGAATTTGGATGAAGGTTAGTCTAAAATGTGACACCCTACATAAATCACGCATCGACCGTGAACAGGAGAGATTCCTGGTTCATAAGTAATATCTGGTCTCTAATATCACCAACGCGTTTTGGGTGTATTGGCTGTAGATGAGAGAAAAACTCCACAGTTAAATGTGCTCAGGTGGCAGCAATCCAGAGATAGGTGACCTCCCTGGAAAGTTTTCACTCGAGCAACCAAAAGCAAATCCGTGAGCTACTCGTGAGCGAAGCAAACAATATTGGTGGTACGAGAAGTCAGGTGTTACATAAAAGACGACAGATGTGCAAATTATTTAAAAAAAAATACATTCAATGTAATTATTAAAATTAAAGAACATAACATGCAATTCTATATATTAATAAAAGACATAATTTGTAATTTACTCTTATTTTTTGATCATATCTGGTTTTTTGTATTTCAATGGTGCATCAAGTTTTGTGACTCATTTCAATGAGATAACGTTAGTGTAAGGGTTTCATGCTTGTGAGTTGAGTAATGCTTAGATTCTGTGTACAAACATGTATTTGGACAAAAACCCTACGTATGGTCATAAAAATTGGATGTATTATAATAGAAGTTTTTACTTGTGACTAACGTATGTTTCGAGAGAAACCCTATCGATGGCGACAGCTTTATGTTTACATTTCTTTTCCAAAATATATAGTACTAAAATATTTTTTTATTAGTTATGTATGTATTTAGTTTGATGGATTTTGAGAGGTACCTAGGAAAATTCCACTACAGAGAAAAGGGGAAATTTTTATATGCAGAAAACAGTCGAATGGTATTTCTTGATATTTACATCAACCGGAAAACATTTGTAGTTGGTAAAAACTTGTAATTTTTCGTTAAAAATGTTTTTAATGCACGTTGACACAACTTAGTTTTAAACAAACTTATATCAAAACGTGATAGAAAATAAGAATGACATAGTGGCATACACTACAAGGAATTAATAACAACTATGACAACTACAGAGTCATCACAATAGTAAAGTCATTACATGCTATAACGACGACATTTAGTCATAACAAAGTCGTCGCAATTAGTACGTTGCAAATGGTCAAAATAGTCTACGTTATAGATGTAGGTGCCACTGCCATACAAACAACATCGTTTTAATTATTGATGAATCAAAAAATAATAAAAAATAATAATAAATGTTACCTTTATAGAGACGACACATAGATTCTAGCGATTTTTTTCCCTTTATGTTGTATAAAAAATATATAAAATATAATACGGTTTTAGCCACGACATGTCGTCACCGAAGAGTTTTCGATCAGGATGCACCAAAAAACGTCTATCGCTTATCGTTACCATAGACTTAGACCGGTCAAAAGTTTGGTTAAGTTGCTAGAAAAATGAGCATAATACAACTTTTTAAAACAACTTAAAAAAATGTATTTGTTAATAAAAGGATTGCATTATCTAACAACATTTATAAGGACTAATGTAACTTTTGATCTAATACAATTTTACCTAACTATGACTTTTGATAATAATAAAAAAAAAGTTGCTTTAGACTTATACAACATTTATAAGGCCTAATGTAACTTTTTCGAAATGTCAAATATAACATATTGTATAGTTGCATTAACTTCATTTTACAGTAGTATATATTCGATGATATTTTGCCACTATAATATATTGTGTCAGAAATCCCTTCGCTTTTCCCTCACAACCTACTAGTTATTTTTTAAGTTAACTATAATATTTTTTAAATATTACTATTAATGTTAAATTAGTTATTTTTAATTATTTCTTCATTCACATAAAAGTATAGAATAGTTAATGCAATAAGTATTAAAATGCAAACAATTACTAAATTTCATGAATATGATTAGCTTACCAATTTGATACGATACTCAATGTATCTTATCGACTCACTCACCTATATGTTGGGATGTTTTTTCCATTAATATCATTGTTCATGGTGTTGCTTGTTGCACTTTAGACGTTTTACGCCAGTCATGTGTGTCTCACATATGTAAAAATATACGTATATATATAGTGTGTATGGATAGTAAAATATAACAAAAAAAAAAAAATCAAGTAATTCACTTATAGCACACAAGTCATGCCGTATGTTATGAGTGACCAAATCTAGCAAAATTTCATAAATTATACATAATTGTTTAGAATACTTTGGCGTGATACCATATCCAGCTTACATAGTTACATGGCTGTTTTTCTAGACTGTATTTAAAGTTCCTCATGAATGCTTTTGTCCGGATCCAAACTAAAATGACTTTGTAAAAATCAAAACCTACAGTTAAATATTTAAAGTTAAAACAAATAACTACAAAGTTATACAAATAGTTCATTGATACATTACTCGAAAGGGAAAATCTGCATCATCCCCATCATCACTATCGTGGTCAGACTCATGATCATAACCATCATCATCATGGTTATCCATCAACTGTAATAGTTCACAGAATCTCCACTAATGAATTATCTCTTCCATATCACCCAAGGTATCACTTGCATTCCCTCGGCTACTGTCAGCGCTAGTAGCATGTTTAGTATGTCCTTTGTTGTATGGTGTAATAAAGTCTCTATTCAGAGTGCAGGGACTGATTGTGTATCTTTCTTAGTTGAGGGTAGTCATGTGATATTTGTAATGTTGTTAAGGTGTGTAATCTGTAATAATGTTGTTAATAGTTAGTTAACAACAGATTTTGAGATTAGGGGGTTAAGTAGTAGTTCAATTGGGGATTCTAATCAATCCATTGGTTTCTTTTCTTCTCTTGTAATCTTGGTGTTCATATCGAATGAGATTTAGTTCTTGAAGGTTCATCAATTTCTTATTGTTGTTATTCAATTTCTTCAACAAGTGGTATCAGAGCCACCGATTAAAGGGCTCCATACGGAAGGATTGAATTCGATTGAAGAACGAGATGGTTTCAACCAAGTTTGAACCGGAGAAATTTGATGGGATGAATGATTTTGGGCTCTGGTGATTAAAGATGATAGCACTTCTTGTACATCAAGGAGTTGTTGATGCTCTAGCTGGTGAAGCGAGGTTACCTGCAACCCTAACTGATAAAGAAAAGAAAGACATACTAGAGAAAGCGCACAGTGCAATCATCCTAAGTCTTGGAGATCAAGTACTTAGAGAGGTATCAAAGGAGACGTCGGCAGCGGGGATTTGGTCTAAGCTAGAAAGCTTGTACATGACTAAATCACTTGCGAATCGACCCTATTTGAAAAAGAGGTTGTGCACGTTTCATATGGGATCTGGTAAGTCCATTGAAGATCACACTGATGAGTTTAATAAGTTAGTGCTAGATCTGAAAACATTGATGTTACAATTGAAGATGAAGATCAGGCTATTATATTCTTGACATCACTTCCTCAAACGTTTGAGCATTTTGTTGATACTCTTATGTACGGTAGAGATACATTATCCATGGAGGAAGTGTTAGCTGCACTTAACTCAAAGGAACGGTAGAGATACATTATCCATGGAGGAAGTGTTAGCTGCACTTAACTCAAAGGAACTTAAAAAGAGGTCTGATACCAAAGATGATCAGGGGGATGGGTTGTTTGTAAGGGGAAGGCCAGATCAGAGGGTGCCCAAGTCAAAGGGAGTAACAAGGTCAAAGTCTAAGTTCAAGAGAAGATGTTACATATGTAATTTTGAGAAACATTTGAAGAAAGACTGTCTAGATAAGAAAAAGAAGAAGTCTGAGTCAAGTTCATCAAGGTCCTTTGGGAATGGTTCTCCTGATAGTGGTAACGATGGATATGAAAGCTCTGAAGTTCTGGTGGTTACTAGTGACAAAGGAGGTGTAGAGTGGATATTAGACTCTGGGTGTTCTTATCACATGACTCCTCATAGGGAGTACTTTAAGGAGATAAGAATGAAGGACATTGGAATTGTATAGTTGGGTGATGATCAGCCTTGTAGAGTTAAAGGGCTAGGTACTGTCAATTTACAACTGAACAATGGTACTGAAGTGAGTCTTTCAAATGTGAGATATATTCCAGATTTGACTAGGAATCTTATTTCACTAGGCATTTTTGAGAAGGCAGGCTATGCAGTGTGTCTGAAAAATGGAAAGGCCATGGTAATAAGCGGCTCAAGAGTAGTTGTATCTGGAACTAGGAAAGAGAGCATCACTTATGTGTTGGATGGAGGTGTAAAGCAAGACATGTGTTGGGTGTCGAATCCAACAAATAAAATATATAAATGTGAACCTACCGTCACACACACTAAGAATAGTATAAGCGGAAGTAGGGTTCATGTCCTCAGGGATACGTGTCAATTATTTTACACCAAAAACGTTTAAACACAGTTACTTTGATTGCTTACGGGTTAAAGAAGATGGGGGTTTTAATTAAAAACTAAAACTGAAAGTAAATTGCAAAAAGTAGAAAAATTCCAGTAGGTTGACACGGCCGTATCAAAACTGTAAAGGAAATTTCATGCGGCCGTGTTAAGCTTCTGTTATAAAAACGAAAAATAATATTTTTTTGTAATTTTTTTATTATGAAAAAGAATTACTAAAAACGATAACTAAATTGTGAAGTAAATTAAAATATGAAAACTAATTCCAACACTAAGGTAATTTCTTGATTTGATTCGGCTTACGATCATTAACGAATAAGGTGCAATGATCCTTTTTGATTAATGATTTGTATCGATACTAGATATCACGCCATTCGGATATCCACTCTATCTAATGTCTAATCAAGCGCAGTTCGTTGATTAGAGCCAACCCGCTACTCTAAGCTCACGCCGTTCGGATCTTAGCAAGCGGGTTGCAACGACAGAAGTATCAATTATAACTAAACACACACGCCGTTCGGTATGTTTAACTAGATTGTATGATTCTATAACGAGAATGAACTTATAGACAAACTCAAATCGTTAACTGTTCCTTATATCAAAAATCAAAAATTGATTAGGGTTTTAAAATTTGAAGAACTTTATTAGAAAAATTAATAAGTTGATCAGGTTTGTTAACTATCTAATATATACCAGAGTAGATCCGGGTTTAAGATCAAGAATCAAACAAACAAACCATTAAAATAAAAAGATCTCATAAACGTTTCACATAAGTTCAAACCAAATCAAAGAAAATTAAACCCTAATGTTGAAACTAATATTGTTCTAGCCGGACATGGCTAGATCAATCAAAACCTAAAATCAAATAAAAGCTTACGAATCAAACACGAAGAATTAAGTATCTTGATAATGGAAATAATTTCACCAACAAAAAAAACTAATTTGCTACAGCCCTTCTTGCTTCTTAATCTTGACATTCTTGAATAATTCTCTAATATGCTCCAAGATTGATCAAGATTCTCCAAGATTGATTTTTTAATTATCATCTACTATTGTATTTATAATATTGTATTGATTTTCCAGATCCCCATTTGTAGGGTTTTAGTTTTTATCCTTTTATTCAAGAAAATCCGATGATAATTATCAAAAACAAGAATTCCTAAATCTTAGGAATTTTTCCAGCGAGCTTCAACGGCCGTGTAGAATTTGTGAAGAAATTTTCGCGCGGCCGTTTGAAGTTTCTGTTGTATAAATTGCTTTCAGCTCTAACATTTCTTCAACAATACTTTTCCTTCTACTCCATATCTTCCATCCTTCTCACGAACTAATCAGCCCTACAAAATCACCCAAAACAAACCAAAGTAGATTCCATTCCACCCAAACAAGTGTTTGTATAAAATAAACGAAAATGCATGCAATATTTACAAAATATGCACCAAAATATATTTTATAACTATGAAAAATAATGCTTAAAAATATAACTAACAAATCTCCCCAAGCTTAAACCTTTCTTTGTCCTCAAGGAAGTCAAGAATAAGAACAAACTTGGAAATAAAAAGAAATAGAAATAAAACACATATTCGCTACACCTATTATCGTCCCGTATAAGAATTGTAAGCATGAAATCATATTATTATGTTAACTTTTAATTGACATGTATAAATAAGGCTTTCAAGATTTTTAGTAACAACACATACCCAATTTGCTAGTTATAGTCCTCTATCCCTTTAGTTTCGAAATTATCGTTTCATATAAATTAGTCCATGTTATACTAATCGTTTAAATGTGCTAATACCTTTCTTCACACGGTGGAAACCTTCCTAACCTCAAGGACTATAGAGAACAAGTGGTTAATTTTTCACCACGCGCGATCAGAAATGATTTAGTACTAATGTGGTCAATTTTTCACCACATAGCTTTTTTTTTTCATTTTTTGCTTTTTTTTTTTTTTTGCAATTTTTTCCTTCTTTTCTTTTCTCTCTTTCTTTTTCTTTTCTTTTTTTTTTCTTTTTTTGAATCAATTGAACTCGGTTCTCAACCTATTTTTGCTAGGTCTCAGCTTCCTTATGTGATCGGATTGGTATTAAGCACACATGGATATTAAATGTTTTATTCGTGTAAATGCAAAAACAAGGGGGCAATAGCGTAACGGGATATGTATGTCTTTTCATTACTATCAACCTTTTTAGCATGCAATCTATGATTAACATAATAAATTCTATATCATTTTTCATATTAATCTCACAAATCTTTTGGGGACAATAAAGATACGTGCAAAAGAAAAAAAAATCTTTTTTTTTCGTTGTTTTTTTTTTTTTTTTTTTTTTTTTTTGTGAAAATGTAACTAAATGTAATGCAATGCAATTAAGAATATAAACTAGGAAACAAAAACAAGAAAAATAAAAATAAAATGGAAATTACCTCTCCCAAGCTTAAAATTCAGTATCATCCTCGAGGCTTGAAAAACAGAGTGGAATAAGCCTACTATGGTGGCTATCGTCAGCAAGTGATGGTTTAAGAAGTAAAGGTAGGGTGTAGTCGTGAAGTCGAGGTCAGGAAAGAAGCCAAATAGCAAATATATTGTTCGAGATTGGTTTTAAGCATTTTTTTTTAACTCAGAAGACTTACGCGGCCGTATTTGGCTTATATAGCAATTATTACGCGGCCGTTTCAACCTTCTGTTTGACACAAAACAAAATAAAAAATAATAATAATAATAATAATAATAATAATAATAATAATAATAATAATAATAATAATAATAATAATAATAATAAATAATAATAATAATAATAATAATGATAATAATAATAATAATAATAATAATAATAATAATAATAATAATAATAATAATAATGATAATAAATAAAATAAAATAAAAATTATCTTAATGTAAAATAAAATGAAAAAGAAAATAAAAATAAAAATAAAAAGATAAAAAAAATATGGGTTGCCTCCTGTTTAGCGCCTTTCTTTAACGTCTTCGGCTAGACTTAGGCTTTATATCCTTCAATCTGGTGCCTGTGGAATAAATGGAAAAACTTTTTCATTAGTAATTGGTAATTCTATGTTTTGTTTTTCATACCTTGTTTTATTTTGTGCACTTGTGAACATTAAGAGTTCCATCAACACCTCCCCAAGCTTGAATTTTTCCGTCATTTCTTCGATCGTATCATCATCAAAACTTTTATTTAACACTTAAATTTTGCAATTATCAGTAAATCTCTTCTTTGTCTTGGGGAATGCCTTCATGATTTCTTCATCTTCTCTTTCTCTCTTTGTGCATCGTAGTCGTGAAAGGAATGGAGGGCAATGAATGACATTTACTTCACTTTCAACTGGTCCTAGCATCTTCTTTTTTCCTTCATCTTGTTTTTCAAGAACCATTTCTTCCTTCTTATCCATTTTCTCAACAATAATTTCTTCTTAATAGTCTTCTTCTTGTGTAGCACTTATAAAGGTAAGGGCACTAACATTGTTCTTTAGGTAATGCTCGGTTTGCATTGGTAATTTACCTTGAAACTTTACCTTGCTTATCGAACTACCATGTTGAGCCATTTGATGCTTCAAGATTTTTATGCTAACATTTGTATTTTCGTGAAAAGATTGGGTTCTAGTGGCTAGCCTTTCAACGATCTCTTCTAAGAACATTTCTGAGCTATCCGCTTGTTGTTGTCGACATTCTTGTTCCTTATCCTCTTCTAACATGTGACACATAGCTGTGCGGTGCCTAATTTGTAAACATATCTCGCAAGCTTGAAAAGATAGTTCCACACCTTTAGCCTTAGCAAGTTGCATTACCGCTTTTGTCAATTCAGCAAGTTTAGTTCTGATTTGAGGTGTGCTATCTTCTTTGATCTCATGTGATGTGCCGATATACCACTCTTCTTCTCGATTCCAATACTTTATGTCTTCTGCCATAGATGTGATCAATGCTCTAAGCTGACTTGGTGTGCTATCAAGTAAAGTTCCTCCACAAGAAGCATTTATCAAACGCCTCTCTAATGGTGCTAGCCCTTGACAGAAATATTGAAGTAATTGGTACTCGGATAAACCATGTGGTGGGCATTTAGCACACAACTTCTGAAATCTTTCCCAATAAGTGTGTAAAGCTTCATTTTTTGCTTGTTTGATCCCGATGTTCTCTTTACGTAGCATGGAAGCTTTGACTTCCGGGAAGTACTTGTCTAAGAACAGTCTTGCTAAATCACTCCATGTATTTACCGACCCCGGTGGTAGGTAATATAACCATTCTTTAGCTGAATCTTGCATAGCGAAGGGGAATGCCCTAAGCTTGATTTGGTCTTCGGTGACATTGTGTGGCTTCATTCCGGAACATACGACATGGAATTCTTTTAAGAACTTGTAAGGATCTTCATTATCTAGACCTCGGAAGAAAGGCAATAGATGAATGAGTCCGGATTTAAGCTCAAAGTTCTCCATAGTAGGGTAATTGATGCAAAGTGGTTGCTGAATAACATCATGATTCGCCCACTCCCTAAGTGTTTGTTCAGCTGCCATGGTGTTTATAGAAAAGTGTACCTGTACTTAAACGGAATAAAACGGTTAGAATCGCCGTATCCCCGGCAACGGCGCCAATTTGTTGGGTGTCGAATGCAACAAATAAAATATATAAATGTGAACCTACCGTCACACACACTAAGAATAGTATGAGCGGAAGTAGGGTTCGTGTCCGCAGGGATACGTGTCAATTATTTTACACCAAAAACGTTTAAGCACAGTTACTTTGATTGCTTACGGGTTAAGGAAGATGGGGGTTTTAATTAAAAACTAAAACTGAAAGTAAATTGCAAAAAATAGAAAAATTCCGGTAGGTTGACACTGCCGTATCAAAACTGTAAAGGAAATTTCATGCGGCCGTGTTAAGCTTCTGTTATAAAAACTAAAAATAACATTTTTTTGTAATTTTTTTATTATGAAAAAGAATTACTAAAAACAATATGAAAACTAATTCCAACACTAAGGTAATTTCTTGATTTGATTCGGCTTACGATCATTAACGATTAAGGTGCAATGATCCTTTTTGATTAATGATTTGTATCGATACTAGATATCACGCCGTTCGGATATCCACTCTATCTAATGTCTAATCAAGCGCAGTTCGTTGATTAGAGCCAACCCGCTACTCTAAGCTCACGCCGTTCGGATCTTAGCGTGCGGGTTGCAACGACAGAAGTATCAATTATAACTAAACACACACGTCGTTCGGTATGTTTAAATAGATTGTATGATTCTATAACGAGAATGAACTCATAGACAAACTCAAACCGTTAACTATTCCTTATATCAAAAATCAAAACTTGATTAGGGTTTTAAAATTTGAAGAACTATATTAGAAAAATTAATAAGTTGATTAGGTTTATTAACTATCTAATATATACCGGAGTATATCCGGGTTTAAGATCAAGAATCAAACAAACAAACCATTAAAATAAAAAGATCTCATAAACGTTTCACATAAGTTCAAACCAAATCAAAGAAAATTAAACCCTAATGTTGAAACTAATATTGTTCTAGCCGGACATGGCTAGATCAATCAAAACCTAAAATCAAATAAAAACTTACGAATCAGACACGAAGAATTAAGTATCTTGATAATGAAAATAATTTCACCAACAAAAAGAACTAATTTGCTACAGCCCTTCTTGCTTCTTGATCTTAATGTTCTTGAATAATTTTCTAATATGCTCCAAGATTGATCAAGATTCTCCAAGTTTGATTTTTTAATTATCATCTACTATTGTATTTATAATATTGCATTGATTTTCCAGATCCCCATTTGTAGGGTTTTAGTTTTTATCTTTTTATTCAGGAAAATCTGATGATAATTATAAAAAACAAGAATTCCTAAATCTTAGGAATTTTTCGAGCGAGCTTCAACGGCCGTGTAGAATTTGTGAAGATATTTTCGCGCGGCCGTTTGAAGTTTCTGTTGTATAAATTGCTTCCAGCTCTAACATTTCTTCAACAATACTTTTCCTTCTACTCCAGATCTTCCATCCTTCTCACGAACTAATCAGCCCTACAAAATCACCCAAAACAAACCAAAGTAGATTCCATTCCACCCAAACAAGTGTTTGTATAAAATAAACGAAAATGCATGCAATATTTACAAAATATGCACCAAAATATACTTTATAACTATGAAAAATAATGCTTAAAAATATAACTAACAACATGGTGTCAGTAGCTGATGATAAACTGTTGGTACAAACTGTGTTGTGGCACCAAAGGTTAGGTCACATCAGTGATCTAGGGTTAATGGAGTTGAAGAAGCAACATCTTATTGAAGGCCTCAATGGATCAGGGGTAGGCCTGTGTGACCATTGTATAATGGGAAAGGCTCATAGGGTAAGTTTTGGCAAGGGTAAGCATAATACTCAGGGAATATTAGAGTATGTTCATGCAGATTTATGGGGACCAGCCAAAACAGAATCCCTGGGAGGTGTAAGATATTTTTTATCCTTAGTTGATGACTATTCTAGGAGAGTATGGGTGTATGTACTGAAGCAAAAAGATGAAGCCTATGGGAAGTTTAAGGAATGGAAAGTTTTGGTAGAAACTCAAACTGGTAAGAGGGTGAAAAAATTGAGAACTGATAATGGGTTTGAGTTCTGTAATAAGAACTTTGAACAGTTGTGCAAGACTTATGGTATAAGCAGGCATTTAACAGTGCCTGGTACACCTCAGTAGAATGGTTTGGTGGAAAGAATGAATAGGACCTTATTAAATAAGGTGAGGTGTATGTTGTCTAACTCAGGATTGCCTAAGAGTTTTTGGGCCGAGGCTGTGACAACTACAGCATACTTGATAAACAGATCACCATCATCTGCAGTGAATATGAAGACCCCTATGGAGGTTTGGTCAGGAAGAAAGCCTGAGTATGCAAATCTAAGAGTATTTGGCTCTGTGGCTTTTGCTCATGTCAATCAGGGTAAGTTGGAACCTAGAGCAAAAAAGTGCATTCTATTGGGTTATCCTGAGGGAGTAAAGGGCTACAGATTATGGAGGGTAGATGATGGTAGGCCCAAAGTAATAGTAAGCAGAGATGTTTTGGCATTTAGAGAAAATGTGATGTACAAGGATTTGTTCAATCAAGGTAATGATGCTGAGTTAGATAAGCAAGTTGATGAAGTTCACATTGAGGTGGAGAATGCTATTCAGAGTGATGAAGTGTCTTTTAGACAAGAAATTGATCATGATAATAGGGCAAGCTGCAGCTCTTCTAGAAGACATTCAGATGAGTATAGTTTGGCTAGGGATAGACCCAAAACAACAGCGATGCCTCCTGTGAGATATAGATCATCTAGTGATATTTCTGCTTATGTGTTTAGTGTTGTAGAAATGGAGAGTACTAATGAGCCTTTAAACTTCAAAGAAGCAGTTACTTCCATTGATAAAGACATGTGGGTAAAAGCTATGAATGATGAGATGGCTTCTTTATATAAGAATAATACTTGGGTGTTGGTTGACAAGCCAAGTGATCAAACTCTTGTGGATTGTAAATGGTTGTATAAGGTAAAAGATGGAATACCTGGAGTTGAAGGGCCTAGATATAAAGCTAGATTAATAGCAAAGGGGTTCACTCAGAGGGCTAGTGTAGATTATCATGAAATTTATTCTCCTGTAGTAAAGCATACCTCAATTAGAGTGATTTTATCAGTTGTGGCACGGATGAACTTAGAATTGGAACAACTGGATGTAAAAACTGCTTTCTTACATGGGAACTTAAAAGAAAAGGTGTTTATGAAACAACCTGAGGGATATGTAATTGAAGGGCAGGAGGATAAGGTTTGTCTGTTACAGAGGTCATCGTATGGGTTAAAGCAGTCTCCAAGGCAATGGTATAAAAGGTTTGATGATTATGTTATATCACAAGGTTTTCTGAGGAGTAACTATGATTCCTGTGTCTATTATAAAGAATATACCACAGGAAACTTTATGTATTTGTTACCATATGTGGATGACATGTTGTTAGCCTGCAAAGATCTGCAAGTGATAAAAGATACTAAGTCCATGTTGATGAGGGAGTTTGAGATGAAAGATCTTAGGTCTGCCAAGAAGATATTAGGCATGGAAATTAATAGGGATAGAGATTTAAGGCTGTTGAAGTTAAATCAGAAATCTTATATTAAAAAGGTACTTAGCAAATATAATATAAAAGGAAGCAAGGTGGTCAAGACACCTCTGGCACAACACTTTAAGCTGTCAAAGATGGATGCTCCTCAAACTGATGAGGAGCAGGCTTATATGAGTAAAGTGCCTTATGTAATGCTATTGGTAGTTTCATGTACCTTATGGTTTGTACAAGGCCAGATATTGGGTTTGGTGTTAGTGTAGTCAGCAGGTTTATATCAAATCCTGGAAAGCTACATTGGGAGGCTGTTAAATGGTTGTTAAGATACTTGTCTCGTACTCAAGATGTAGGTTTGTGTTTTGGTGGTGATCAGAGGTGTACTGATAGGATAATTGGCTATGTGGATTCTGATTATGCCAAGGATCTAGATAAGGGAAGATCAATGCTATGCATTTAAAGTGATGGGTGGTACTATGAGTTGGAAAGCTTCTTTACAGCATGTGGTAGCTCTGTCATCAACAGAAGCTGAATATATTGCTTTAACTGAAGCAATAAAAGAGGCCATATGGTTAAAGGGATTCACAGGTGAATTGGGAATACCTTCAGTAGATGCTGTAGTCTATTGTGATAATCAAGGAGCTCTTCAGCTGTCCAAAAATATATTGTATCATGAGAGAACAAAACATATCAATGTTAGACTTCATTTCATTAGAGATGTGATAAGTTCTAAAGAGGTGATTGTAGAGAAGATTGATACTGATAGCAATGCAGCCGATGTATTGACAAAGTCTTTGGGTGGTGTTAAATTTCAGAAGTGTTTGAATGTCCTTGGAATAGATTGACTTCTATTACAAGGTGGAGATTGTTGTATGGTGTAATAAAGTCTCTATTCAGAGTGCAGGGACTGATTGTGTATCTTTCTTAGTTGAGGGTAGTCAAGTGATACTTGCAATGTTGTTAAGGTGTGTAATCTGTAATAATGTTGTTAATAGTTAGTTAACAACAGATTTTGAGATTAGGGGGTTAAGTAGTAGTTCGATTGGGGATTCTAATCAATCCATTGGTTTCTTTTCTTCTCTTGTAATCTTGGTGTTCATATCGAATGAGATTTAGTTCTTGAAGGTTCATCAATTTCTTATTGTTGTTATTCAATTTCTTCAACATCCTTCATGAAAGATGACATGCTCTCTAAGTTATATGCATATCTAATGGTATCATAACCACTGCCAGGACTAGAGTCATTTGCCTAATCTATCTACCTGAAATTATATGTCCACGAGCACCACCATAACTACCTAACATAAGATATACACTATGCATTAAATAGAACAATTATGACCAGACATATGATATACCCTATGATAGCAAACAATTGAAATTAGGCTTACAATATGATAACTTATAAACAATTTAAAGTGTATACAACAATAAACATTATTCGTAATAATCAAATTCGTCTTCAAGATATGATATATAAATACTTGTTCTGCTAGTGACGCCAAGACAAATGGGTCGTCAATTGCATGTCAAGACTTCATTTGACATCAACTAGGCTATTTTTTAAGTATATAATCGTAGTTGTTATCAAACCTTGTACATTTGAAAAGTACAATAGCCGAACACCTCAGTGCCATAATTCTCAAGATCTAGTAACTCATCCAACAAGTCATAATAGTCAGATTCTTTAGAGTTACCCCCCCCCCCTCACTCATACACCATAGTTAAGGTCGCAAATGAACCGAACATCCGGTGAGCAGTTTGTGAAGCGTTGGATGGGAAGTTCGTTTAATAAATGAAAAAAAAAAAGAACAGAAGTGTTTGAATATTTACTTATAAAAACGAACATAAACAAAGGTTGTGTTCATTCATTTATTAATTCGTTTATTTTCGTTCTTTTATGTTGATTTGTGTTTTTTCATTCAAAGGTTTTTATATTTTATATATTTATTTATTGTTTTTATTTTTGAAAATATAAAACCCTAGCTGCACTCAAAGAACCCCGCCAACATTCTTTATTTGCCATTTCAATTTTAGTGAACCCTAGTTGTACTAATATTTAGAAAAATTCATGATTGTTTATATGTGTTTGTGTTCATGAACATTCGTTTATGTCTATTAATTTTGTGTGTGTTCATTTGCGTTCGTTACATTGATTTAAGAAAACACAAACAGACACAAAAAAGTTCATTTCATTAATAAACGAACAAGATATCTGTGTTTGTGAGCAATCCAATAACAAACTTATTTTCTTAATTAATGAATGAAAACTAACAACGTTTTGTTCTTGTTCGTTCGGTCCATTTGCAGACTTACGTATAGTTATTGGTTACACTCCCTTACCTTAGGAGTTGTTTGGCAGCCTCTTAATCAGCCTCTTAGTGGTTTAAATGTCTGAATGATTCAATACTTAATGGTTCAGACTGTTTGTTTCGCGAGCAAATGTCTGAATGGTTCAGACATTTGCCTCTGAATGGTTAAGCATTATACTAATGCTGAATGGTTAAGAGGTCTAATGCTTAATGGTTAAGAACTCTTATCTGAATTGGTCAGACATTTACCTTTGAATAGTTAAGCGATATACTAGCTTTTAATGGTTCAGACCTCTTAATGGTTCAGCACTTAATGATTCAGACCTATTATTGGTTCAGCACTTAATTATTCAGATATTACCAAACAGCCCTTTAGCTAGTTGGTGATTTGGAGCTTATAATTATTTACAAAGTAACCATAATTGAGCGTATTTTTATCGTCTTATTGCTTAAAGTAACAACTGTTGAGTGCTTCCATCAAATAAGCCATGTTTACGTACATAAAATAATTACACATATGGTGTTGGTTAATGATGCAATAAGGTCAATCATAATGATTTAATTTGCTTTACTTACATGATTTTCAAGAAAACCTTAAAAAGATGATAAATGATAAAATAAAGGAAACTGCAGCGATTGTGAGATGAGACTTGTAAACTATACAACCTAAAAATAGAATTTGAAATTATACCATAACCAGAACCTGTGTATTACGTCTTAAAAATGTATCTAAGAGATTGTTGAAAATTTCTTTTGTAAAAACCAAAAGTGAAAAATAATAAAATTGGTGTTTCAACTTTAATTGAATTTTTGATGTTTCAATATTGAATTGATCATTTGTGTGTTTCAATTTTGAATTTCATTAGGTGTTTTAATATTGAATTCAACTGGATGTTTCATTTTGAGATACTTTCATCTTTAGGATCAATATAAATACCAAGATGAATCTTGCTTGCTAGAAACACTTGAACACACCAAAAACCACCTACTTTAAGCTCACTCTTCTTTCTCTCTATTTTTTCTAGCAATCTTGATCTTGTAATATATATCTTGGGGTAAACAATTCGAGTCCTAGTTTCACCTCAATAGTATAAACTGTTTCGACTATTATACCATGGGAAACAAAATAGTTTTATTGGAAGACTTGAAAATTATTTTAAGAAACCTTATGAACACGAATCCTTAATCAATTATATTTTATATCATCAGTTCCATTTATTTTCTTGTATTTTATTTATTTGATTTGTTACTGTAATGTACTTTACTTGCTAGCTTTATATTTTTGTATGTTGATTAATAAAATTGTTTGTTTATTTTTTTATGAACGGTATTCCTACAACACTCAATCAGATATACGATGGGCCGGAGTCATGGAGCATTACGAAGCCGAGTATGAGTCCATACCATATCTCTTCACCTAGCTTCCTTTTTGATGCGTATTAGCATGTTACAAAGCTCTATGTCATCAAGAAAAACATAAACTTAAAGTTGTTACTTGAAATACTAATGATCATCAACCTAAGTGGTTGAGGTAAGCACCCTAGAAAATTAAAAATGAAGATGTCTTGAGTTCGAGCCTTGCTTAGAATAAAAATGATCTGGGTTGAGTCAAACATTTTTTTAGTTTTAGGTTTCCTCCTAGAGAGTTGGGATGCAATCCTGGCTGAAAAACGGATAAATTGACCCGGTTATGATAACTTATCTTTCAAAATGGATCGTACATTTGCCACCGAAACAACTATAATATTTAGAAAAAGCATAGTTCAATCTTACAAATAATAATGCAAATCCAATTGCGCTATTAATTCTCCTTAAAAACAACCAACAATGAACTCCATACCCGAAATAAAACAGCCACATCATACGGTCAAAAGCCGAATCTAAAGTTGAACCATATATTTTGCACCATTGTTAACACACCTTGAATTTTTCTACTCTTTCCCTCTATATCTGGACTCTCATCCTCTTTCTCTCACTCTCTAAAAGGCTATTTCATATCACTCTTTCTTGTACATTCTCTCAATTACAGTTTTTCAATATCTTCAGGTAAGTTCATCTTGTTTTTCATGTCAGAATAGTATAAGTTTAAACAAAGAAATGCTTATGATTAATGTTAATTATCTGCTAATGCATGTATAGGGTAAACATGATGGATCAACCACATCATCCAAGTGTTTCCCAGAAGCTAGCAGGAAGTCTTCTTGCATCACACATGGCGAATTTTCACTCTAGTGACAATGGTTTGCCGCAACAAGATCTGTATCACAGGCGTTTTCGCAGCCAAAACTACACGAATGCAGCGTTACAGTACCCATTGCAGCCTCAAACCACACTACCCCTTGTGCTTAAACCATCTCCTGTTTGTGTTCAAGCCCCAACCGAAAAGGGTTTTGCAGGGTTTGCCATTGATTTCCTCATGGGTGGAGTGTCTGCAGCCGTTTCAAAGACAGCTGCAGCCCCGATTGAGCGTATTAAGCTCTTGATTCAGAACCAGGATGAGATGCTCAAGGCGGGTCGTTTGTCTGAACCTTATAAAGGAATTGGTGAATGTTTTAGTAGGACCATTAAAGATGAAGGTGTTGTTTCTTTGTGGAGAGGGAACACTGCTAATGTCATTCGATACTTCCCGACACAGGCTAGTAATTATCAAAGATTTCATATTTCTTGGTGATTTTTGAACTTTTGAATCGATATATCGCGTGTTGATTTTGCAGGCTTTGAATTTTGCATTCAAAGATTACTTCAAGAAGCTTTTTAACTTTAGGAAAGATATAGATGGATACTGGAAATGGTTTGCTGGTAATTTGGCATCTGGAGGAGCTGCTAGTGCTTCTTCTCTCTTTTTTGTTTATTCACTCGATTACGCGAGAACCCGTTTGGCGAATGATGCTAAGGCTGCAAAGCAAGGTGGAGGAGGAAGGCAGTTTATGTTGCCCAAGATCTCAATGAACACACAATTGAATCACTATATTCAACACACTTAAACTTCAATTGATAACACAAAAACATAGACTTCTTCAATTTGTTTACATACACACATATATATACATGTTTTGGTAGTTTCTAACTTTGATCATAAACACATATGACCCCTTGACTTTACATAAATACATAATAGACACACACCATACTTTAGGCTATTTACTTATTTGACCCATTAACTTTGAACCACATGGATTTAGAAATTATAATCCAACATATTCCCCCCTAATTTCTTAATCCATTCCTTCAACATCTTCATCTTCATTATCTTCATTCTCGAACATGTTGTAGAAGATCCTTATCTTTAAGCTTCGGTTTCCTACCCATCATTTGCTTGATTTCTTGATCCAAGTTTGCAACATGAACTTTGTCTTGAACATGAACAGGTTCTTTCACGTTTTCTTTAAAACGTCCAACTTCATTTTCTTGAATCTCCACAAGCTTGTCTCTTGGTGGTAAGTCTCCAACTGCTTCTCGTTTCCTCCTTTTGTAACTTGATTCAACATCTTTGACAATCTTGTTTCCTTGTGAAAATAAATCCTTTGATGATGTATCTTGATACTCCATTAATCTCATTTCTTCTTGAACATAATCACCACCCTGCGTATCTTCTTTGTCTTCTCTTATAACATGACTCCTTTCAGTGATTAAAGTATTTAGATAATGAGAACCAAAAGTCATTTTCCTTTTCATCTAAGGATGTTTCCTCCTTTTGTAACTTGATTCAACCTCCCTAATATCATTTTTCAATCGACCTTGACTTTTAGGATAATCTTTCTTCTTTTGCTCATATAAAGGAACTTTTTCTTCTTTTTGTTGAGCAAACTTTCCATCACGCCAATTGCCTTGTGATGAATTAATTTTTCTTTGTCCACGTCTTTCAAAACGTTTTTCATGACTCGACTTGTCATGACGTGTGAACAAAAGTTTTTCTTGATTGTTCACTGGACTTTCATTCATAAGATTGATCCTTTCTTCAAAGGCTTTCAATCTTCCAATTATCTCATCTAGAGATGTCGTTTCTAGATCAACGAACTGTTCAATAGTTGCAACAATTTGAATAAACCTTTTCGGTACAGAACTTAAAAGTTTTCGTACTAAGGTTGGTTGATCATATGTTGATCCAAGACCACTTGCCCTCTTGACAATACTATTGAGCTTTGCGGTGAATGAATCGATAGTGTCTTCCCCATTCATATTCAACATCTCAAACTCAGTTTTGAGTGTTTGAAGACGTGCTTTCTGCACTCGATCCACACCAACATGCCTTGTTTTAAGTGCATCCCAAATCTCCTTTGCACTTTCACAATTTGCAACTTGTAATATCATCTCTTCAGGTAGTCCTTGGAATAAATACGCAATTGCCACCATAACTTTCTTTTCATCAGGGTGCGTATTAGCATTAGGTTCTATCGTTTCCCACAGTCCATTTGCCCTAAGTATGGTTTTCATATGAATTAACCATACAGGATAATTTGTTGTTTTCAACATAGGACATTTGAATTGGAAGAATGAACTAACCTCTTTATGTATTATAATTGCATTTTTATCGGTTCCTGATGACGACTCTTCTGTCATCTTAACTTAGATTTTCTTCAAAAATGCTAAGTTTTCAAATAGGAACAATTTCTAATTGGTTTTTCTTTTAAAAACCAAACGTGATTCCGAAAGTTCAATCTAACTTTCCAACGGAATCAATAAATCAAGTTTTAAACCTAATCAAATATAGGTATAGAACAACTATAAACTAAATTCCAAATAATTAACACGTATAACCTGGAATTATAACTTTCTTCTCGAAAGACTCTTGACTTTTTCTCTGCCTTCGAACAAGAATAAATATTCACACTTTTGTGATATTTATAATTCGTAATGGTCCACAAAATTTCTTGAAAAATAAATAGTCTTCAACTTTGACTTTCTTTGGTCAAAATTAAGCAAACCCAATCAGATCACCTTTTTCTTATTTTTCGAACGGCAGTACGATAGTACCCATAAATCCTTTTGATTTGTAATCAAAAAACAATACTTTGTTTTTTATTTGAGAGCAACCAACAACACTCTGCACCCTTGCGCTATTGATGTTCAGAGATGATTATAGTAACAGCCAACAAACCCACTTGATTTGTGACTGAACAACAACGAAAACGAATACCCAATGGTCTTCGAATTCCGGCGATGAACAGACAACAACCTGAGTTTTGTTTCTGTTTTTGGGCATCAAACAGCCCCAATCAATGCCTCTTATGCAATCACAACTGAACACTGGTTTCCGAACACCCTCTGTTTCGGTGTGCAAGTAACAACAGACAACAAAATCGAGTCTTTGTTTCTGTTTTCTTCAACACAACCACTCTGCCAACACCAATTCGTGTTTGGTGTCTAAGATTGAAAACAAGTAGCAACAATCAACCCACTGTGATCGGTTTACTCAACGCAGACAACAAGAATTGATTTTGTTTTCTGTTAACAAACAATGAACAACCCAAAATCTCTGATTTTGCGATTGATCTATACAACTGAATCTCTGTTCTGGTCTCGCTTCCTCTTGAAGCAATAGACAACAGAAAATCGTTTTATTGTATCTAAAATTTCGATTTAACAATGATCGGAACAACAATCAACGCTTCCAATCGTGATTGGCTTCTTCCGATTAACACAGGAACAACAATCCCCGAGTTCTATCGTGATTGGCTTCTTCCTGATTTCAATTTCTTCTCTAAACAACGAGAGCCCTTTTGGCTCTGATACCAATTGTTGCCCAAGATCTCAATGAACACACAATTGAATCACTATATTCAACACACTTAAACTTCAATTGATAACACAAAAACATCGACTTCTTCAATTTGTTTACATACACACATGTATATGCATGTTTTGGTAGTTTCTAACTTTGATCATAAACACATATGACCCCTTGACTTTACATAAATACATAATAGACACACACCATACTTTAGGCTATTTACTTATTTGACCCATTAACTTTGAACCACATGGATTTGGAAATTATAATCCAACAGTTTAATGGTTTGGTTGATGTCTACAAGAAGACATTAGCTAGTGATGGTATCGCTGGGCTTTATCGCGGGTTTAACATTTCTTGTGTTAGAATTATTGTTTATCGTGGTTTGTACTTTGGATTATACGATTCTTTGAAGCCCGTTTTACTCACAGGAAGTCTTCAGGTAATATAGGTTGTCATATTTAACCTGTTTAATTAAACAGATCTAACTCATCAGCTAATTTATTTTTCAAAACGTAACACAATATATGTTACATTTTTCACCTAATTCTATATTGTATATCAATGATTGTTGGGCTGCATTTTCCAGGATAATTTCTTTGCAAGTTTTGCACTTGGTTGGTTTATCACCAATGGTGCTGGACTTGCATCATATCCGATTGACACCGTAAGAAGAAGAATGATGATGACATCTGGTCAGGCGGTTAAGTACAAAAGTTCAATGGACGCGTTCACTTAGATTTTGAAGAATGAGGGGGTTAAGTCTTTGTCCAAGGGTGCGACAGCAAACATTCTCCGAGCCATTGCTGGCGCTGGTGTGCTCTCCGGTTATGACAAATTACACGTGCTCATCTTTGGCAAAAAGTATGGATCAGGTGGTGGTTAAGCAGATGGTATCGCACACTACAATCTCAAATGGTAACTTTTCTGCGCTGTATATAGTGAGGAAAACGTTACAATTTTTTGTTATTGTTACGGACATTGGTTTAAATAACCGGTTGGTTAAGGTAAGGAATGGTTGTTGAGTGTTCACTCTCAACAACCGTGTTTTTTGAGTGTTTTATCTCCTATACTGATATCATATTAAGTAAACTGAACTTTTTTGGGTTGTGGAACGATTATTGAGCATGTATGAAGATAATATTTTATGTTTTGGTATTACTTGGGATAATATTTTCTTGATGGTATTGCACATAAGTGTGACATTATAGTTTTGTTTTTTTTTTTGCACCCTTTAATTATGAATTAAAGATGATCAAAATTTTTATCACTAGAGATGTCTCACATGGCAAGAGAGACAATTGATGTCTTTGAGATGGCACAAGTCTCACGAAAAGTTGATATCTGCTAGATGGGTTATAATTGCAGCAAGAATCATATGTCAAAATAAAAGTTGATGTTAAGATAAAAGTTGAAAATAACTCGATAAATATCATCACAAAACTTAAAAAAAACACTCTTATTCCCAAACTAATGTATCAATCAAACTCAAAATCTAGATAATACAATGAATAACAAAAGACAAACAACATGAAACCTAAAAGGACGCCGAACAAAAACCAATACACACATATAAACAGACTCAAGAAATCATCATATTGATGTGAACCCTAGAAATGATTCCCACAAGAATGATGAATAAGATAAACGAACAGAACTTTAATCTTGAACATAAGAGAAAACGATACCAATAAGAAGTCTGTATTCTGTGTAGTTGACGATTTAAACTGAAACAATTTCATCATCACAACAATCACATGAAGGTGATGATGTATAGGGGTGTTTAAAAAACCGATATCCGAAATTATCTGAAATCAGATCCGTATCATAATCCTAATAAACCGATTCGAATCCGAATTCCTTATTTGGATTTTGGATCGGATTTCGGATATCATATATTTTTTATTCAAATAATTCGGATATTTGATTAATTCGAATAAGAATTCTGTTGAATTTAGGTGTAATCTCAATTTTATTCTCCATGTTCTAATCCTTTATTTTTTGTTTAGTGTATTGTGGTGTTGCTGGGCTATTGCTGGGCTTGGTGTGTCTTGCTGCTGGGCCTCGTTGTGTTGATGTCTCTCCGGCCCATGAAGCTGCTCTTATATTTGGTCTTTTGTGTTTTGGCTAGAGATCAAGCATCCACTCTCTATCTCTCTGGTTTTCATCCCTTCTTAGGGTTTTTTAGTTCTCGGTTGTTTCAGTCTTTCATCTTTCTCACAAATCATCACAATGATGATCTGCATATTGTTCTAGTCTGTTTGCTCTAAGATTGTGTTTATACTTCTGATTGTACTACTAAGATTTCATTGATTAACTATATTAAGTTTCTGGTTGGGTATTGTTCTTGAGTTCTTTACCATTCTTGACATGGTATCAGAGCTATAAGGCTCTGATTCGCTCTCTGATTCGATCTGTAGCAAGGACGATTCGGTGTCTCAAAGGCGTTACGAAGTCTAGGGTTTTCAGATCTGAAACCCTAGTGTATCGATCTGTTTCTGGCATCTGCTTCCGCTTGTTTGTGACGGTGGTTGAGGATCCCTTCTCAGGATTCTAAATCTCTTTCTAAGAGGTTCATTCTTTCTTCAAAGTTTTCTGTATCTTGCAACCTTAAAAGGTTGCAAGTTGATCCTAAACGAAGAAAGCTTCTGGTTATCTGCGTTTTCTCTCTTGTAACTTGTAACCCTAGAAGGTTGTGAGTTACTTGAGTTCTGGAAGGAGATCCCTAACTTGGGAAAAACCCCACTGTGAGGATATTCTTACTCTCTTATTTTTACTCTGTTTTTAGTATTATTTTCTGATAGGTATTGCTTTGGCTGGGTTAGGAGTACCAGCATCTAGTTCTTTACAGGGTGTGTCATCTCCTGTTTATTGTGTTGCATTATTCGTGTTACTTGTGTTATCTGTTTTTTGTGTTGATCTCTGTCTGTTATTGCTACATCTCTTGAGTGACATATTTTTTGTGTGTTTGCATTTCCACACTGGATTAATCCTTGATCTACCACTTGAGTGGTGTGAAAACCTGGCGCTGATCCAGTTGTGGTGTCTTTGTGCGTGTGCTTGAGTGTTTTTATTTTTCTTCATATCTGTTTGTTCTCTGTTATATTTGTTGATTATGTTTGATAAAAACAAGGATAGTAATATGTCTTCTCCTGATTCTGGACCCATTGTCACTACTGACACTCTGATTAGTAAACTTGATGTTAGTTACCCTCTTTATCTTCATCCCAGTGACTCCAGTTGTCTAACAATTATAAACTTTAAACTAAAAGGAACTGAAAATTATACAATATGGTCTAATGCTATGACACTAGCGCTAAGGGCAAAAAATAAATTGAGTTTTGTTAATAAACAGAGTACTAAACCACTTGATGATGAAATTCTTAAAAACCAATAGGAAAGATGTAACTCTGTGGTTCTCACTTGGATTTTAAACTCAGTAAGTGAAGAATTATATGTTGGTCAGGTGTACTCAACCTTAGCATCTGAAGTCTGGGATGATCTAAAAGAGACTTATGACAGGGTAGATGGGTCAAGTGTATTCAATTTATATCATAAAATTAATTGCGTAACTCAAAATGGATCATCTGTTGGTGAGTATTATCATAAACTGAACACCATGTGGAAACAGTTTGATGCAATAGTACAACTTCCTTCCTGTACATGTAAAGCCTCAACAGAATTTAATGATTTTAATCAATTAATAAAGCTAATGCAATTTCTTATGGGACTTGATGATGTATACCAACCAGTAAGAACAAATTTGTTAACCAGGGATCCTCTCCCAACCATTAAAACTGATTTCTCTTTAATATCTAGAGAGGAATCTCATAGAGGAACAAACAGTTCCTCTAAAGGTCAAAATGTTAGCTTTGCAACCAAAACAACTCAAAACTTTGAGAATAAAAAACGAATTAATAGAGGGCCAAATCCAAATCTAAAATGTACTCATTGCAACAAACTTGGACACACTATGGAAAGGTGTTATGAACTTGTTGGATATCCCCAAAGTTCAAAATCAAAAGGGGGAATGGGAAATAATTAGGGTAATAAATCTACTGTCTCCACTAGTGGAAAAAATCTAAAAACTGAAAACCTGTCTTCTTCGAATACTGTTTCCCCTACTCTTACTCCTAATCAGATCACTAAACTTCTTGGGCTGTTGAATGAGAAAACAAATGAAGGAGCACAATGCTTGAATTTTGGAGGTAACTCCCAAGTTTCTACTTCGTCAAACATTCTCAGTAAACCGGTGTTTAATTTCTCAAACACTTGTTTTTCTTTGTCTCACGGTTGGGTTGTGGACTCTGGTGCTAATCCGCATATGATAATGACAGACAAAGATCTCTTCAATCAAATAAATGTCACTGATCTAAATATAACAGTTAGGCACCCAAATGGTACAAATGCAACAGTAACCAAGATAGGCAGTTTAAAACTTAATGAAAACATAATTCTGTCTGAAATGCTTGTTGTTCCAGAATATTCAGTTAATTTGATGTCTGTCCACAAACTAACTAAAGATAATAAAGTAATTGTGATGTTTGATGAAAATTAATATTACATCCAGGATTTGCTCATAAAGAAAACCCTGGTGACTGGTAAACAAGCTGATGGTCTGTACTTATGTGGTAGGTCATCTGATGTTTTGAAAGTATGCTATAATAGTTATGAATCTGTGGATATTTGGCACTCTAGATTAGGACACCCTTCCAACCAAGCTATCATGTTTTTGAACCTGAAAATTAGGCACAAAGATGATCCTACTCCCTGTGAAGTATGCCATCGGGCAAAACAACACAGGGAACCTTTCCCTTAAGTGATCACAAATCATCTCATATAGGACAATTAGTGCATCTTGATGTTTGGGGACCGTATAAAATCACTAGTAAAGAAGGGTACAGATAGTTTTTAACCATTGTTGATGACTTCTCAAGATCTGTATGGGTATACATGCTGAAGCACAAATCTGATGTACTTCAGAATCTAGAAATTTTTTTCAGTTGATTAAAAATCAATTTAATCAAACAATAAAAAAATTTCGAAGTGACAACGGAACCGAATTTGTAAATACTCAAATGTCAAATTTTTGTGAAAGAAATGGTATAATACATCAAACTACTTGTGCCTATACACCCCAACAGAACAGAATTGCTGAAAGAAAACATAGGCATCTTTTAATGTTGCTAGAACTCTTCTTTTTCAAGCTAAAATTCCCCTTAAGTTTTGGTCAGATTGTATTCTAACTGCTGCCTACCTCATCAACAGGACTCCCTCATCCGTTCTGAATGGCAAGTCCCCTTATGAAATTATGTTTGGCTTTCCTCCCCCACTTACACACCTAAGGGTTTTTGGTTGTCTCTGTTTTAGTACTATCCTCAATAATAGTGAAAAGTTCGAAAACAAAGCAGAAAAGTGTGTCTTTCTTGGTTACTCAGTTTTTAAAAAAGGATATAAGTTGCTTAGTCTTGATTCACAAACCACTTTCTTTTCTAGAGATGTAAAATTTTTTGAAAATATTTTTCCATTCGCAAACAATTCATCATTAAAAAATACTGCTTCTGAGAACGAACTTTCCATTACACATTTAAACTTTTTAAATGAAATAGAGTCAACTCAATCAAAACCTGATGGTGAAACACCCAACGATGAAGGGAGGGAACCCACGAATGAGTCTAGTTGCGATCAGCAGCCGAGTGCTGATGTTGGGTCTGGTATAGGTGAGGTTGTCACTCAGCAGCCTGATGAGACTCCCCCTTGTAGCCGAGTCAAGGCGAGGCTGTGTTTCAGCAGCCCCAGACCAAATGTCTAGTCCTAGTGAGGTAGATTGCACTAAGACCTCTAATGAAGAAAAATTTCCCTCTGAGGGTATTGATGAACCATCAGGTGTAAGAAAATCTACTAGAACCCATGTCTTGCCAAAAAGATTACAAGATTGCATTATAGAAGGAAAAGTTAAGTTTGGCATGGAAAAAGTGGTTACTTTTTGTAATCTCTCTCCTGAAAATAAAGTGTTTTCATCAAATCTAAATAAATCAAGTGAACCAAACTCTTTTTTTCAAGCAAAAAATGATCCAAACTGGCTTGCTGCCATGAACGAGCAAATGGAGGCTCTAAACCGAAATAACACATGGACGTTAGTTGACTTACCCAAGGATAGAAAGGCTATAGGATGCAAATGGGTGTATAAAATCAAATATAAGTCCACTGGTGAGATAGAGCGGTATAAAGCTCGGTTAGTGGCTAAGGGATATAGTCAAAAAGAGAGAATAGACTTTGATAAAACGTTTTCACCCGTTGTTAAAATGGTCACAATTCGGTGTGTAATTAGTCTTGCTGTTCAACATGATTGGCCTCTGCATCAATTGGATATTAATAATGCATTTCTTTATGGAAATTTAAACGAAGATGTTTACATGCATGTTCCAGATGGTTACTTCTCTAAAAATGAATCAAAAGTTTGCAAACTAAATAAGGCTTTATACGATCTAAAACAGGCTCCACGCATGTGGAATGAAAAACTTGTTGGTGTATTATGTGATCTTGGGTTTTCTCAAAGTAAATGCGATCATTCATTGTTTGTAAAATCTGTGAACTCTATTCTGGCTGTGCTGTTAGTGTATGTGGATGATATTATTCTTACTGGAAATAATTTGGAGGAGATTGAGTCGGTTAAGAATCTGTTGAAGTCAAAATTTCAAATTAAAGATCTTGGTTCTTTACAATACTTTCTTGGAATTACGGTTTTAAAAACTAAAACTGGAGTGTCTTTCTCAAAGAAAATATTGTTCAGAACTTCTGGTTGAATTTGGGTTAAGTGGCTGCAAACCAGTTACAACTCCAATTGAACCACATTATGTACTTTCAAATCTGTGCAAAAAGGATGACACTGTGTTAGAAAATATCACTACTTTTCAAAAATTAATTGGAAAACTAATTTACTTATGGCACACTCGTCCCGACATCTCTTATGCGGTTCAATATTTGAGCCAATATATGCATAGGCCCACAAATTCCCATTTGCAAATTGCTTTACGTCTTCTTCGGTACTTAAAAGGTGCTCCTTGTAAAGGTATCTTGATTAGCAAAAATCAAAACTTTGATTTGTGTGCCTATGCTGATTCGGATCGGGGAAAATGTCTGGATAGTCGTCGTTCTGTTACTGGGTTTTGTGTGTTCTTTGCGAGAAATCTTGTCTCATGGAAGAGCAAAAAACAAACCACTGTGTCGAGATCTTCGGCTGAGGCTGAATATCGATCCATGTGTGCTGTCACATGTGAAGTGTTATGGCTGTGCAACATTCTAGCTGAGCTACGAGTGCCTGTATCCTTACCTGTTCAACTGTTCTGTGATAATAATGTTGCCCTTTCTATCGCCTCTAATCCTGTATTTCATGAACGCACCAAGCATTTTGAAATTGATTTGTATTTCCTTCGGGAGAAAATCTCATAAGGTTCTATTAAAGCTTTGCCGGTTGACTCTAAAGCTCAACTTGAGAATATATATACAAAAGGATTGCCAGTTCAGCAACATACCTTTCTCACAGATAAGTTGAATATGTTTAATGTGTTTGGATTATAAAATTGAGGGGGGTGTTGAATTTAGGTGTAATCTCAATTTTATTCTCCATGTTCTAATCCTTTATTTTTTTGTTTAGTGTATTGTGGTGTTGCTGGGCTTGGTGTGTCTTGCTGCTGGGCCTCGTTGTGTTGATGTCTCTCCGGCACATGAAGCTGCTCTTATATTTGGTCTTTTGTGTTTTGGCTAGAGATCAAGCATCCGCTCTCTATCTCTCTGGTTTTCATCCCTTCTTAGGGTTTCTTAGTTCTCAGTTGTTTCAGTCTTTCATCTTTCTCACAAATCATCACAATGATGATCTGTATATTGTTCTAGTCTGTTTGCTCTAAGATTGTATTTATACTTCTGATTGTACTACTGAGATTTCATTGATTAACTATAGTAAGTTTTTGGTTGGGTATTGTTCTTGAGTTCTTTACCATTCTTGACAAATTCAACTATGCTTCTAGTTAAATACTCTTTATCCTACTACATATTATGTTTTAAAATCAATACTTAAGAATCTTGACACATTCTAGTAATTTAATCCTAAACAATTATACAATAATCGATTATTGTTCTAAATTAAAGATTTTAACAATTGGGTTTTATACAATTGCCTATTATGTTTTAGTTTGTGTTTTAAGTCAAATTTGTATTTTTTAGTTTTATATCTTTTATTATGATTTTTAAACTTATAAATGTTAATAAAATAAAAAATTTGACAAAAAATAGGAACAAAAAAATAGAAAAAATAATTATTTGATTTATTCGGATATATCCAAATCCGATCCGAATTGAATTCGTATAGATTTGGATCGGATAGAGATATTTTTATTCGTTCGGATCGTTTTTCGGATAGGGTCATGAAATTTTCAAATTCGAATAATCTAATACGAATAATCCGTTATCCAATCTGATAAACACGCATAATGATGTTTGTATATTGAGTTTTGGAACTTAATGTGTCTATATGATAACCTTATTCAAACAAGATACTCCCCTCCCTTTCCATTTATTATCAAAGGAGAGTATCAGCCCACTCATTACAAGCCCAATAGGGAATGATCCATCAATTTTTATTCTTGTTGCAATAACCCCAACCCACACTAGCTAGTAGCTACTACAAGCTTAGTCCATCAACACCACAAAATGCTTGTCGCATATATGAAGCCCAATATACATGAGAAGAAATAAACATACAACCAATTAGATGACATCATTATTTTTGACATTTGAAATTTTGAATTGGATGTCTCGTAGATACATATTTCAGCAATACTATAAGAACGATTTATAAAATAGGACCATACTCTAAACAAATATCATTATGCTCCTGAATAAATATTTTAATTATATACTTCTTGAAATATAGATATTTGGGATATGAAACTTATTATGATTAAATCATTGGGTATAAGTTAAGCTCTTTAATTTCACATGGTCGTCACATCACTCATTTCATATTTTTTCACTCCATCTCACCTATTCACTAAACCAAAGAGTCTCACCCTCTTTCGAGCTTCTCAATTTAGTATAAAAATAAATATAAATTGATTGTGTGTGTAGAGAGACCCATCATAATTTCTTTCACGTTTGTTTATTAACCCACTCACGCCTCCCTTTAACGCCCCTTCACACCAGAGAGGAGTCATGTGCAACGCCCGTTAAAGGTTCCAATGGTCTTAAAATCATATATAATGGCACCAAAATTTAGACTAACCTAATGGATTATAATATAAAAGCCATCAATATAGAGTTCCAAAATCATCTGTCCACATAAATGACAAGTTGCAATGACATTCATGACAACATCTTAGTCGTCATAAAGTTTTGCACCTATCATTTTTATACTCAAGTGGATACAAGGACAAGTTAATAGGGCTTGCTAGCGACTTTGACAGCAAGTATTGTCGCTTATTCACGAAAAATAATATAAATAATATATGAATCGCTGCAAATATTGACTATGCTTGATTAACATTTTTGAATCGGTTACATTTTTATAATTAAAATAATTAGGTTTTCTTAACCCGCGCATTGCGCGTGGAATTCCACCATAATTAGAAATAGTAAATTGCGAATTTAACAACACGATGCGGTGACATTGTACGTGACATCATAACGTATAGACTAACAATCGACCCGGCTTGTCTTCGGAATAAATTTATGACAAACCGTAAAATAACTCGAATTTATATCATTGAACAAAAACATGTTATACTTTTGATTCGACTCTTTTCCAAACAAAATTATCGTAGTCAACTCAAAATGTACATTAAAAACACGTGCAGTTACGCCATATGCAGCGTGATAAAGTATAGATTACGATGATCACAACTCGAATCTGAACTAAAATACGTTAAAACGTAGAGTAAATCGCATTTATACCGTCAAATAAAAACGTTTTATATTTGACCTAACTCATTTCAGAACAAAATTTACGCCAAAACGTAGATAAAAAACGAAACGTAGATCATTTTAAAGCGTATATAAAAATATGCACGTAAAATGTTATATTTGGCACAACTCGTACCAACACGAAAACCCAAAAATTTAGAAATCTAAAGAGGTTAAAGTAGCATTTTACAAAGTTTTTTAAACGTGTTTAGATGTGAAAGAGCCAAAGTTGACTGGTTAAAATGATTAATAAACAACACCATTAAACAAATTATGAATACGTTATCATTATTTAAATATTATTATTATTTTATTATTATTATTACTGTAGAATCAAAGCTGAGTTAATATGTATATAATATAATTTTTGCTAGTTGTGTTTAATGGTAAATTAACATGATGTATACATACACATATATAGCGTATTTACTTGAATACGTTATGGTTTATATTATTAATCATATTAAGCAGTGTTTACTTGTATTCACAATTAAATACATCATATATTTGTAATTGTAAATAGAACTCTATAGCTTAATTTTAGACTATGTTTGTCTAATTGGTATATACTTGTATTCACTTGTTGAATTTTTTTTATTAATTACGAAAATGTTATCTTGTAACTTTTTATCAATTAGCTAAAAACATGAATCTTATTTTACATTGATATAAGATGTGTGTATATGCACACATATTGGTATTTTTTTAGAACTAATAGTATATTGAGAATTATGAGAACTACATTGACCCTTACACTATTTATGAAATAAATTAACTAGAATGCAAGTAGATTTTGATCTATTTAAGATTTATTTATAAAAATATGATAGCAATAGCTTAGTGTATACACTATATATGCTAATATGCACATGCATATGTATACATTTTCATACTTTCTAATAAGAATTTCAGGAGAGCGTCGATAACTTCGAGAAAAGAGTCGGGGAGAAATAAAATAAATCATTGTTTCCAACTCATTAAAACAATATATACAATATATACACATATTATCTGGCTCTCTTGATTCATAAAATGTTGTTAGCTTTGAAATTAAAATGCAAGGCATGTATATATCATTCTTTGTAATATATATTTACAACTAGTAGATGTAAACCTGTGTGTTTTGACGAGGACGTTGATAACATTTAAAACTTTATATAATAAACAAAATTGTAAAAAAATTTATGTCAAAAATGCTGATTAAATTAAAATGTCTCATTTGAAATCTAGATTTTATAAAACATCATATACTATAAGTTGTAACATGAAAACAAAAAAATATTAGATTTTATAAAACATCATATACTATAAGTTGTAACATTAAAACAAAAAAATATAAAAAACCAAAAGCTCGAATCATCTTTGACAGTTTTGTTTAATAATTTTTATAATATTATGCATAACTTTTTTTTGAATGAAATCTATAATAAAATGTAGATAAAAGTAAGTAGGATATATAGGAATTTTATAATAAAAAAAATCATATTTTAAAAGTTATAAAAAAAAATAAAAAAACCAAATTTGTGAGTAAACCGTGTGTCAAAATGTGGTTCGGATAAAAAATATAAAGCTAAAGGTTTAGAGTGTAAATAGTGATTTAAATTATGTTCAGAGGGTTCTATTGTAAGTTTAAATAAAATCAGTTGTATTAAAAAAAATTTATTTGTGTTACACGTATAGTAATATTTCTACTTTAATAAAAGAGTATCTTGGGGTGACACGTGTATGGTTGTGTAGGCCTCAACTAAAAGGTTGTAAGTTTTAATCTTACAGAGTGAATGTATGGTGATTTTAAAGTAAAGTAAGCTTATAGTAGAGAGTGTACCTAGTAAAACGAGTGGATTAGGTCGGGCGGAATGACTAGTCGGAATTTGTAGTTATAAAAACGGGACATGTTAGAATGGGTTCTTATAATCGCTCCAAACACCAACTATATAAATGATAACCTTGTTAGAAATTTTTATAATATGTGAAAATAAACATATGAAAGACAATTTATTTGGAGTAAAGTAATTTGTATTTAGTTTAGTTGTTACAACTTTTGTTGTTTACTCATTGAATCAAAACTTTTGGATGTTTCAACATTGAATTCAAAGTTTGAGTGTAGACTTGAAGAGTGTTTCAACTTTAGGTTTACTATATATACAAATTGATTCTTAGTTGTTAAACACTCCAAAAACACACCAACATCCTCATAATTGAGCTCTTTTTTTCTTTTTCTAAAGTTCTAGCAATTTTCCTCTCTACTAGAAGAAGTTAATATTTTGGGTTTAGAGCCTCCTTGATTATACATACAACTTAAGCCATTGTAGCCCGGGAAAAATTCGAGTACTCTTGGGAGACTCGAAATTTGTTTTAAAGGAGTCGTGTTAAACACGAAGTCTCGGTCATGAAATTAGTTTTTGTACTTTGTATTCATAATTTTTCTATTATTTTAGTTCTAATTTATACTATGATTTACTGCCTTCTTTGATTATTATATTGTATTGAAATTTATACAAATGCTACTTTATTACTTTTGACAAAGTACAGTTCTTACAACGCTCTCAACATATATACCCACGGCCTCAACCATGAAATCAAGGTGCACATATTTCTTCCGTAAAATTCATTTTGCAAGAGAAGATGTAGACTACGAATTTGAGATGACATCAAGTGAAACAAAGAAAAATAACCCAATCATCAAAATGATCAGAATCAAACACAATCGTAATTGAAAATGAATGAGAAAATAAAAGCCAATGAACAAAATACACATTCGGATCAAACAACACCAGTTCCTCGTCACACCCACAACATTAGAAACCTTCAAATGAATAAATTCAACGACTAGGACATGCGATTATATAGATTTAAAGCTGTCAATTGTTGAACGATTCAATGAAGATGTAACCTACCAATTGTTGAATGAATTGATGGAGATAGAACATGTGAAAGAGAAATTAAAAATGCCGATCAATATCAATTCCATCAAAGAAATAAGATGGTCGAAATCATCACAAAAATCAAAATCAGTAGAAATCATATGAAAATCCAACAAGGATATTGAATCAGAAAGGATTCAAGTAACCTACGCATGTTAGGAGAAATTTGGACTTCCTCTATTGCTTCTTTTTTTAGGAATGAGACCTCCTACCTTGATTTTTTTCACCAAAGTAGAGTAACGGTTAATGTTACCCGAATGCTGTTCTGACCAGTTGATGGTAATTATGGTAAATGAGGACTTTTAGGGTAACGACAATGAGCGCTTTCTGTTAGATTTCGCTCATCTTTACCTGGTAAATAATTATTTATGGCCCAAAGCAACCCGCCTGGTTTTTATAAATACCTAATCGTACCAAAAATGAATTCTTTTGGTGGTTTTGCATACTTAGTATAGAGTATGTGTTTATTGATAAAAAAAAAATCATACAGGCCAAAAAGCATTTTGCATTAGTGACAGCCTTATGACATCCCAAATAGGAGGTCGTTAGTGGCGGATTTCAAAAACTTTTTCATGGGGGTTAGAACTTCTTAGGAGTCAGTTTTCTATCACCAAAAATTAATTTTATTGGTATGATATGGTACAAATCAGGTTAGATCACACAATAAGAACATAAAAAACCAAACTAAAACAAATAATCCAAAAATGAATCTCCCAACATGTTTCAGTTTCAAACTTACATTAACAATTAATACTAGGGTTGTAAATGAGTCAAGCCAGTCCATGAGCTACTCAGGATTAGCATAAAAAAAAAAGCTTAAATTGAGCCGATCTTAAACAACTCGAGCTCATATTAGGGTTCATTTAATAAACGAGCTTGAGCTTGAGCTTTACAATCAAGTCCAACCGCGTGCTTAAACGAGCCTTTTTTTATATAATTTTTATATAATTTATTAAATATTTATTTAAATAATTTTATAATTTTTTTGATAAAGTTAGTAGGGGTGTTCAAAATCGTATATCCGAAAATTTCGGATAGTGTTTTTCAATATCGTAATGCGTATTCGAAATTTTGGATTTGGATATCCGTTCAGATATTCGAATTCTTAAAAAATACGTACTTTTTAACAAATTTTATAAAAGTTAAATATTTTTATTAAAGAAGTATCTGATATCTGAATTTCTTATAAAAATATCCAAAATTTCTAATTAGTATTTATTTTTATTATTTTTTAATAAAAATATTTCGTATAAATATCCGAAATATTCCAAAAACACTATTCGAATCCGAATCTGAAATTTCAGATATCTAAATATTCGGATATTTTGGATCGGGATTTTCGAATATTTCGGATTCTGATATTTTTGCACGCCCCTAAAAAATAGTTGATCAATAAACAAGAGAGTCTAAGCCAAACTCAAAATTCAAAAATATATAAAGTAAAAAACACTCAAGTCTTATAATTAAAGTTCTATATTAGTCAAGGTCAAGCTTTAGAATTACAGTTCTACATGATTTTAACTTAAGCACGAGTTTGAGTTCTCTTAAACCAAAATAAGCCTAGCAAGAGCTTAGACAAGCTCGGGTTTGGCTCTCCTACTTATATTCTTATTTAACACCCGGGTTAAAATTCTGAATAAAATATTAATTGTAGATTGAGTTTTGTTAAATGAACTTGATAAGTTAAAAATTAAATGAGTTACGGACTAAATATTTAATTGTTTAATTTAGACTTAATTTGTCCAAAATAGGTTTTTAAAGGACTTATCATCTAAACTAAATTGATTAATGCTTGATAATTATTTTATGTAGGTCGATTTCACAATTATAGGATCACTCTTTATATTTCTTAAGATCAGTGTCAACTAGGGGTGCAAACGAGTCGAGTCGAGCCCGAGCTCGTATGGGCTGGAGCTCAGCTCGTAAAGACTTAGGAGAGCTCGAGCTCGGCTCGTTTCGAGCTTTATTTTTTAAGCTCGAGCTCAGCTCGACAAATACTTTTTCAAGCTCGAGCTCGGCTTGGACTCGGCTCGTTTATTTATTTAAATATTGTTTTTAATATTTTTATATTTAATTTTGATATATATATTTATAATTATATAATTTATATAGAACATAATTCATATTATTTAATTGTTTTTTATCATAACTTTATATATAATAGATATTATTTATATAATATAATAAATTAAATAAAAATATATAAATAAAAAGCTCGTTTAGGCTCGCTAGCAGGCTCGGGCTCGGGCTCGGGCTCGGGCTCGGGCTCGATCTCGATAATTAAATGAGCTTTTTTCCAAGCTCGAGCTCGGCTCGGGCTCGATAAAGCTCGGTTTGTTTCTAGCTTTTTATTGATTCGATCTCAAGTAGCTCACGAGCGGCTTTGCTCGTTTGCACTCGTAGTGTCAACATTTCTTTGGAGTCCACTCAAAGTTTTACGGGTCGTAATTAAAATTTAATGGGGATCAATCGAGATTTGATTGTACATATAGCATTAGAAAAAAAAAATTCAAGGGGTGTGGCCGCATCCCACCTCAAGTGCTAGGTCTGCCCTTGAAGGTAGCGGGTTCGAATTTTGCTTGGGGCAAAAATACTATAGATTGAGTAAAGTCAAAAGATTTTTCTAGTGATAAATTTCCTACTAAGAGAATTGGGGGTATGATTCCCGTTGAAAAAACATATAAGTAAACCAGATCAAGATAATAAATGATTTCGATTAAAAACATAATTATACAATTGTCGTTTAAAAACTATAAATGCATATATCACATCCGTCTCTAACAAGACTTGTAACTCTACAACCAAAATTTAGAATTCAAAAATTACGAAATACACATTTATAAATATCTTAAAAAGTCAAAATTGACCCTAGACTAAAAATACGTGTGTTCATCGTCAAAAAAACCTATAAAAATAATATAATTAGTTCCGGGCTTTGTTTAGCAAAGGAATGATCCAGGAATGAATCATGATGGAGTAACCAACGAGTCATACGCGTTCCCAAATCCACTCAAACCCCATTTCCGTAATTTCACAACTACATGATGTCATCAATCGTCATCAATCGTCATCACACGCTTCCCCTTTAGCCGACCTCCTTCCCCTTATAAACCCCCACACCCCCAACTTTCATCAAATCAAATTCCCCAATCCTCATTTCATCAATTTTTACATTTCATTTCATACGCCCAAAATCCCATCAATTCCTCTCAAATTTTTCAATAATTTGTGCAAATTCATCACCACAACGATTCAATTTGCTGTAGTAGCTTCGAATTTTGATCGAAAAATGGCTCAGAGAACAGAAAAAGAAGAAACGGAATTCAACCTGTTACCGGAGACGATGACGCTGTGCGTCAACAACTGCGGCGTCGTCGGAAATCCGGCGACGAACAACATGTGCCAGAACTGCTTCAACGCCAGCGCTCCGGCGACCTCCACGGCGGCGCAACGCCACCGTGCCAGATCTAACTCGTTGCGCTCGCCTTCTCGTCGCAACGTAGCGGTAGATCTGGTGGTAGATGATACGATCAAGTTGTTAGATGAAGAATCGAAGGATATGAAGAGGAACGAAGGTTTGGTGGTGGTGAAGAAGGAGGTGAATCGGTGCTCCGGCTGCCGGAAAAAGGTAGGTTTGACCGGATTCCGGTGCCGGTGCGGTGATCTGTTCTGCTCGGAGCACCGGTACTCCGATCGGCATGATTGTAGTTACGATTACAAATCCGCTGGTCGTGAGGCGATCGCGAGGGATAATCCGGTGGTGAAAGCGGCAAAAATCGTTAGAATATGAATTACAGATATGAATTACACGAAGAAATTGGTATACGTGTTGTTAGAGTCAAGTATTTTGATGTGAAAGGATTGTAAAAGCATTGAAGCCGATGTTGATCGTCGGTTTTTGAAGTTGATTATTATATAGAAAATTGCATCTGCTGTTGATTGAGATTGAATGTTTGTTGGTTGATTGGTATCGATCGTCGGTTGAAGGGTCTGGATTCAAGCCGACGGGTTTGACCGGGTTTTTGTTGATGAGTGTGGGTGAGGGTGACGAGGAGTGGGGTCAAAGGATAGTGGTTTTCAACTTTTCATATGTATTCAATTTTCATTTTAATTTTAATTTAATATATTATATTAATATATTAGACTATTAGTTGTTCATGTTATCAATCATTTTCATTGTTTTAAAAACCGGACAGAATATCAAACCGGGTATTTAGCGGTTTGATGTGATTTGAAAAACCGAATAATTTTAAAAGTAATTTAAAAATGTTAGCTTGTAGGAAATATAATCAGGAATCTGAATATTTAGTGAACTTCAAACATCAACATTTACTTCATATTGTATTTATAAGAGGTAATAATCAAAGTGTTGTTAAGCCGTTACGCCATGAACGTGACTAAATACTTAACTCACACATATATTGTACTTAGTAACAAAATTAGGAAGCTAGTCTAGTATGAATCCTTAAAAAATAGTACTTAAAAATAAAATTTAAAGATATAATTTAAGACTAGTCCACCTCATTTTTTAAGAACTCAGTTCTTTCGTTTTTCTTTTCAGATTGGAGATCTTCTCTTTCAGGTTTATTTGTTAACTTAAATGTTTCACAGAAATAGATAGAGACAAGAGATTGAAGTGGAAGTGGTAAGTGAGAACAACCTAACAACCCTAGATAATAAAGGCAGATCAAAGAAAATATATTTCCCTTACTGTTATACGTATGGCAGTGTTATGGGCAATTTGGGGGTCCGGGATGAACTTGTTTTCAATGGGAAGACTGCAAGCATAAAAGGAATGATGGAAGAGATTAAGGTGTACTCATTTTGGTGGATTAAATATAGAGCAAAAATTATGAATGTACTTTGGCATTCATGATGTAATTTTGATGTTCTCTAACGTTTTTGTATTTTGCCCCAACATCTTGTTGGTGGTAATGTTCATCTCATTGAATGATAGATCATAAATGCTTTGTTGGTAATAGGCTCTGATCACTTATAAGGCTAATGGATGTACATATCACATTTCACATACCACTTATTGTGACATCACCACTCCTAACTAGAAATGGTTTTTACATCCGTCACATTTCATTTTATCAATTTTTTATATTATTTAAATATATAAGAGAGAGAGAGAGAGGGGGGGGGGGGGGGGGGGGTTTCATCACTACAACCATGCTTGCAACCACTAGAGTGAACCACATTAGAGGGGCATGTCGTTCACATTATGACCATGCTACCACATTAAATAACGCCATGAGACAGGAGTAGCATGTCGTTCAGCCTAAGAGCTCACGTCTGTCTCCCGTAAATCTTGCCATATCCAAGATATTCAAAAGCAAGCAAGACAGTAAACCTAATAAAAAGATCTAAAGGCAACAAGGGTAACTTTTTATTGATCAGCTAATGACATATTTATATGTCCTTGTAACCTAATGATATTGGTGATTGTTTTTAGTAAAAATGGTATCAGTTTAAATCCTTACTGGTGTGAGTCAAATCCTTACTGGTGTAAAGTTCCAAGAAAATGCTATCTCTGGAAAAAAAAAAAAAAAAAAAAAAAAAAAAAAAAAAAAAACTTTATATCTCCTTTTTTAAGATACCATTGTACACACCGATTATAGAAGAAAAATATATTATACATATGCATACCAATTGTATAATTGATGGTACATGTAGAAGCAAGACAAACAACAAACGCTTGCAAAGAATATTCAAATAATAGCAAGCTGGCATTTTTTAGCATAAACATCTAGGTAAACAATAATATAGGTCCCATCTTTAAATATATCGCTCCCCCTCAAAAGAGTAATTTTTTATAAAAATATCAACCGATGAAAACTGGTATCAAAGGGAATAACAGAACTACTTTACATGTATGAAAATAATTTTAAATAGTGGTAACCAAGGAGCTCCTTAAGCTCAAATATTATTAAAGCAAAACTTGAAACAAAACTTAATCTCTAGAAAGATAAATCAATGATGTATCGCTTAGAAATATTCATATTTTATCAAATTACTTATTCTTGTTCTTTGAGAGGATAAGAAGAAAAAACTTAATATTTGTTTGCTAAGAGCATCATAGCATTCACTTTCTAAAAGCTTACAAAATGATTGTGGTTTACAAAGGGTGTTCAAAAATGCATTTTAGAAGTGGTCATGTTAATCAAACTTGAATTTTGAAGTGTTTGACCCAAGACATACAAGGGTTTTTACTAGCTAATTACCACATGCTAGGAATTAAGGGAGCGTTCGGTTTACCGAATTCATAAGAATTCATGGGAATGGGAATTGGAATTGGTATTGAAATTGTGTGATTTGTCAATTAAAATTGTGCTTGGGTGAACAATGAGATGGAATGTTTTACCTCAAAATTCATTTGGTTGTAGGATTTAAAATCCTTCTCTAGGTGGAAGAAATATTGAAATTACTCAATCAAAGGAATATGAGGTAAAACATTCCCTCTCATTGTTCACCCAATCACAATTTTAGTTGACAAATCATATAATTTCAATACCAATTCCAATTCCTATAAATTCCGTGAACCGAACGCCCCGTAAATGCTTAACCTCAGAAATTAAGCTCCATCTGGTTAGATAAATGGATTAGCAATCTCCTCTACCATCTTTGGTGAAACCAGCATAACCGCAGTATCCCTACAAACCTACAATGCAAACAAACTGCCTATAAGTTAACTTAATACTTACATACAAACATACATATACACACACAAACAAAATTATGCTTATGTAACTCCATAACTACCTCTCTCTCACTCGCTATATCTTTAAGGCACTGTGTACAAGTGTTTTAGCGGTTCTCTACTTAAGATTGGTTTTTTAATTAACGGACCCTGATATATATTAGCAGATAAAATACAACTAGCAATATATGATATAGAATGAAAATATGTTGTTCAATCAATGCACCCCTATAACATAAGAAGTAGTAATCAATTGAATACGGTGAGAATTTCAAAGTATTTTTCGCTTTAAGTTTTATTTGGATTGCTATCACAAACGGGTTTTTTTTTCATAAAATGTTAATGTTTGTTTTCTTCTCGCAATTTTGTATCTATGACAGGAAAAACATTTGTTTACAAACTATATACTTTTTTTTGGACAGCAAAATATATACTTTGGAAAATCCGAACACTTTATACTCATTAAACTGGTATAACAATTAATATCTCAAGGCATGATAGCAAGGATCAAAAATATTTATATCAATTTTAACTAGTGGTGAAACCCGCACGGTGCGGCGGGAGTATAAATATTTTAGGATTGTGTCTTTCGCTAACTTTATTTTATTGTGCTAACTCTCATTTTGTTTTGTTTTTTTTATTAATGTGGGATATCAAACATAACTATATTACTATAGAGATAAGTAAATTTGTAAATAACAAGTTGTTTATAAATAATTACTTGCACTAAATGTAACAAAAATATTCTTAAGTGTCTTAAAAAGGGATTAAAATTACAATATTGTCTAAAAAATTATATTATATAGTAGTATAGATATAGATAAATTAAGATAACCATAAATATAATAATGATACTTTAAATTTAATTATGAAATGGTGGAGTACAAGTATCTAGAGCTTAAAAGGGGCATAATAGAAATAAATCTTATGACATTACACGTTAAAGCTTGCAACTCTTCATATGTCATCTTAAAATTAAGGTAAAATTACAAATCTAGTCATGGTTTCTCTATTATATAGTAGTATAGATAAGAGAAAACCTAACCGAAAAGGATAAAAGAAATCTTACTATTAAGCCAATACGAAGAATTTGATCAGTGGTCTTGAGTGGATCATCAACATCTGCAGTAATTTTTATAAAAACCTTGTCGTTTTTCAAATGCAAATGTACACAAATGAAATACTTGTTGAAAGTTGAAACCAATGTTATTATGACCGGATTGGGCCGGCCAGTCCGACCGGTTCGACCGGGGATCGGCCACCTAGCCGGTCCGGTTCGGTGTGATTCATTTTGGACTGGTCGAACCAGCCGGTTAGTCCCGAACCGGTGGTCGGACCGGTTTTTTTATTTTATTTTTATTTTTTTGATTTTAATGGGTAAAAACGGGGTGTTGAACCATAAATTAGTGTGTTGGATATAAAAATAAAGTTAAGTTTTATATATAACTATAAAATACATATATAAATTACTTATATTTGATTATATATATAACTATATATACAATATAATATATATATAATTATGACGTCATCCGGTTCTTAAATCCGGTCCGACCACCAAATCAGTAATGCGTCCGGTTTGACGTCCGATCCGGTTCTGAAAACATTGGTTGAAACCCTAAATTAAAAGCAACCAAATGATCTAAACTCCTTGTGATCATACGCTTAAATGACTTACAAAATTTGACCATCAAGCCATTAACCGTGCATTGAGAATCTTATTACCCCTATGGTTATAATGATGGCAGCTTTTGAAGAGTAAAACCAAAAGTACGTTAAGAGGGACAGCCTTACCTATTTTGATTTTCAAGGATTAAGCAAAATTCAAATCGGAGGCCTTTTCTTAAAACAAAAATTAGCACAACCCTTCTCTTTTATTCGGATTTAAAACCAACAATGATAAACCTCATAGTTTATAGTTGGTGGCGTTGCAAAAATAGTGTATGTATATATAGATGAATGCAACTTGTTTACTAAAATGTATGTAATCTATTTCTAGTAACAAACCTTTTTCCATTGATAAAGTAATCAATCCATTTAAATTTTTTCTACCAATGTAAATCTTGAGAGATATAAACTAAAATTTAATGATTATATAAACACTCACTGATATAAAATATACACAAACACATGCTTAGTGTAAAGGAAAAACAAGAAGTCAACTGAAAAATGTCGCAATTTAAGTCAGATTTTTTACTTATTTCAGAACTTCAAGAAGATGAACACGGGAAGACAATTGTATACGTAGGGTAGATTTATCTTCTTTCAAACTTAAAGATTAATATTTAAAAGAGGAGAAGTTTTAATTTTAAAAGATAGATTTTTGTGGGAACTAACAGTTTTATATTAAACATTAATAATTTTCTTAAATTTATTTAGCATAAAAAGTAAAATTTGAGAACCTTATAAATTGGAGGCATGAAACAATTGCTTTAGTTGGAAACTGAGGGTCTAAAGCAATTGCTTTAGCTGCATTATGAAAAGGCCGACCTAGTAGTGTAAAAGTTACAGCACATAAGTAAAGCCATTAACTAAGCACTGATAAGAATAAGATAATTTTGAATATTTTTCATTCAGCCCAAAGAGGGTTTATGTTTGAACTTTCTATGAAGTTCATTTCTAGCTTGTAAGTAGTACCATAGTGGAACTAAGAAACTAGCTCTCATAGCCACTTTACGAACACAATTAGGTGGGAGAAAGGATGAAGTTCCAAACCCACACACAAATAAGGGTGAGCATAAAGCATCAATACTCAATACATGAATTTGTTTACCTCTAATAAACTCCACAGCTTCACCTAGGACAAGGTTTAGCAACTGATCATATCCTTTAAGTGTTTCTGACACTAAGTAAAAAAACAATGTCAATTCGTAAACAATATTGGCTTCAACTGAAACATTAAACCATGGATGGTAAATGAGACAATTGAGATGGACATGATTGAGTTATATCCATACTAAGGAAAAGACAACCAACTCTAATAGCATAATTCTTGGATTTTAACATTATGCCTGAGACACGAGGCCATCAGGAAACCACTTAACTGCCTTGAACCGGCACACGGGTCAGATTTGGTCAAATTAGGATCTTTAGGAGGCTCATATGTAAATCAAACAGAAGGATAGAAAAAATTTTAAATGGCTTACATGAAGAGGGCTTATAAGCAAAAATATGATACAAATAGACATTTAAGACCTAAGCACCTCAGAGTGCACGTGTGCTTTTAAAACCAATGTACAATTTATGATTGGGCATAAAGTACATAAGGGAAAAAAGAAGATTCTTTATGTGGTAACTGCATTCATCGACAACACGAGCTATGAACAACCACATATATAAACAATTTCGATATGCAAACTATGAGGACAACTAGACAAGCATAATCGATTTATTTATCCAGAAAAGTAGTAGCACTATCTTCCATTTAAACCTAGAAAGCATGTATGTAATGGCACATGGCACACTATCTTTTCTTTTGATAGGATTGAAAAAATGCAGACTAGTTCCAAAACCAAGCTAGCTTGTATAACAAAATTTAAAAGGTTGGAAGGCATATTTCAAATTAACAATCCAGTACAAATGAAACACCCAAATAATCATTCTTTAAGTCTCCGCTATACTTCAGTCACATCTATTTGTAAGTAATACGCAACGAAATAGCATATCATAAACATATATAGTTGCTAACCATGTCTTCCCTAGTGAACTTGACTTGGACACCCTTGTCAACAAATTTGGCTAAATCCAAAACTGTTTCCTTCCTGAATGACTGAAACAAATATACTTGAAAAACATGTTAGATAAAAATGACGAATAAATTACAACCATCTTTAGCACTACAAACTAGAACATAAAGGTTTTGTGTTTGCATCCAGCAAAATGCCTTTTAGGATCTCAAATACACTTCAAATTGATCGGCTAAGATACTAGGCATCTCATAAAACGAGAAATATATAAATAGGGAAATATATAAATGGGCAAGGACGAGAGTGAAGACGAATGGTACCATTGTAACAGCTGCTACCAACTAAATCCAACCAAAGTGGCCCTTGCGGAATCTGAAGTTCACCAACAAATCTAAGCCTGCAAAAGAAATCAAGACAATAAAATTAATCAAAGAAAGAAGAAAAAAAAGGCATGAACTCCTACTCTTCTGTTTCTAACTCAGTTCAATATTTTTCTCAGTCTGTTTTATAAGAACACCACAAATGTGGCAACATTTACAAGCCGATAACCATACAAAACAATTTAACGCATCGTCATGTGAATAAAAAGACACCCAAACCTAGCCGCCTACAAGAGGGGTGTTCATAAGCCACTGAAACCGCCAGTTTGAGATTTATATGAAATGGTTCACAGTTTATAGTTTGGGAAACCAGGCACCCTCGAATTCAAACTTGAAACAATAGTTAATGGTTCAGTCCAAAATTTAAATCAAAACAAACCGAATCAGACCGTGAACACCCCTGGTCCACAATAATCATCCAATTCCATATTCTTAACAAATGATCAAGTTACCAACCCTATTTCATATATTTGTGAAAAGCAACATGATCATCCACATTTATTAATAGAACATTCACAAGAAAGAAAAGAGAAGTGTGCCTTAACTTCCTCATTCGTCTCAACCAAATCACTATAAATCATGTTAAACTGTAAAGAGACAAACATAACAACAGACATACTCGGATACTCCACTGGAGTAATTGTTCTAACTGGAATCTCTAACTATATGGGGCAACAAGCCCTAATTTCATTTCAAATTCCAGATTACAACTGCATATACCAAGAATTTTCAGTAGACTTGAACCAAACCGCCTCTAATGTACACACAGCAGTACATAAAACCTAAAAGTAATGCGATCCAATGAACATGTGTAATTATGTCGTTGGTGTTTACGCTATCAAGAGATGAAAGTGAGAGTTATTTAGGGCACAGGTAGTACTTACGGTGTTCGGAGACGGAGGAGCAGCGGAGGTAGGAGCTTCTGAAGCCGGAGTATGCTTATAACTGAAAGGGTGAATTTGGTTCGAATAATACTGTTTGAAAGCTCCAACCGATTTGACTCGAGATGCTAACCCCTATACATTTTTTCTTTTATTTTTATTTTCTTTAAAACGAACCCTCACGACACGAATTTATTTCTACTCCTAAGTTAATAACAAAGTTTTGATGTTTGATAAAGTTAAAATAGATTAAAAAAAAGGTTTTGATAAGTTATGCAAATGTAACATTTTAATCTTCTTATGACTGATACCATTACACCTCTTACAACTACTTCTAACAACTTATTGACTTATAAAAGAATTTTTTTTTAGTTATTTTATATGAATAAGTTAAATCAAACACTTTTTAAAAAATAATTTATTGACTTATTGGTTTATAGGTTAATTTAAACATTTTTTTAAAAACTTCTTTTTTAAAAGTTATAAATTAATAAGTACTTTTGATAAAAAGTCTTTATAGGTTAAATAAGGACTCCCAAACACATCCTAAACTATATAAAATTTTAATCGATCTCGTGTTTAATTGTGCTCTTCTTTAAAGAGACTTTTAACTCTTATCATTTGGCTACCAACTCAAATGCTAACCTATATACATATCTGAACCAAGTTTGAGCTTTTTTGTATAAAAACTCAAGGGTTTAAGTGACTCACTCGTTTTATGTAAAAAATATATTACTTTCTTTTATACTCATGATTCGTTTTTGGTTGTCTATTTTGATATTATTGTTACCTTGTGATCTGCCGTTTTTATAAAAATATATGTATAACTAGTTTCCTTTATTTTTTTAATGTGTCCATTTTTTGTACCTATACATAAGACCAGTCCCTCATTTTCAAATGGGGCACTTTTAGGGACGAGAACCTGCTGTTCCACCTTAATTTATGCTTCATATTGTTGTTCTTATCATCTTTGAAGGCTCATCAATTCTCCCATAAGGATCAAGATGCAATTTAACGATTGTTTAGTAATCTTAATTACCATGTCTTTGAAGGCTTAATTTATGCTTCATATTGTTTATTTGGTGTTTTCTAGCCATGATCGTTCTTCATATAATTTGAGTGCTTAACCTTTTGGTTTAAAGTTTTAAGCTTGTGTGTATCTTAAACAATTATGTTGGAAAACCTTTGTTTAAACATGCGTTCATATTTGGTACGTCTTCGGACAATTTTATCGTATTGCACTAGTAATGGTTGATAAAGATTAAAGTGTTTTAATGATTGGTTAAGTGTTATTCGTTGTTAATTCAAGTGAAGTGTAGCTAAGGTGTCTTGCTTGAGTATTCTTCATTTCAGTTGTCTACTAAGGCTTCATTCACATAACCAATGTGGAAAGCCATCATTGAGTGAAGAAATCTTTGTTGAAGCTTATCATTGGCTTGATCATTATTTCAACTCTATAGTGGTTAACATGTAATTGTCATGTTAACGTTTCAATTGGGACTATCTCTATTATAGCCCCGAAAAAGTTAGATTTAGATATTAACTATCACTCATTTAGCAACGTCGGTGGGGATGTCCACCGCAGCCTTGTCACGGGTTGACATTTTATTAGACCATAAACTTTTTTCTTTTTCTTTTTGTTTTTTACCGGGCCAACCTATGGTTCAATAGCGTATTTTCCAGAAATTAACGCACCCAGAAGACTTGTGTCATTGATAGGAGTCCTGTGTTTAAATGCAAAAGACGTGGGTTCAATCCCCGGCTCCGACATACTTATTTTTTTATTTTTTTATTTTTTGGCTTTTTCACTTCTTTTATAATTTTTTATTTAAACTATTAATTTTCTTTTACTTTTCTAATTTTTATATTAAAAATTTTTTATCTCCTTTACTTTTCTAATATTTATCATATATAATTTCCTTTTATACACACGTAACGAAGTTCGTATACGCTTCACAACGTGCTATTAAACACGTTAATGTCATCATACTGTTCCACAGCAATGCGCGAGTCTTTATGCCGTAACGTACGATGCATAATATTGTTTTAATATGTTTTCTCTATCTACTTAGGTTCTTTAATGTTTAATGTAACAAAGTTTACAGACGCGATGCTACACACACTCAAGTTTGTGCTTACTTTCATACATGTCTTACTTTCAATATGTAAACTTTCACATGTTAACACTTTTTAAAAACTTCTGTAAAATATCAATTTAAATCCCTCAAATTTTTAAACTTCCGGATTTACTACTGTATAATTTACTCAAAAGAAAACTTTCATACGTTAATATTTTCTTATACGTGTTAGTATAAGTTCAAGTCAATCTACATTTGGACTAATAAAAAACGACTCGAGTATTGAAATAATATTACTTCAAAAAACCACAGCATGCACAAACTTACTGTTAGCACGCAACGGTTAAAAAACCTAACTAACTATTAACGTATGGACTGTTCAGGGAAAAAAAAGAAGAATATTAAAGTATGGTACACTGGGAACTAGAGAACATGGGGCCGCCGCAATTGACAGTAGAAACAACCCACGATTGCCACGTCGACTTTTGGCACATAGTGGCTTAGTGCTAGATTCTTCGTACCTACGCTCCTAGTTACTTCCAAAAGTCATCCTCATTCCTCAACGACTATAAAATAGCAATTAGTAAATCCATCGTTTATTTTTTTAACGGCCTAACGAATGACTTCAAGCCCGGGTATCTCGATAAAATCTATTAGCGAAATGTTACTCACGTTCGTGAACACAAACAGTGTTTGTGACCCGGCTTGCTTACCATTCCAGGGAAAACCTATCACCCAAATGCCTACTGTGGTAAAACCACTTGAAGTATATTGCAACAAGTAATACTCAAACCCATGACCTATAATTTGAAAAGTCATAGAGTGTATTCTACCAAATCAATTGATTTAATGTTCATTGGCAGTAAATGCAACCTTTATAGCGAAAGTATGCTCGTCAAATGTAGGTGGTGATGGTTTGAGAATAAGGTTTTTAGATCTTGTGTTTAAATTTAATTGGTTTAAGAGGTTTTTTTTATAGTGATAGGTTTCAATCTTGATGTTATTAGATGAGTCAGACCTGTAGCATCAAAATCATTATAGACAGTTGATATTCTGTCTCGGTAAGACGCATTCGGGCATTAAGGGTAGTTTCAAATGTCGTTAAAGAAAACAATCCAACCTTACTCAGACATTAGTGATTAAATAGATATATATAACAATATTCTAAAGTTATAAATATTTTGTATCATATACGATTCTTTTCTGAAATCTTACTTATGTTTATGCTCTTGTATGCGTAAATTGTGCATTTAATAAAAACTAGTGTTTTAACCCGCGCTACGCGCGCGGGAGTTTGGTTGTTTTTCCCTGTCTTACGCGACCGTGACTTTCTTCGTTGTCGGGTTGGCTCATCGGAAACCACAAAAGCGTATACCGATACCAGTTCGATTAAATACCGAATACCGATACTAATGTTTGACGTCAAAAACACAAAGAAATAAACGTTTGTGGTCAAAAAGCAAACTTCACATGTGTTACGCGTAACGAAGTTTGGTTGTGTTCCTTTGTCTTACGCTACCGTGACTTACTTCGTTGTCGGGTCGGCTTATCGGAAACCACAAAAGCGTATACCGATACTGGTTCCGATAATATCGAATACCGATACTAATGTTTGAACCCAAAAACAAAAAAAAATAAATTTTTGTGTCAAAAAGCACAAATATAAAACTTTGTTGTTAATCCTAATTAGAATTTGAGTTTTAAATATATTTTGTAAAAATATGTGATCAATATATAAAAACACAAACTTATATATACATTTTGTAAATTTTTGTGGCCAAAATATTAAAAAGCAAACTTCACTGTAACAGTGAAGTTGCTTTTTAATATATAATATAATATAATTGTTGCGACACATATTGGTTATGCTTGTACCATTTATAACTATCACTGCTTATTTACATTATAGTGTGGGATAATTATTATACTTCACGTTACATGTTTAAACATCTTTTCTTGTCTAACACCACATGATAATAAACGTATGCATTATGTCCTTTATTTCATAAGTGGGGGTAAACGGGTTGCGTTGACCGGTCCAAACAAGAATCCAAAAATATAACAAGAACTCAAACATGATACTTTTTCCTCCACATCAGTACTTTTAAATTACATTTTTTCCACAATAAAGGGTAGATACAATGCATATAGAAGAGGTACTTTAAAAATATATATTCATATGTCAACTTGTACTTAACTTTTAAATTATGTCATAAAATACCTAATTTGATTAAATTAGGTCACATAGATTTAATCTTTGGTTTCAATCGTGTAGGGATCGATTGAAGTTATAAAGTATTTTTTTACATAATTTAACCAGTCTTAACCTGTTCCAATTCCAACCACCCTAAGACATCAGTGTAGCTAAATATGTTCAAGAGTTTATTTAATAAAAACTTATCCAATTCCAACCGCCCTAAGCATCCGGAATAATTACACTCCTGCTGGATTTTTATCGTCGTTGACTGTTGATAATGGTAAATTGTTTCAACAATTCAACTTGCTTTAAATTTGTTAGTTAATTCAACTTGTAGTTTGATTCATTGTCTTCAAAGTTCATAATATTTATTCATAGTCAACTCTAGGCCTTTACCTTTAAGGAACTGAATATAAGCTTCATAGATCTTTAGACCATGATCACTTAATTTCTGTATATTCAAGTAAGGTTTGTTCTTATCTCACTCTCCTTAAAACCTCTCTCTTATAAGTGGAATATTATAGAGTTTGTTTGTTTGTTTGTATGTTTGTTATGATTATATGCGTCAGGTAGAATCAATGATTGTTTGATCTTGTTTGTATAAGAATTGTTACTTTCTTTCTTGAAACTCAGGTTATTCTACCATGAGAAAAGGCAGTTCATCAAGTACATTGAATAACCATATCAGTTTCTCATTAGGGCCATCTTCTTCTACATCAAGATTCTTGCCCCAAAGATATGAAAACAAGAATAAGTTGCATGATGGTGTTTTGAAGATGCCACAGGTACATGTCCAGTTGTCCTCATAGTTTGCATATTAATTAGCTTGCCAAAACTTTTCTTATAAATGTAGTTATGCTTCTATGGTTCATTTTAAAACTTCTCTGCAGAATGGAGAAACTGGAAACCATACTACTAACTTGATATACCATACGAGTTTGCCAAAAACTTTTTCCGAGATAACGGTTGTTGAGAATTTCTTAAACTTCCAACAAAAATCCACTGTTCCTTGGAGAACACGCGCGAAAAGAGGATTTGCAACGCACCCACGAAGCATCGCGGAGAGGGTTAAAAGATCTTTTTGGCTTGTCTTCTTGAATCTTGATATTTTATGATCAATGGCATCTACCATTTATATTAATCTATCATCATTTGGGTTCAGGTGAGAAGAACTCGAATCAGTAAAAGAATCAAAAGGCTTCAGGAGCTTTTCCCTAATATGGACAAGGTAGAATTTAAGATTATATAATATATTCGGTTTTGATGCTGCAAACAGATATGGGATCATTGACGGGTATCACTAAATATCATGCTCGTTCCTAACCTGCAAAAGATTTTATAGTTAATCTTATACCCTGTCTCATATCTAAATAAGTGTCCCATTGTTACGGGTTTCCTGTGATGTTTAGGATTTTATACCATCCTAAAAGTCTAAAACCAGCCTTCGGAGTTGGTATGACTCTGATCCATATTAAGTGAATTGAACTTGTTTCGGCCGGGTGGGGCTAGGCATTCTTTACAATGTCTAATAGCATTCACAGTAGCTTCTTTTATATTTATGTGATTGTGTATTTTATATTTTAAAAAATAATTGTAAGTAGTTGTGATCGGAGAAAAAAGAAAATATTATTGTTTATTTATATATTTGGGGACCCATTGTTTAACCCTTGTAAATTTTTTATATTTTTAAAAATTGTTGTGAGTGAAATAGAGAGAAAAGATAATAGTAGATGTAATAAAAAGGATAATAGATGTATAAAAAAATATTGTTTAATTGAAAATGAAAGAAAAAAGTAATTATTTTTAATGTAATTATAAACATAAGGATAGAAAACTTGATGTGAATGCTCTAACCAAAGTCATTAACATCCATAATTTTTAACCATTACAATAAAAATAAATAAATAAATAACTAAAAATAAAGAAATGTGTATCCACTAAAATCACATTTTGAATCTGCAGCAAAGTAATACAGCAGATATGCTAGATATGGCTGTTGAGCACATCAAAAACCTTCAAAAGGAACTGCAGGTACACCACATTGACCTTCAACACAGTTTTATTCTCTATTGTTTTTTTTTATTATTAATTTTTTATTTTTTTGAGATTATAGACTTTGAATGACGCTAGAGCAAGGTGCAAGTGTTCAAGCAAACAATCACGATCCACATAGCCTCTTGCTTTATGTGTTCAACCCGCAAAAGCATGCAGATTGAACAACTGGAAAGCATCAGACACTTAGATTTTCTGAAGTGTAAATTATCTATATAAGGTGTTTTCTTTTGAATTTGAGGAAGTTTATCTGATCCAAATCTTGTTTTTATTTCCCTTTATTTGTCTTCAGGATAGATCCCATGTTCATTTGTCTTGGATTTTGATAACGAGACAACGAAAAGAAAAATAAAACTAATAATAATCTCAAAAAACAAGACGTCGTTGAAAAAAGAATAATTTTTTTTTAACTTAAGAACTTAAATCAGATTCTATAATAATATGACATCAACTAGTGAAATGACAAGAATACTAGAGATATAACTAAGATCAATGGTTGTTTATTCTATCAGATTTTCTTCAATCGAACAATCGGATGTCACACTGCCCTCACTCTTTCTTCTTCACAAGTTCACCTGCAACAACATATACGAACATTAAACAACCATTTTTACAACAAATATAGATAATCATATATACATATATAAGCACGTATGTATGTATGTATGTATGTATGTATGTATGTATGTATGTATGTATAAATTGGGTACATGGGTCGAAGTTGACACTGCATTTCTCCGGAAGTTGCATGGCCATGGTACGATCAACACCAGATATTGGAGGGCCATTAACCAGAACACATAAACAAGGTTGACCAAGAACTTTGATTGCTGTACAACAAGCCTCATTTGGTGGAATGGGGCTAAATGGTGCAACTGATGCACGACAAGGTATCAGTTGCACCAATGCAGAAAAAAAAGTGTTTCCACATGGGTGTGCCATGGTTCCTTGAACAAATAATCCCATCACAACCATCACCGACGCCATAAGTACTGCCACTGTCTTAGCTTTAATTCCCATAGTGTTAATGATATATGTTACACACTTTTGTAATATTTGATATATTTGCGTTAAAAGCAACTAGTTGAATGATATATGTATATATAGATTAATAGATATAGATATAAATTTGTGTGGATGTGGGTGTGGGTGAATCACAGTTAGTTCATGCCATTGTCAAGCCATGAACTCAACACCATTAGCATGCTTAAGGAAATGGTTTTTGAATTCATATGTCATGACTAAGTACCTTGTTATACATATTTTACTAGCAATCCCAACAACATTTACTCAATGTCTTAACAACATAACACATATCAATAAAAGGTTGTCATTATCAGCTTGATGATTAAACTATCAAACCCTAAACTTTCTCACCTGGTCTACTAATGCAGTAATGCACGATAGGTTTTTAAATGGCGGTTTTATTAATAAAACATAAACTAGCGAGAAGCTAGAATAAGAGGGTGCATGACAATAATCCTAATAAAATTTTGCATCAATTAGATTAAAGAGTTGCATCACGATTGCCTATACGGAGCACCAAGCATATCCCTCTATTATTTATCCACAATTACGAGATAAATTATAGAATTTCTAATGGCATCCGCACTTCCACTGTTAACAATTTCTTCGCAACTTCTATAGTAGGAACACATTGGGTCGTCATAATGTGTATGACTAACTACTCGATCTACTCTTATACGACATATATAAGATTCAGTTGAGTTCCAAATCTAAAAAAATAGAACAACAAATAAATAAATAAATTTAATGAGATAATTTAATATATATGATGGGATGGTGAAAGTTCAATGTTACAATGCTCTATTTTTGTGTTTTTACTTATTAATTCACAAGATTTAAAGTTACTTTTGAAATATTCTTGTGTTTGTAGGTAAACATGAAGACTATAAAGTTAATGGAATAATTGGTGTGCAAATCGAAAGCCAAGAGATGAAGAAACATAGCTGAAGATGTCGTTGGATATTGCTAAATTCAAGCACGCATAACTTGAGTTAGGAAAAAATTTATGAGGCTCATAACCAGTCAACCGCTCTCAAAAAATTGATGGTGAAAATTAAGAAATTATGTTGTCATGGGCGCAACCGATGCCGTGACCTATGTTTTGATAAAATTTTACTTAATTCTAATGGGTCCAAAAAAGGGATTAACCCTGGAACTAAAAACAACTTTTATAACAACAATCAAGGACAAAAAATGACAAGCTTGCAGCATTCCAAAGTATTTCCAACATCAAAATCATTTGAATTCAAATGCTTAATTCAATTTTTTTAGGAATCAATGAGGTTGCAAGGCTAATTCATTAATGACCTACTTCGCGTGATGGAATTTGTGCAAGTAATCGTTTTTTTTAGTTTGTAACCTAGTTGTGGTACTCAATCTTGAACCCTTTAAGTTCTTTTAAAGTAAACTTGTGATTTAATTAGTTAAATGATTAGATTGTGTTTAAATCTAATTTTAATAACATATTGTTTTGGTTTCTTTTAATCATTAAGTGTTTGGTTCATATAGAATTAAGATTACATTCCTGAATTGATGATTGTAGAAATAGAGTCCACTAAACTTTGATTTACAATCATCACTTAATTGAATCACTACAAGAAATTTGATCATTTACGGCGACATGCATCATTAGCGGCGACACTATTAGTGGCGACTTATTAGCGGCGACGTGTCGCCGCTATTGATCCTCGATCCGTTTCATTTTTATTCACTCAGATTTGGCCGTTGATAATGTTATAGATCTAACGGTCAAGGTATTATCGTACAGTGACCAATAGCGGCGACACTATTAGCGGCGACATGTCGCCGCTATTGATAGCAGATCCATTAAAACCTTATCTGCCTTCACTTTCCCTCTTTCCCTCCACACCACACCCATACCCGCGCCATTCTTCCCGCCAGCCACCATTCCGGCGACCACCACTCCACGACCACCATTCCACCCACCACCTTGCTCAACCTTCGGCCACCACCATCCCTCAACCTTCGACCACCACCATCTCTCGACCTCACCCTAGAACTCACCCTCTCCACCTCACCCTCAACCTCCGGCCACCACCGTAAACCTACTGCTGCTCCCGTTTTTGCTGCTACCGTGGACCTCGACCAACGTTGTCGCCTCTTTTGTCTACCTTTTGTTGCCTTCAAAACAACTTAGAAGGTAAGTTTTTTTTTTGTTTAAACACAAATTTATGTTTGTTTATGTTAATTTATGGTTGAAACATGTTTAGATTTTTATATATAGTAGGTTGAATAAAATTTGGTTAAGGATTTGTGTAATTTTTCGGTTTTTATAAAAAATTATTCAAGATGGTGAACTAGTGAGATGGATTTAGGTATTTTGGGCATTTGATGTAGAAAACTTGTTATAGATTTAGATGTATTTGGGTATTTTATCTAGACTTCTTGTTTAATTGGTTAAAAGATATTTAGATGTTGATGTTTAGTTATTTGAATAAAACTTGTTAAAGCATTTGTGTAATTTTTAGGTTTTAATTATAAATTATTCAAGATGGTGAATATTAAGATAACATTTATTATTTGTGATTCATGCTTAGTTTAGAAATATATTTATGTATGTTGTAGTTTTGAACTAGATGGATTTGATATTTAATTACTTAAAATTCAATTGAAAATTGTTTAGATGTATTTAGGCATTTGATGTACACTTTTTGTTTAAATGGTTGAAAAATATAGACTTATAACACTCCACTAGTAATTTATGCTTAGTTTAGACTTATACATTTTTTGGTTGAAAATTGATTAAAAATTATTTAGACTTATAAAATAGTTTACTTTATTGCAATTCATTCAAAGAATTTCAAGAGATGATATCACTGTGGATTGTTTTGGTATGCCTCATGGCTGATGTCATGAGTCATGGAGGTGATGGCGCGGGTGATCCACCACTTTCTCCATTTGGCGGTCCCGAAAGTCACGCATTAGATGGTAATTATTATTATAATTTATTTATTCACTATGTTTATTCAGTTATTGTAACTAATGAATTTTTATTATAATTGCAGGTACGCCTTCTCGAAAAACAAGAGGGAAGGCGAAAAACAAAAAACTACAGCAGGAGATGACGAAAAAAGGGGGACCTTTATCTCTCACTTTTGATAGAGCTGCCACGTATACCCCTGTCGGTGAACTTAATGATATGTTTGTTCGCGAGGTGGGGATATACATGGAGGCTAATTATCCTTTTAATGTACGTTCTTATGATAATCTTTCCGATGCTCAGAAGAATGCCTTGGAAGAGCATATGGCGGTAACGTTTTATAAGTTAAATATTTGTTATTTATTTTTACATAACTAAATTTTTCTTTGTTTAACTTAAATGTAGCAACGGTTTGACTTTAATGAGATTTTGCGAGATCGTGAATGCGCTCAGATAGAGGGTGGCATTCAGTCGATCTTTCTCAAGCGATTCAGAGACCGGAAAAATATTGCAAAACAACACTTTGATCGTGTTGGAGGATATGAAAATGTAGAACAAGCAAGGCTCAACCCTCCAACGGGCATGAATCATGAAAATTAGAGGAAAACTGTTTACTATTTCATGATTGACGCATTTAGAAATGCGTCAAATTCAAACAAAACAAATCGTCAACAACAAAAATACACAAACCGTGGTGGGACTGCTTCATATAGTAGTTATTGTTACAAGAATGTAGTGCTTTAAATTTATATCTTTGTGTATTATATATAAGTATATTTTTAATATATAGTATACTTTTTAATGTTAAACAGAATAAGAGCAGACTTGAAACATTTCATGATGCTCATACCGGTAAAGATGGGACCTTTGATAGCGAGGTAGCGGAACAACAATATGTAAGTATTTATAAAGAGTATAGTTTTCAAATGTATATATATGTATAGATATGTTAATCTATTTTTTTAATTAATACAGAACTGATTAAAGGAACGATTTGATGAGCTAAGTCAATCCCAAAATGAAGAAAGTGTTTCGTCAACGCCGAATGAAGTTGATATTTTTGAGTCGGTGTTGGGACAATGACATGGACATATCAGGGGGATTGGGCGTAAACCATCATCATCTGCAGGGTCGACTTGTTTTGTTCATGATCAGGAACAAACACCTCAGTCATTTACACAGGTAATCGTATCATAGTAGGTTTAGGTAATTTTGACTCTTTGTCGCTAAAATAGACTTATGTTATCTAAGTTTAAGTTTAAAGTTTAAACGGGTTTAAATGGGTGAAAATGACATTATTTGAGTTTAAACGGGTCAAAATGACTTAAGTGTTAAGTGTATCATAGTGCATTTAGGTTATTTTGACTATTTATGGCTAAAATATACTTAAAATATCTAAGTTTCCGTTTAAACGTGTAAAAACGGGTCAAAATAACTTAAAGTTTGATATGTTAAGTGTATAATAGTGGGTTTAGGTTATTTTGACTATTTATGGCTAAAATATACTTAAATTATTTAAGTTTTCGTTTAAACGGGTCAAAATAGATGAAAATGACATGATTTGAGTTTAAACGGGTCAAAATAACTTAAGTGTTAAATATATCATAGTGTGTTTAGGTTATTTTGACCCTTTATCGCTTAAATATACTTAAATTATCTAAGTTTTGGATTAAACGGGTCAAAGTGTGTGAAAAAAACATGATTTGTGTTAAAAACAGGTTAAAATGTTTCTATAAGTATATTAAGTGTGTTTGGTTCATTTTGATCCGTATGACTAAAGTAAACTTAAATCATCTAGTTGTTAGTTTAACATGTTCATTTTGACACTTAATATAGTTAACATTGAATGTGTTATATTATAATATATACATTGTTAAAATATAGCAATTTATAATGTGTATTTTGTTTTGTAGGATCAAATTTCAAGTCTATTTCAAAATCTAAATTTTATGTCACAACTTACACAGATTATTGCTTCGCAAAAGGCTTCAAATCAAGGCGAAGAAGATGATTCAGATGAGGGGGATGAATAGCGTATTTGATGAGTAGGTTAAGTTTGTTTTTGAGTAATTTAGGGTTAATGTAGGTATGTTTAAGTTAAACAATATATAACCTACTTATGTTTAAGTCTTATGTTTAGTTTTATGACTAGATTATTTAATATTGTTTATGTAGATGTGAAAATTTTATGTCGTTTATGAACACTAGTTTATTTTGTGTTATTGGGAAATCTAGATATTTTTTATATGTGTATTAATAGGTTGAAAACCTAGAAATTTAAAAATATTTAAAAAAATATTTAAAAAAAAGTGACCATTAGCGGCGACTTGTCGCCGCTAAAAGTCTCCAATGAATTTTTTTATTTAATCAAATAGCGGCGACATTGTCGCCGCAAATGACACTATTAGCGGCGACATTGTCGCCGCAAATGACACTATTAGCGGCGACATCATTAGCGGCGACTTATTAGCGGCGAAAAATTGATCAATAGCGACAAACTAATAGCGGCGATTTATTAGCGGCGACATGTCGCCTCTAATACTTTTAGCGGCGATTTTGGCCATTAATAGCGGCGACAATTGTCGCCACTAATGGTCGAAAATTTTGTAGTGAATCTTATTACGTATAAAGTCACCAACTTCTTATTAGGTTGAACTAAGATAACATTACTTTGTCAAATCAGAATCTCGAAGTGAGTTGTTTTTCTCCAAGTTTTGATTTCGTTATTTTCACAATTACTAAAATAACCAACAAATAAACTTTCTTTTCCATGTTTAGTTTATTCAGCTACATCGTTTTTAGCACTTTCTCCTGATTTCTTATAGTTGTTGTTACAAAGATTCAAATGGTTGTTGGTTGTTGTTATAAGGATTCAAATGTAAGATCAAGTAGTTATAAAAGATATAAATAGTATTTTCTTGATTTGTCATATATTTTCCTAAATCATGCATTAGTTTCAATTATGGTTGTTATAAGGATTCAAATATAAGATCAAGTGTCTGGTATCATGCAATACAACACTAAATATTATTTATAAGCTTATTTAATGAAAAAGACTTTTAGAGTTAATAATGAAGAAGGTAAGAGTTATTGATATGACTTAATCTTGGTATCATGAATTTATGATTTGACATGAAAATATGGCATGAGTTTAATATAAGTTAATGGATTCGAACTTATAACTAAGCAGATTGAAGTCAAAAATATAAACATATTTGGTTATATCAATTGGTCTCGCTGAACTTGAAGCGTTCATGGGTTGACTCATTGTTTATAAACTTTAAGTTGTATTTTTTGTTGAAACTTAAACTCATTTTGTATTTTATGTTAAATTTTAATGTAGAAATAAATGTCAAGTTTTGTAACATAAAATACACAAGTTTGAGCATGCATAAACACACAAGTTTAACTAGTGGCTCAATTATTCAACTAAATTATTATAAATTAAACTTTTTTGGAATTTGGATACATCTTAGACGAAACTATTAAGTTTATTGAAATTTATAGATATAGGTTCGTACTTCATGTATTATATGGTTTGAATAATAATCGTTTATAATTATAAAATGATACTTCAAGATAATATATAATTAAAAATCGTATAAGTAGCTATTTTAAATAATAAAATAATAATATCATTTATTTACATTTTTTAAATAGTGTATTTTTAAGTTGTTTTCTTAAAGTTTCGATCTTTTTTTAAACATTTCATTTGAAATTTTTTTAAGTACTGTCATTTTTATAAGAAGTTCCTTATATGAGAAAAATTCCTTGCTTTATGACATTTTTGTTTTTTGAAAAAGTGTGTTTTCTAATAAAAAAATCAGGTTTTTAGTTTATTAAAAATTCTGTTTTTAAATTTAGAATAAATATGAATAATATTATTACTATTTAATATCATTAATAAATAGTACATTTGATTTTCTAGTGACATATAGCAAAATAAGTGTGAAAAGATGACATTTGGCAAAAATTATTTTGCTTTATGAGTGTAATATCCTGTCAAAATTTGATTTCCGACGGATTTCTAACGATCGCTTTTTGTTTGTTTGTTTTCAAGGTTAAACGTTATTTTTCCAACCATCTTTACATGAAATACTTTAATTGCGTGCCAAATTATATAAATTGTACTCATATGTAAGTACATGTGTACCATGAGAACCTATTATCAAAAACATTACTATCATTCATGTAACCCCCCCAAAATCTTCTTATCAATGACAAGTTTTAACAATTGAGCGATACTAATATGGGGAATTTAACCCTAAAAGCCTCTATAAAAGGAAAGGTGGCCCACAACCCACCCTTCCTTTGTTGTTTCTTCAGTTGTATAAAAGAACAATGTTATGAAAACCGGACCGGACGGTCCGATCGGGAACCGGACTCCAAACCGGTCCTGTTCGGTGCTTAAAACCGTTTTGACGTTGAACCGGTGGTCGGACCGGTCGAACCGGCGGTCGAACCGGAAACCGGACCTGTTGAACCGGTGGTCGAACCGGTTTTTTATATAATTTTTTATTTTTGAGTAATTTTTTACATATATTTATAAAAAATAATTATAATTTTATCCGGTTCTTATATCCGGTCCGACCGGTTGAACCGGTCCGACCATCGGACCGGTAAAGCGTCCGGTTCATTGTCCGGTCCGGTTCTGAAAACATTGTAAAAGAATAAAGAAAGAAAACACGAGTAGTTTGAAAGGATAGAAAGTCAGAGAGAAAAAACTCATATTAAAGTAAAAAAGATCTCAAAGTGAAATTAGAGCTTCGTTTCTATGGTTTGTTCAACTACTCGTCAAAGTTAAGTTCTAGATGTTCTTCTATACATGTTGATTTTAATGTTTGGGGATGATATGCATACTCCATCATGATTTTGATAAAGTTGGCTGGATTTATACGTAAAGCTTGTAACTTTATGTAATATTACTAAGGTTTATAAAGTTTTACATATTGATGTCCACACATGAATATAATACACGTTAAACCTTAAAAGATAAATGATTTTAATTGAGTATATGGGTATAAAAAGTTGAAATAGTGTAAAATCGAACAGTGGGTTATTTAACCTTTCCATAAGAACACAGCCTTCGTAATTGGATTATTGATGCTCCATAACTAGCCAAAGACATGGTAAATGGAAGGTCTTATCAAGTGCTAATTTATAAAGCCCCTATAATTTATGGAACCTTCGAATATGAATCTTTGATGCTTCGTAATAGGTGTGTTACTTCGCATCTCATGCCACTTAGTTAGATTTCTTAGTTGATGATCTACATAGAAATAGCCCAGGATTATATATGTGGGCACAGTCTTTGCATCTGATTATGCCTCCGTATCGCACACCACTTGGACAGATTTGTGGCATCCGAAAAATTTTCGTTTATATTTTATCAGAATTAGTTAAATTTTGGGATAAAAATTTCTTTCAACAAGGGATGATGTGACATCCTATATTTTTAGGTTATTTTTCGACTAAAACAAATATTATTTTTCTATCATACATGCATGCATTTAAAGATGTTTAACTAAATGCATCAGTTATTGCATGAACTTTCATGTAATAGTAATTCGGAAAATTACTGAATCACATGCGAGTTTATCCCGAGCGTTGGTGATTTATCAAAATGACTTTCAAACAAATATACTTGGCAAGAAATTATATATTATATGATTCAATTTTTAGCTTTGTTTTGAAAATTATGAATTTTTAGCATTTACGCATTATCCCGTAGTTACGAATTTTATAGTCTAATTATTATAAAAATGGCTTCAAACTAATATAATACATATTATTAAATGTATTTAGTGTTTATATGATATTACATGATCGTTCTATAATTTTAATGTAGGAAAATCCAACCGCGTAACATTTAATCGTTTTATAAAAATTAGAGGGGCTACTTCTATAAAAAATAATAATAAAACAAAAACCCAACCTCCCAACCCTAATTCCCGATTCCCCCAACCCCCTCCTTCACCTTGCACAACACACACACATATTCAAACACACTTTTGGAGCTTAATCTTGCAATTGGTTGGTGATTTTAGGTGTTACTTGCATCAAATTCATTACTTTTGTATCTTTTGATATTTACTTGTTTGGTTCTTCAAATTCATTATTTGGCTTCTTTGAGCTCTCAATTATGCTTCTTTTAGCTTGAAACACCTATGAAACAAAACCACTACAAAGGAAACTTATTCCATCATAATAATAATAATGTAAAACCACGTATTTAAGAATAGTAAAACGCGTATACTAAGTCATTAGAGCCAGTGGCATTGATTTGATGGTTAATGGTTATGGGGGAGGTGCCACACGAGAAAGGGTGCGGGTATAGTGGTGCTTGGTGGTGAAGGTTTTTCTAACGATGGTAGTGTTTTATAGTGGTACTAACAGTTGTGGTGCATGGTATTATAGGAAGAAGGTTTTGATGTGATAGGTTTGGAGGCGGTTTTGGTGTTGAATGATAACAATGATTATGTTAGTGTTTTTGGACAGTGGTGGAGTGGCAATTAGGCAATGGTGGCGTCGTGGCTGTGGCTTGGAACTGATGGTGGCCGGTGTGCTAGGTACGCATAGAGAGAGATTAGGGGAGAGAGAGAAAGACTATGGGAGATCGAGGAAAAAATAATTAAGTTATTTTTTCTAAATTGTATCTTTAATGGATAACTAAATCGCTAACGGCCCACCGACCCACCCGATTATTTACATTACTTGAGTATGTTTAAACTTGGAGCACTAGGCTTGCATCTCCACGTAGGAAAGCTCGTAGATCAAACTATCCCCATCAGTCTTGAACCTGATACCATCTTCAGGAGAAAATATCACCTTAGGTGAGAAAACCCAAAGGCCAACTATGTTTTGTCACGGGTTGGTATTGAACCCAAGACCACTCCCAATTTTTATGATGTGTTGTGGTACATCACATCAACCATTTGGGTTGAGGTTTATTAAGTTTTCTAAATTTATATAAGTTATGTTTTTTGAATATTTTTTAATGATTTTTATATTTTAATTACGTAATCACTCCCTTAAAGAAATAAAGCTATATAATTGACCCTTATACAAATTTAGTTTTTTAAGAAAATTAAAAAGAAAAATTGAACAATGTTAGTGGAACGTAGTTGAATGTAAAAAAGATTTAAAACCATAGTAGTTAAATTGAACATTTTTAAACCATTCGATGAAAAGGGTTAATACCACCATATCACAGGACTAAAACCGTAAACTAACTCTATTATAGTTTAAGGACGTACCGTTGTAACACCCCATCTAGGCTAACATGCATGTCGCTATTACACGGTAATCAAAACATATGATATAATTACATTTAATTAAATATTCTAATGGTGAGCTTATTTCCCTTCAAGTTATTTTATAATTAAATGTGTAAATTCTTTAGTTGCCGACAAAATGAAAATTGTTGTCTGTAATTACAATGAAAAACTTAAAAAAATTTAACTTTTACTTTTTTATGAAAATTTTATCAGAGAGAAAGATAATCAAGCAATGTTATATATTTAAATTATTTGAAATTATACTTTAGTTATATTATATATTTAAATATACTTTAGATAGTAAATTACTATTATAAATTATTTAAATATTAAATTAAATCCTAACTAAAAAGAAAAACAATGAAAAAAAATAATATTTGTTTCGTGAAAATAGAAGACTTTTCTATTTTAATATCAAAACTAAACATTTTAAAAATTATTTTTATAAAATTTTCCAAAAGAAATTAAAAAGATATTCCTGAATAGCTAAAACAATTCATATTTAAACAATATTTTAATTATAAACGAAAGAATTGAAAAAAGAAAAAACAATTAAAAAGTATTGTTTAAAGTATCTAATGAAGATAAGAGAAAAAAATAAAAGAAAATCTAAAAAATACATTAGTTTAATAAATACTTTTTCAACTGAACATTTTTAGTAAATAAAATTTCTAACTACATCTTTTTATTTAAAAACTCATTATAAGATAAGTTTTTATTTAATTATGGAAATTAATTAAAACAAAGCGATTCTAAAAAAAAGCTGACGTAGGATGCATGGTACGTTATAAACCCCTAGAGTTATTATTTATATATTTCATAATAAATTAAAAAAAATCTACATCTTTTTGGAAATATATTAAACATATCTACAAGTAACGAACAACAAAGATTAACATAAAGTTTGTAATTCAAATCCAACACAGATCAAATCCTGAATAGATATATATCCACAAAAACAGATCAATTCAAATTTTTATCTATAAATACAACCTTATTTTTGCAATTATGTTATTCAATTCATTCTTCAACTCAACACAATGGCGGGTGGTGTAATCTCTCCCGGTAACTCAAAAGCTTACCCCGGAAATCTCACATGCAAAGTGCTGATAACATGTCTCGTGGCGGCCTGCGGCGGTCTGATCTTCGGCTACGATATCGGGATCTCAGGGGGCGTGACGTCGATGGGTCCGTTTCTCCAAGAGTTCTTCCCTGAGGTGTACAAGAAGGAGTCGGAGACAAAAGCTTCTAGCAACCAATATTGCAAGTTTAACAGTACCACTTTGACAATGTTCACATCGTCATTGTACTTGGCGGCGCTTATCGCGTCATGTGTGGCGTCGTTCGTGACGAAGGCGTGGGGCCGGAAGATCTCCATGCTCATCGGTGGTGTTACATTCTGCATCGGAGCACTCTTCAATGGCTTTGCTTTTGCAGTGTGGATGCTTATTGTTGGCCGTATTCTTCTTGGTGTTGGGATTGGATTTGCTAATCAGGTAACTCAATAATAATAATAATAATAATAATAATAATAATAATAATAATAATAATAATATAACATTTTAATTTTTCATATATTATTTTCACTGGTGGATATATTGTATCTTAACCTACTGTATTTAATATTGCAATATTCTTAGGCATGTTTGGGATTGCTAATTTTAGTTAAAAAATAATTTTAATAAAAAAACTTATTAACATATGAATTTTCAAAAGAAATCCAAAAAAAGTATTTATATTAGCTTATAAATTAAAACGTTGTAAGATGACTAAAAAGAACATACTTTTAAAATTGATAGATAGTAAAGTGGTATAATAAAATTTTGAACAAAAAATAGTTTTTAAAAGTTAATAAATAACATATATTTCTTATTTTTCAAAACATCCTTTTTACCCAGATATTTTTTTAACTTATTAACTTCTCAAAAATTAATAAGGCAAAAGTAAAGAGAAAATAAGCAATCCCAAACACCACCTTATATAGTAATAAACTAATAATGCATGATTCTATATATTTTACTATTGTTGTTACGTAAAGGTTTGATCTGATGAATGTGTATTACTTAATTCTCTTGTGTTCATACATATTATATAAACAGTCAGTGCCTCTATATCTTTCGGAGGTGGCTCCATACAAGTACCGTGGTGCATGCAACGTGCTGTTCCAACTCTCGATCACCATGGGGATTCTAGTCGCCAACGCCGTAAACTACGGGTTCGCGCAAATCAACGGGGGCTGGGGCTGGCGTCTGAGCTTGGGCGGCGCTATAGTCCCTGCGATCATCTTCATCGTGGGCTCATTATCCCTCGCGGACACCCCCAACTCCCTCATCCAACGCGGTAAGCTCCAAGAAGCCAAACAAAGATTGCTAAGCATCCGAGGTGTCGAAAACGTCGATCAAGAGTTCGATGATCTCGTTGAAGCAAGTGAGCAGTCTAAAAAGATCAAGAGCCCATGGTTCAATCTTCTTAACCGAAAGTATAGACCACAAGTGTTCTTTGCAGTTGCCATCCCCTTCTTCCAGCAGCTAACTGGTATGAATGTGTTCATGTTTTACGCTCCGGTTTTGTTTAAAACGATGGGGTTCGGGGATAACGCGTCCCTCCTTTCCGCTCTCATCACCGGGTCCGTTAACATGCTCGCGACGATCGTTTCGCTTCTCTTGGTAGATAAATTTGGAAGAAGGTTTTGGTTTCTTGAGGGTGGCTTGCAAATGTTAATATGTCAGGTAATATATATAACAAAACTAGGGTTTTATGTTAAGTATTATATATGAAAGTTCTAGATTAAACAAAATTAGGGTTTTATGTTTAGTATTATATATGAAAGTACTAGATTAATTAAATACTTATGATAATATTAATTATCTTGGTGCATGTTAATTTTGTAGGTTGTGATTACGACCGCGATTGCTTTTAAGTTTGGGATAAGCGGAAACCCTGGGGAGCTCGAAAAGTGGTATTCGACCCTCGTGGTTATAGCCATTTGCATATACGTTGCTGGATTCGCGTGGTCTTGGGGTCCGTTGGGTTGGCTCGTGCCTAGTGAAATATTTCCGCTCGAGATCCGGTCAGCAGCGCAAAGTGTTAATGTTTCGGTTAACATGATCTTCACCTTTTTCATCGCGCAAATCTTCCTCCAAATGTTATGTGCTCTAAGGTAAAAGTTATAGTTTATTATTTAAGTTGATCGCGCATATTTAATTATTTATAGTCTTGTGCTTTTAGTTTGTCCTGTTATCTAATGTATTAATTTGTTTTGGTTTTTAGGTTCGGATTGTTTATATTCTTTTTGTTCTGGGTGGTGGTGATGACGATTGTTATTCATTTATTCTTGCCGGAGACGAAGGGAATTCCGATCGAAGAGATGGCCGGAATTTGGAAAGATCACTGGTATTGGAAAAGATTTGTTCCGATGGCTGATGAAGAACTAGTGGAAGTTAAGGATACAAACAAGGATGTAGAAAATAAACTATAAGTTTAGGGTTATATTTGGTTTTGGTTAGAACATATCTTTAATATTAAGTTGAGTTTGAATTTACTTACGTTTAGGGGATTTTTGGTTATAAGTGCTGGTAGTTTTATATTATGTCAAGTACTTTATTTTAGTATTTTATTCTTTATTAAATATTTTTATTGCTTTATGATTTTTTATGAAAATTTAAGACTTTATTGTAAAATATCGTAATTTAATAGATGAAGATATATGCCGTTTAGAAAAAAGATGAAGATATATACACTTCAACTATTTTGAATAACCATATAGTAATCAATTGAGGTTCCGGTGTTATTAAACTACACAAAATCTTATACGTAAATCAACAAAGATTTCTCCAAAATAATTTTGTTAGATTTTTAGATAAAATAAAAAAAGGAATTGTTCTTAATCTCTAACTTCACAATTGTTTATGTTTAGGATTCTACTTCTAGTTTTTGCTTGATTCTTAATTAATAGTAAATTAAATGTACTCCACAACTAATATTATTATTAACAATATTTATACTAAAAAAGTTAAGTTTAAGTAAAAGGTTTCCACTTCAAGAAATTGACAATAGTTATATTAAAGATAATAATAATATAATCTAACATACAAAAGATTAAGAAAAACGTTAATCTAACTCCTATATACTATAGGAGCTAAATAATAATCGCTAATATTTTTGATAATTTTCTTAATAGCTGATAATATCTAAATGATTTATAACATTAACTATTATTAAGCCTCTCGCGTTGCGACGTGAGGCGTGAAACCGTGCCAACTAATATTAATTTAATATCATTATCAACGACCATTAACACCGAAATAAACTCGTATTAAAAAAGATATAAAAATGAAAAAGTAAAAGCACACGAGAAGTAAACATAAAAATGTTGAACCACGTACGTGAAACGTAAAATATTAAAAACAATAACTAAGTCGATCTAGGACTCGTGCGTTGTGACGGGGTCATTAAACGGAAAAAAAATAGGTGTAAAAATATTAAATCACACACGGCATGTTAATTCGTAGAATTTAGATCGAAACGTAAAACGAAAAATTTGTAAAATATAAAATATATAGGGGACCAAAGTTTAGAGTGAGAAATTATAGGGGTTAAATTATGAAAAAAATGCAAAAGTATTAGAGTTAAAAGTAAAATTACGATAAAAAGTGTTTCAAAAATACGTACAGCCCATTAAAATTAAAGCACAAACTATGATGTACATAGATTTTGATAATTAATAATATATATAATTTGTTACATGTACATGTAAAAAATTCTATTCATGCGGTTCAATTGAAAGCTAGTATCTTTTATAGTTAAGAGAGCTAAACGAAAAAAAAAAAGGTAAATAAGTTTTGATCTCATATTAGTTTTTGGGGAATCAATTTATCTTCTGCTATAAGAAACCATCAAAACTTATAACAATCAGATACACAGGTATCCGTATATTTTTTTTAAAATACAGCCAAAATCAATTGAAGTCGAAACAAAATGCAACGAGATTGCAAATGTCATGTAAATTTAACATTTACATAGTATACAACTAGATGTCTATTTATAAAATGTAACCAAAACCAAGCTCATTTAGTTTTCATTAAATACATATATAAAAATATTTGTCCGCTATAATCAAACTATACAAAACCTATATATGAAATCTACTTTTGCCTAAACACCATTTAAAAAATAAAAAAAAATAAAAATAAAAAAAATAATAATAATAATAATAATAAACTATCGGTCATCGCCCCTCTTCATACCAAGGCTTATTTGAAAGGGATTCGGTCAATTGATGCTCTCCAACCAAAATTATTTACCTTAATTGGAGCTCACGCAATCTAAACGAATTTAAAAAAGTCAAAATGGCAGCATATTAGCTTCAAACGGTTTTCGCAACTCCTTAATTGAAAGAGAACTAAACCTGTGGCTCACTTGAAACTATGTTAACTCATTTCGTGTCCAAGACTCGTTGCCTTGACTCGTTGCGATCCACCAACCACTGCTCTAACTCACAACCAAACATTTTGAGCTCTCACACTATTGCTACTATTCGGTTGTTCGTTCTGCATCGACAGTCTATCTTTGGCCTTGGTTCTCGCCATTGCTTGATACAATGTTGACTATAAATCTCGCTAGGGCTTGATAAAAACTCGGCTATACAACTTTCACTTGGAATTGCTACTTGTGCATTCGGTTAGCTTACACTATGACTTCGATACTTGTATTTTTCGTAAACCCTGGTTTCTTGTCACGCGTCTTTGGTTGGATTTATACATTCCAACTTAGAACAAAAGAACAAAACTAAAGTAACACACTGAACTCATCAAACAATTAACTAGTAATCATTCAAATCAAATTTTAAGTGTTACATAAACCAAAGCAAACCGTTCAATTCAACCAGTTTAAGATTTATGTGGTTAGGTCAACATTTACATTTTGAAAAACTAAGTCTTAATAGTTCACTGAGCAGATTGTCCGAAAAACCACCGTATAAATCAAACCAACATAATTTAGCTTCTTCCAATTGTAGCAAATGTTTGCCTGATATTCATGAATGAATGATATGTTGGTCGACATAACCGGTCAGGTTTTCGCTGAAACTTGTTTGAACGAATATGCACCTATTTAACAAGTTTTTTTGCAACATAAATGCTAAACGGTTAGCTTATAACCCATACGTATATGCAGTTATACGGTTGTCAAGACCGATTAACAGAACAAATTATCTCCAAATCAGAAACAAAAATGAGAAAACAAAGCTATTATGAGAATAGATTTTACAATTTCTGCTCGCTTCTAACAGCTTCAATGGCTGTCTTATTTTACACTAAATGCAGCCTAATAACTAAGAAGTGAATAGACAAAACTACCCTTCTCGTATTCAGGTCACAACAATGTCTCAAGACAAGATTTTGGATACACTTTATGTCCTTTTTGCATGTCATACATATGTAAACTAAATGCTAAAACGACATCGCTTTCCCATCAAAACTTTGAACCTCACATCCATCTATTAAATATGAGAGGAATGTAACTGAAATAACTGAAAAAATCTCGATGTTCTTTTATACCTCTTTTCCTGTGTCCCCTTCATTGCAGCTTTAACTAGATGCTCCAGCTGCAGCGCCTTTCTCGTATTCACTTTGTTCTTCTTTTGCAAACTCCTCGATCAATTCACGTTGTCTTTCAGTTAGGTTTCTGAGACCAAGTATAATAAATTATATTTCAACCAACTTACCAAAAGCGTGAAACTAAAACAATAACACGATAAGATAAATCAATATCACAGGGAGAGTAAAGAATGTACGTTGGCATGCTGACGTTGAAGTGTACATATTGATCTCCATATGAGTAAGAATTTTTGGTTTTAATTCCTGATAAAGAACAAATGAAAAGGTTTACATGGACTAGTAGGTAGAAAAAATAAAATAGTATAAATTTTGTTGAATTCCTCGTAAACCCATATAAAAATAAATTAACAAAAATGAAAATAAAAATAGCAAATATATATTATCATTACAGCCTACCTTTCCCCTTTAAAACTACTTTTTGGCCTGGTTGGGTACCAGGACGAACCTGCATACAAAATTAAATTAACTTGTGAGGAATTGCAACAAAGCATTTCATGTCATTGTTATTGATAATTTTTCAAGGATATAACAAGAGTGGACCTTGAGGACAACATCTCCCGTCAATGTAGGGACCTGAATCGTTCCTCCCAAAATTGCCTGCAGAAGGATAGAAGATAAATGTTTTCTATAAAATCCAAAGTTCCATGCAAACTTGAGACGGATTTTTGACCTTGGTTCATAATCAATTACCTGAGTGATATTCAGAACGGCATCCACATGAATGTCTGATCCTTCTCTTCGAAAAATAGGGTCTTCTCGCACCTAAAAAGTTACCAAGGTATACATAAATTCACAATTAAGAAAAAGATACAACTTCCAGTTTGAGGCTTTGTGTGTGCGCATGCATATGTGTATATCATACAAATGTGTATAGGCATAACCACATACACATGTGCATTCTATACCGATCTTCACGTACACGTTTCTTCGCACTTTATAGTGTCATAACGTATCAAAATAGACATATATATGCATGTTAAGTAGATCAATATTAAACGCACACATGTATACAGCATAAGCAATGGATCCTTAAACCAATAGCCACACAACAAGATGTTACCTTGATAACAACATAAAGGTCACCAGGCTGGTTGCCATCTGGATCTGCTCCGCCACTTCTAGGCAACCGTAATGTTTCATCTGTGTCCACACCTGTATATTCCAAACAATGATGAGTCTGAAAAGATCACACAGTAGGATGCAGAGATATTTTCACGCGCAAATGATATTTCTTAGTGTGATTGTTTTCACAGATGATCTATATTTATGTTTGCTGTATTCAGAATTTTACATATGAACATCTAACAATTATAGCACATGTGTCCTTAATATGATGGGGAATAAGATGTTCAAATTTTGTTCAAGTGTCACCTTTACTTATATCATGAAGGAAAATCGACTTCAAAAGAAAAAAAAAAGATATATGAAAAAAAAACTATTGTAACCCCACAGTATGCAAAAATATTGACAACACAAATCATAACAATAAAGTACCTGGCATTATATTTACTTTCACAGACTTTGGTCCTCTCACGACCCTATCTCCATTGCATGACTTGCATACGCTCTGTAAGCCAACCAATATTATATGTCAAAGACTCAAAGTCAACTATTTTTAAACTTACTTAGAGCAGCAGCATAAGACAGAAACACAGGAAGCATAAAACAACGTTAATGTAGACTGCACGTATGTAACATGCTTCATGTGCTTTGCCGATACCATTCAGCTTTCAGGTCACCCAAAAAAACAATGCAACAGTCACGCGCACATACAGATGCATACATACATATATGTGTATGTGTGTGAGTGTATGACACTATGTATATGTTTGCATCCGTTGTTACTTTAATGTTGTAATTCGTTTCCCTCTTTTGATCATTAATCACCTTACAGCCAAAGTAAAACACTATATAAAAGCTCTACACTATCTATCCAGATCATATATCCGAATGACAAACTCTAGCTAACCTGTATGCGCGCAAAGAAAAAAAATGATACTTGAAATGATACTTGGATTTGTAAATTAAATATTTGGCACATACCTTGACAAATCTACCACTTCCACGACATTGAGGGCATGTGACCTGGATTCTAAATGGGCCAGTTTGACTGATTGTCTGCAGATTGTGAGGAAACACATGTTAGCCTGAATATTTATTAAATACACAAAACATATGATAAAAATAGTATGATACAAACCATGCCTGCTCCTTTACACCGCCTACAGGTCTCGGGCTTTGTTCCAGGAGGAACACCAGTTCCACCTGTCAATGGTCACAAAAAATTAATGAGCATCATTCAGCAACAACAGCAGCTAATTAGAAAAAAGTAGGCAATTTAAATAATTGAACGGGTACATCATACCACAAGCTTCGCAAGGAAGCTCAGTCTGAAAGACCACATTTTTTGTACATCCCTGAACAGCCTCCATAAATGAAAGTTCAAGGGCTACCTGTGCATGATGGAAAAAAACATTAAGACATCAGATGACAAATCAAACACATGAAAAACACTGGAAATTAAAAAATACAAAAAAAATCAAGACCTTAGCATCCTTGCCGGTAAGGTCCCTAGCAAACGGCCCAAAACCAAAGATCTGTTCCAACCAACACGCACAAAAAGAAGGTTATTATGAAAGAATAAGGGTATAGTTTAAAACAAAGCTGAATCCAACTCAAAAAGAAAATATTCACACATCAACCTCAAATTAACATGTCTAGAATATAAATAAGACATCTACATTTGCATCTAACATGAACTTTTATACTAGAAACTCAACCATCGGAAAAGAAGCAACAGCTTTACATTTATTAGGATAGTATGAGGCAGATGCAGATCAGCCACTGCATACAGTAAAAAATGCTAATAGCATAGGGCATGCCACAACAGGCATCCCTATTTGAAAAGAGGATGACTTAAAAAAACATGCATCTACAGCTTGAACATAATTTTAATACTAAACAATCTCCTATATAGTAACTAAATTGAGCAGAGAAGTGCTATCAAATTTAGATATCAAATCAGTAGTGTACTTAGAAACAATATAGAAAATAATCTTCTTCTCAGGAAATTTCAGTGATTTTTTTTTACTTCTTGTAGTTCATTGAACTGGCCTATTTCTTCTTTGTTATTAACTTTGTTTGATTTGTAGTGATAGTTTTTATTTTCTTAAGTACAATAGGTTGATATGATCAGTAGTCTTTCCATAATTTTCTGGTTTAATCTTGTGGTATCTTCACAATACACTTAAAAAGTTCACTGCTTGCTGCAATACATCATGTACAACTGTAGACATTTAACACTTTTTGGAGTGATCAAATGATGATGAAAGAAATATTGACTTGTAGTATACTAGTACACGTAGCAGTACAGTGTAGTTATTTTCTGCTGTAAAGCACGTTAAATTATATGTTTTTTTCTGATAACAACATTTTTATAGAACAGAAAGACTAAATAATGTCTGTTCACTGTTGCATACTTGCATATACTAATGAGACATACAAAAAATAATTAATACGTGATGACTAGTTCATTCATGTAAAGTATCAAGAACTCACATCATTGAGGTCTTGAAATGGATTGCGCCAATAACCAGCATCTGGGCCACCTCCACCATTAGCACTTGCTTCAAAAGTTTCATGGCCAAGCTATACAGCACAAATCAAAATGAGATTAAGTAGATTATACATGACAAAATGATAATGTAAACACAATGATTAACTGATATAGTAAGACTGCAAGAGTATAAAAACTATAAAGGCATCAACAACCAACTGGTGTAAACAAATATAGCATGGAAGAAAACAGCTATGAAATTGATTTGCTTGTACTGAATGACCTACCGGGAGCAACTTTGATATCTTTGTAACTTAAATCATAAGTTTACCCACATGTTATACGTTACAAACAGAGATAAACTGACAAAGTTATTCAACAAGGAAGTAAGAATCTTAGAACTATTATTCATATAACATAGTGTACCATATGCCAATTTCTGCACAAAACTATTAAAGAGATGGCGCTAATATTTTATAAAACAAAGCTAGTAATTGAACCTGGTCATATTGAGCTCGTTTCTCTTCATCTTTCAGAACCTGCAGTAATACAAGCAATTTATGAGATTTGTTCACATTATAGTCTCACACAAGGGCTCGTTGGTTTCAAAGGTGAGGTATACATCATTAAGATATTCTTGTTACAATTATCATGAAATAAAGAAAAATAAATTTCTTAATATAATAATGCAAATTTCTCACGTTTTTAAACAAAAAATTTGCTAAATTTAGAACTTAGGAGATATTCATTTGAAGACAGTAGAGCAGTTCAACTATAGAAAGAATCTAGAAGGACGTATCAAGAGTTAAATAACACCTTAGTACCTCGTATGCCTTTGAAATTTCCTGAAATCTTGTTTCTGCTTCTGGATCATCTTTATTTGCATCTGGATGCCACTTCTTGGCTAGCTAAGAATTCCAAATAGCACAAAATAATTCTTTATCAAAAAATAGCACAAACCAAACAGGACAAACTCACAAGGAGAAGTCTAGTAAATAGTTCCACTCATGTCAACAATTTGCCAAAGCAGAAAAAAAGTTATAAGAAAGATACAAACCCCATAATAGGCTTTCTTGATTTCTGATGCAGTTGCATTCTTACTGACTCCAAGTGTGTCATAATAATCTTTCGCAGCCATGTATGCTGGTGAACATAAGAAGATTAAAGTCAAGCAAACTGGAAAATTATTCAAATCCACAGAATTCTATCACTGTATAAATAAACTGTAAAACAAGAACCCAACCCCACAAATTTTATTCTTAATCTTCCCTACCTGACTACCTTAGTATCAAATCTCGAAAATGGATATTAAAATAACTGCTAAGTGGAAGAGTATTAAAGAACTAGATAAAAGAAAAGTGAGGAACTAATACATTGTGTTTTTAGTATGGTGTACATCCAACAATACCATTTATGTTTTAAGTATACAAACGAAAGCCATTAAAATGGTTTGTTGGCATCAAGGAGTTCGACAGGTGAACAAGGAGTTCGACGGGTGAACGAGCAAATCGATAGGTGAACGAGGAGTTCGACGGGTGAACGAGCAGTTCGAAGGGTGGACGAGGAGGGTCCAAGTAACTGATCATTGGGTTGTAACCTGAAACTGATGGATGACCGAAATGAATAACGGGCATGCCCCAAGGGAGGGATCATGTTAAATGTGGTCGTCAATGCCCAAAAGTTCAATGAGTGGATAGGTCCACGAAACCCATCTAGGGTGATGAAAGATCGTTGCAAGCTGAGATCAAGTCTTATGAGTGCTGCTTTAGCTTATTCCTAGAGTGATGGCTTTTATTTCGGGGTGTTGCCTCGGATGTGCAACAATGCATGCAAACGTGCATGTTTCAGTGGTGGAAGAATGTGGTGTGGCAAATGTTTCGCACTCGCATCTACTCATGTGTTGAACCGTTTGAGTTACTAGTCAATCCTTGCACATCCTTTAAGAGAGCCTCAACAACTTAAGTGTACACGGACTTCGCGCGTTCCACTGATCAAGAGTTGGGGCCAGTCGCATGACGAATTCATGGTAGAATGAAACCGGTTACTCATATCACTAAGCGGTATGAAATGGATGGTCATTGTGCAACCAAGGTCGACCTCAGTAGACCAAGTGACAAGAACCAACAATGTCTATACACTCAAAGTGCTAGAAGGTAGAGCGTAGGGAGAGAAAAAAAAAACACCTTCTGGATGCCATACCATTGTGATTGTAATGTCATAATGATGTAGAAAGTTTTAGGATGAAGTTACAAACTTCAACAATTCAATGCCAATTTGGTTAGTACAAGTTTCAAGTACATCTACTCTTCCATGTATCCATGGTCAAGAAAATAACCAAATCGACAAGAAGAATTCTTCCATGTGTGCACCGTTGAAACTTGAAAGAATATTAGCACATATTCCACTGGTTCAAAACTGTTTTAAAGTTTGTTGCCTTGTGCAAGAAAAGATGAAATTGTCTTGAACTTTCTACAAAGTAGTTATAATTTGTTCTTTTACCACCAGAATTTAACACAAGGAAAAGAAAATGTGATGGACAAGAAGAACTCTTGTCATCGTACACCACTGAAACTTGAAAGGGATATTAGCACATATTGTACTTGTTCAGGGTTGTTATAAAGTTTGTTGCTTTCTGCAAGAAAAGAAGAATCGTTTCGAACTTCCACAGATTTGTTGTAATTTTATCTTCTATAGCCAGAATTCGAAACAAAATAAAATAATGTTCCGCTCTATCTTATTGATTCCATCATCAAAGAAGAGCAGTTTGTAGGAAATTTCAAATTCAATAGAAGCTACTGAACAACTAGATGTTGGAACATAAAAAGATTCTAACTGCGCATACTAACAAAAAATCAGAGATAGTACAACATACAAGTGCCATGAATCGATCTAATTTTGCCGCAATATGCATTATTTCTTCCAAGATGTGACCCATATCTCGAATTCACTACTGCAACAAAATACCAGACAGCGTCAGTGATGCAATGCAATACAGTATAATACAATACAAGCTCCTATGATATGAACATGCCAGAACAAAAGATAAATATCAATTCTTTTCCCCCAATAAACGTTTACCATCTCTGTAATTATAACTGTTAGGAACCCTGTACTGCCCATGAATTGATGAACCAAACTTCCTGTAACCTCCTCTCACCAACGACTGATATAACTACACAACAATCACATAGCAAACGTGATTACAAAATAAACAAACAAACACACACACAGAATTAACATACGAAGGAAACAAATTTTTCTCCGAATCGAATAATCATGCTTCATCATATGATTGAAGAACAGAGTGCATACGTAATCGTTTGAGAGGGAGCGGCGAGCAATCCATGAGAAGAGTTTAATGGCGTTAGAACGAACCATTTGTTGCCTGTAAATTTGAAGAAACTATTGAATTTCGAGTTATGGGTAAATGAATTTCTGTAGTGTAAACCCTAAAAAACCCTAATTACAGTATCAAACCTCAAGAACCTTCTAGGGCTAGCTTCACTGGTCTTAATAATTTTCCCCAATTTTAAGGAGGGGCCAATTGGCAAATAACTGAAACTAGAACATCACTTGTGTTATTTTTATAGATATACCCCTTCATTTTCTGAATTTTGATCGAATGAGTCCTTATACTTGTTACTATCTATATATCTATAAACTCTAATAAAAAAATTACTTTTTAAAAATACCAATTATAAAATATTTTGTATTTCTAAAAAAGTTTGATGTTCTAAACAATTTTCTAATTTTATAAAAAATTATTTCTTTGGAAATAACATTAGTAAAAAGGTCTATTTCTTAATTTATTAAAAAACTATTTTAATCTAATAAAATAAATAATATTATTAGTAATTAATATGATTATTAAATAGGAGAGAGAAGCGGGAAAAAATTGGTGAGGAGAAATATGGTGTTCACATATGTTCCTCCTAGATACCTTTTTATTAGATTAGGGAGATAAATCTAATATGTCGATATGAACATAGCTTTTATAGGTTTACATAGAGGCACCAAAGTTTGTCTATTTACAAAGTGATACAAAATATTTCTTATGCATCATACCAAAGTTTGATACAATAAACGTATAAAACACAATAACCTAACGTATTTAACACAATGATCAAAATGTCATTTTCTTTAAAATAATAGAAGGACACATGTTAAGCACACACTTTTTCTTATCCTTTTTAGATTTAATGTTATTTTTACTATAGCCTTACCCAAATTATCTTATGCATCATACAAAAAGGTTGTTTTCGGTGAACTCATTTCAATTATTTTGTACAAAAAACTAAATAGAAAAAAATTATATTAAAAGATAATATAATCTGTATCTGTATCTATACTATATATATATATATATATATAAGGATGAGTGAGGGACACTATTATTATTTTACTTAAAACTTAAGGCACCTAATACAAATTTAAACATAAGATACAAATGTTATATGCTATAGTTTTTAGTTTACCCTAATTTAATAAACTTATTCTAATTCATATATTATTTAATTAATATATTATTTAATACTCATTATTAGTACATTTTTTTGAACGACAAGTTAGAAGTTAGTAACACAAAATTAATAATAATTCATCAATGTTAAAGTTTGAACTCTAAACTTCTAAAAGAGACAAAGCTTCTCACCTCCCGCTTAAACCACTAAGCAAAATTAATAATGTCATATTATTTAATTTAATACATTGAATATTGCAAAGCTTATGAATCAATCATGGTTTATGACCAAAAAGTGATATGTGGTTGTAGTATTTTTACATTATGTGATTATGTATTTTTTTTAACGGCTGGTTAGTGGTTAATTGTTATATATCTTCTTATTACCGAATGGAAATGCTATGAGCCATCATGCACAAGGCTCACCCTCTAATTGCTTCATGCGTTTTTTTAAGAGAAACTCACTTTGTGTTAATACATAAAATAGTGCAAAGCGTATAAAGAAGCCATAATGTGATACATGTACATTGGGTGAGGGGCATACATGTCCTATATAATTATGACTAGGTAACATAACTATGTATTACGTATTTATAATCATGTATCAATAATATTATCCAAAATCACACATCAATAAGTACGCATCAAATCACATACCAGTATAATTTTTCAAAATCATGCAACAATGATTACATATCATGCATATAATTATTTACCATCTAAAAAATCATTTTATTTAGAAAAATTATAACAATACTATACTCAAATTAAAAAAAAAAATTAAAATACCATACCTATGATATAATTTTTTAAATATATGATAAATTATATAGAAGTTATTCGATTCTAAAAAAAAATAGTAAAACTAGATTTAACCTCAAAAGATACAATGATGATGGTTAGAATCGAATAACTTCTATATAATTTATTATTTATTTCCCATTTTATCATTTAGCCTTATATTACGTAACTACTAGTTGCGGTCTTGCCATCACATTATACCAGGCATTGAATTAGCATGATCAATGGTTCAAACATTTTGCACAAAAAAAAAACATTTCACATAAGAATTAACCCAGACACATATACACACGCATGCACATGCAAGCGCACACACATGTATATGTATATACATTGAACTAGGTTCAACTAAAAAGTCTAGCATGTCTAAAAGGTATATAAAAACTCCTAGATCATTGATCAAGTGTAATCAATAGTCAAGATAGATGGAATAACACATTGTACCAAAGTCACGTTTAATTTTGACAATGATGTGTAAAACGTAATATACACCATTATTGACCTTTTAATTGTTTCTGTCATGTTTTAAATGTAAATAACTTTCTTAGACATCAATGTTTTCTTAACAAAAAAATGCTATAAAAAGCACACATGCACAAGAACAAGAAACAACAAACAAGGCACACAAGAAATAGCCAACTGACACAAAATCCAGCAGCAGAGCACACCAAAAACATGCAAAAAGTAGATAACATAAATGTAGCAGAAAGACATCAACAGGTTGCACAACACAATAGCCCAAAGATAATGATTCCAAAATTATCGACGAATAAGAAAGTAGAAGAGAACTTCATTGTTGATCAGAATCAAAAACCGACAAAATACATCCTCTTAATCTAGAGTTGACATAAATATAATTTGGCAAAGAAAACTAATTCAAAATTTGCTTCTAAAAGACGAGCTCGTGAGGTTTCATGCCTGCTTTAAGTGAAAATCTTGCTCCCAAATAGCTTTTAAGATCGGGTACGGCCTCAATGGATTGTATCAATGCTGCATCTATGGATTTCTGGTCATCCTTTTTCTCCTGTGGGAGGGTGCTCTTTTCCTGTACATGAAATGATGGAACTTGCATAAGGCATAAGTTGAGACATGCCAATCTCAAATTATTTATTTACAGGCTGATCTGGGTTATATTTTTCTTCTCAAATGGGTCATTTGGGTTTATACTTCTGCTCAAATGGGTCGATTTGGGTTACACATCATCTAAAATGAGTTGCAATAACATATACTGTTATTTCAATGATATAATTTTATGATAATATTTAACATGTCCTTCATTTAATAAAACAATCTATAAAATTTGGGAGTGCAGTTCAACCCAACACTTTTCAACCCACACAAAATCTATCCATATTGACCCAAACCAGTTATCCAAACAGCCCGACCCGCCCAGTTTGCAGCCTCTAATACAAAGCGCAAGAAGATGGGCGTTACCTCTTTCTCTGCTTCAAAAAACTCGCCTTCTCCTTTCTTCTTCTTCTTTTCAACTTTCTTTCCAAAGTACTTATCATCAAACTTCTCCAAACTTAATCCTGAGATGTCCACCTTGGTTGATGTGGCAATCACATATGATTGATTCACCCTCCTCAAAGGAACGCCATTGATCTTAAAGGGACCTACACAAGTGAAAACAGTTTTAAAAGATAAAAGAATGGCAATAACGCAGAAAATGTCAAGATCATCACTTAAATACATCAATAAACAAAAATGTTGTTTGATATAAAAAGATTCTGAATGGTAAGTTATCTTCAATTGAAGTTTTTATATCAAAATAAAACGAAAAACTAGCCAACATCTTCATGCATAGTAACAAATGTTGTTTCATAATTCATAACTTCTCATCCATGCAGATCTTGTGTAATTAATAGAGTGAACTAATAGTGAATTCAAATACCAAAAAGAATCAACGAACAACCCCAAACAACAATAGTTCTCGAAAAACTTCTCTTTTCAACAAATAAAATAAATACAAGAAAAAGAACTTTACCGGTAACCAGTAACAACCCAGATGTAAGTTGCTTCAAGAAAACAACTCTTTTCCCCTTAAACCTCCCAGCCAGTATAATCAGCACAGTTCCAGGAGTAATACTAGCTCTGAACACATACAAATATAACAAACCAATTCAACACATATATAAAATCTGCATACACATATACATACCATTAATACGTACTAAAATTTATCTATATACGATTATACGCACCTGAGCTTGGTGGGTCTGGCTTTGCGTTTGTTGACAAGGGGTTTCTTCACATCATCAGCAGGATAGAACTTTGGGGGCTTCTCGATTGGAGCCGCAGCAACAGCTTTTTTCTCATGTTTAGGAAAAGTGCCACCATTTTTGGCCTTAATGGCCCACAGACCCCTCTTGTGGTACATCTTTGACCTTGAATACTTACCTACACCCCTAATCAGATCAGGGTTCCTGCACACATGAGGTTTCCTCTGCTGTGGTGCCATTAAATCTTACCTATATACCTAAAACTGTCATTAAATCAAAATCTTATTAGCTAAAAACAAGCACAACTTAGCCCAAAAGCTAAGGCCCATTCTAGTTTGTATATTGTTATGATGATCACATAAATCATAAGTTGATAGCACAACAATCAAGCAAAAACTGATTTGTTTTATAGCTTTAAAACACAAAACAATTAACAAATAATGAGCAAATTTCCCCCCTTGGATCCCATTTCAGCAGCGAATGTCGATTTCAATTACTCACAACATGAAAATTGAAAAATGAAAATCAGATTCACAATATAGTGAATGTTGAATCGAATAAAACCTATATTATTTGATATAAATGGATAGCCACAACTCTAATTCACTAGAGAATCTTCAAACCAACAATTCACAAGCTACAAGTATACCAAAAACTCTACTTCAATTGGAATAATTTCACCTAAATCTTTGTAAACTGAAAAGAATAATTTACACACAAAAATAGATAACAAAAACTATCAAAATCAATAAAATTTATAGGGCTACTGATGAATCAATTAACATATTAATAAAAGAACATAAGCGTTACCTGTGACGAAAAGGGCGCGGGATCTTGCTGAAGGCTGCCGACGGAATGCCAGAAACCCTAGGAGCATGTTTATACGTAGAAGTAAAATGGGTGAAAGGGCAAAATTGTCAAAGAAAAACCCTAATTTTAAAATTTGTTAATTAAAATAGCTTATGGTTTACAAGATGATTAGAAATAATTACAAAAATTAAGTTATAATGTAATGTTTAGATTTGTCTTTAGTGTGATAAAATGTAGTAGTATTGGATGTTATATATTTTTATTTGTTTAAAGATTTAAGAGGTGAAATAGTGGCTAAAAAGCAATGTTTGTAAACGAATCGAATGGTTAACAAGTCGTTTAGTGAAAATTTTGTATATGTTTATTTTGATAGTAAAAGACTAAACATTAACAAGATTTATATGTTGTTTAGTTGAATGAGCATACACAAATAAGTTTCTGGTTCAATCATCGAAAAGTTATTTGAAACTATTTATTTCACTTTAACAGAATGACTGCATATTAGCTAGTAAAACATAAAACGATTTTTTTTACTTCTTAGTTTTAGGAGGAGAAAATCATAAATGTTAAAAAGATTTTCTACTTAATTGCTTCTTTCAATCAAATGACTCAAAGTTGTTATTATGTCATTATAAGATAGCTAGTTTGATAATTATCACTTAGGTGTAAACAAGTCGAGCGAGTTCGATTCATTTCAAGCTTTTGAGCTCGACTAGTTAGAGAATCTTTATTCTCGAGCAGTTAGGGTTCAAGTCGCTTATTATTTATGAACCATCAACTTTGTGTAAATCCTGTTTAGTCTCAAGTTTTTCTTATTTACAACAACACTCTTGAATAATTTATTTTTATGATAGTGTCCTCAACCTATAACAATTTTAAGTTATAGTTTTATACAGAAGAAAGGGGATACAATATACTATTTTAAGTTAGGTTATAGTTAACATCTATTTGGAGCATCTTTTAAACAGTCATCTATCAATTAGCATGCATAACATCATATAAAAGATACAATATGATAGCTCACAGATGAAAATTTCACAAAAATCCCGAATATAAATTTAAAAAAAAGTCGAAAAGTTGTTTTCTAGTACACTAGGCTTTATTTACGCGAATCTTTTGGCCTTCAAGCACCTGCAGGAACATATATAGCAAAAGTTATACCTAAAACAATAAAATCGAAACTACATTAGCAGAGTATTGGTGACACCCGTGAGTTTTTCCTAACGAGTTCTCATGGTCAAGAGAAACTAAAACGACATGGCTGCAAGAATGAATCAAACATGCACGATGTGTGTGTGAACTTACGGCATCGTTAAATGCTGAAATGGCAGCTTCTACGTCCTCTTCTGAAGAGAATGAAACAAACCCAAATCCACTTGATTTTGAAGTTCCAGGAACTCGAGACACTTTGGCGCCAAGAACGTTTCCTTTTTCTGCAAAAAAGCTTTTGAGTGTGTCTGATGTCACTGTTTTCGCAAGATTTCCCACGTAAAGTTTGTAAGGGCTGTCAACAAATGGGGTCTCTTCTGATTGAAGAAGTGAAGTGCTGACTCCATCCAAAGGCTTCTCTGTGACATTTACTTTGATTTTGCGCCCTCCGATTTCCTGTTCATGAAAAATACCATGTTACCCCAGTTGACGTGTTGATGTTTTTGTTTTAATCATATCTCTAGAGGGCAAATTGGACAAAAAGGTACCCAACTTATGTTCGATTTCCATCTGAGAAACAAATGTACCCAGTGAATTCTTACTTGGAATAGGGTCTCCGAGAAGAGTGATATAAGGACAAACCTTTCCTAGTAATTTTGATCAAAATGAGGGAATTTTTTTTTTTTTTTTACTTTTTTTAGGTTTCTGGAAACTTGTCACGCTTTCGGTTCATTCTTTTATTGGATACCCTTAACTAGAATTGTTAAAATAACTTGTCCAATTTTAAATGGAAACTTACTAAAATCCTCAAATGATCAGAGTTACAAGTTCAATACCTTTAACTAACCAAATTGGACATAAGTTAGGACCCATGTGGTTTTACATGTCTAAAATACCCTTTAGTACTGACAAAAATAAGAACTCTTGAAAGGGATCAATAGATAGCATGCAAGCATTTAATTTCATATGCACATGAAAGGAAACAAATATTAAGTTATAGCATCACCGTGCCATTTAACTTCTCAATAGCAGCATTTACATCATCCATGGTCTTCATTGTGACGAAACCAAATCTTCGACTCCTTCCCGAGTACTTGTCATACATTACCTACAAATTCAAGTTATACAAAGTAGTTAACTTTTTATTGATGTTGGGAAAATCAGTTTTTTTTTTTTTTAATCAGGAACATCTGGACATTCTTGTAATTTGACAGTTTGGGCATTTGGTTACCATTTCAGCCAAACAAAAAACATGAATCTTGGCACTGAAAAAAGTCGATAGATTTTCCAATTAGGTTAATATTTTTTCACATGGAAAGATTAATGCAAACGAGAAAAGATAATATATGAGCTAAGAATGAAAGATTAGCCACTCAATTCAAGTGTTCCATCCCAACCTATGAACCACCTGGTTAGCAAGCCGGTCGGCTAGATGGAGTGAGAAAGTGTTCAGCAACTGCAAGAGGAAAGGCTACATTTTGCAATAGGGGTAACAATCAGAGCAGTGTAAGGATCAGTGCAGAGTGAGGGTATGGACCGGACCAGATGCAATTTGTTAGCGGTCAGCGAGAGATGTGGGTTTTAAGGGTTAAATGATTAAAGTTCAACACTTACAACAAGAAAAAAAACAACTCCAAACATTCCTGACATGACTAGTGAGGCACACACCTCTACAGAAGCAAACATGCATCTACCTGAGACGCAATGGCTCGCTTGAGCTCCTAGCCGCGTGCCTTGTGCCTTTTAGCTACTATGGTAATAAGTAAATGACTTAACTATGACTATCCTTAACCAAATAATTATCTCATTATGATTCTTGAATTCACGTCACATCGACAATGCAAGTCTAAACATCCTTAAGATTCTATCAACACATGGTGATTTGTTTACAAAATTTCAAGAAAATTTGTTACACCAAGTATATGAGATTTCAAATGTGTTGGGCGTGTGCAATAATCCCCGAATGCAAAGAAGACAGGCTTGGTTATTCAAGCTAGGTAAATTGGTTAGAAAACAAGTAAATTGCAGCTTTAAAGAAAAAAGAAACATTCATAATACTGCATTTTTTTAAACTTTTGCTCATCATTCTAATCCAGTAATCCTAATATTCAAGATGATTTCAATACAGGACCTTAAAATATCTATAATCTTCCAAGAATCTATATCAAGAAGTGTCCATATGAAGCTAATTCTGAAATGCAAGTGACTTATGCTAATATCAGTCTATCAGTAATCCTAATATTCAAACTCGGCTTAATTCGAGCTTTTCGATAACAAAACCAAGTCATTTAACCTCAAAAGTCAAAATTTTCCATACACAATAAGCATAATTAACACGATGTTTCTACAGCAATCGCTCATAAAAATGTGGGAAAAAAAGCAAATTCAAACTCAGAATTTATATAATATACAAATGAAAGAACTTCAAATGAAATACCTCAACTTTCTCAATGGCACCATGTTCTTCAAACACCTTCTGTAGGTCATCATTGGTTATTGTGCGAGGGATGTTACCAACATACAGTCTTCTGGCAGCTTCCGACGAAGGGTCCAACGTCGCCGTCGCCGGTGCTTCTTCGGCGACACAAAGAAGCCTTGTGGGTCGTATGGGGTTTGCAATTAGAGGTGAAATTTGAAATCTGAGATGGGTTTGAGATAGAATGGGGTTTGATTTTGGAGAAATTGGGAGTTGGGGTTTGAAGGGTTTAGAAGATGAGTGGTGGTGGAGGTAAGTGGTGGGTGATAGTATGGATGTTGAAATAGTGGCCATTTTGAGAAACCCTACGGAAAGAATTTGCAGGTGAGGAGATGATGGTGAGGTGAGGAAGGAGATGATGAATGGGGATGAAAGGGGGTTTATCCGCTTGAGTAATAGATAGAGCACAAACATATATAGATTTTTCCCTTTTTCAAATATTTTAACAAAAACTTATTAGTTTTTTTTTTTTTTTTTTTTTTTTTTTTTTTGTAAAGAAAACTCTTTTTTCTCTTGTAATTTATTCCAAATAATGTTTTATGGGGTTCAAATAAGATTTTGTATTTATAGGTTTTTAAAATCTTAAGTTGCTAAGTGAGACGTGTAATGTGTCTCAGTTACATTTAACTACTAACACTGTTAGATTTTTTGTTAAATGAAAAAACATATTAAACATAGAGGTTAATTATGTAATATACTCAAATTAGTAAAGGGACTAGTTGTGCAATTTACTTACATTAGGTAATATATATGTATACACCATCATCATCAACATCACAATAATCTTTCTCTCCCTCGTCCATACATCCACTATCACCATTATCCATCATCATAATCATCATCCACCATCATCAACAACCTAATAATTCATCACCAACCTCGTTGTTGTTCACCATCTCGCACCACACCTTCATCTTTCGCGACCATCTAACACTATTGCACCTTCATCACCACAATTGTTTCATCCTATCATTTCAAACTCAACCACACCAAATTAAATTAGAAAACGAGGAACCCGACATCTAAAGTGGTACTCCACAGTTCACATCTTCGGACGAATTGCGGTCTATAGGAAGTTTTAGGTTATGCTTGCTCTAGAACAAAGTTTCTCCATATCTTACATATACTTAATTTATGGCCTCTGCTCTAGAACTCATTAGTCTTAGTTGTAAGAATGAGTTCTCTTTAGGGTTGAAAGATCAGAAATATCATGTTATTTGGTTACAGGCTTTCATTGCACCTTTGCATATGTGATAGAAGGTTCGAGATGAACCAATAACCGATATGAGATGTGTTGTATGATATAGGGCTTTTAAGAAAAGCGAAGGATAACCACATAACTGCTGATACCTTGAGAGTGTACTTGTGATGATAGGTATTAGTGATAACTATATAACATTATGATTCATAACCTTTGCATTAAACTTTTGATCAGTGGGGGCATAAAATAAACTAATCATAACATGTATAATATGTCAAAAATAGATCCGTTAATACGAGTCAAGTAATAATATTGTTTTACACTAAGAACATGTTAAAATTAACCAAAGTAATCTATCCAAAACATGTAATTTTATATATTATGTGTTTGCATGATATTGATAGACATTTTATGAACACAAATAGGGCTAGCTTTTTCTAGTCTTTATATTTGAACAAGATGATTTTTGTAGTATGTCAAAAATCATTTTTATTAGTATCTTCATGGGATAACATTAGGAAACATAACTAATTTAATATATAACCGGAAAACACAAAAAGTAAAGATATATATAGAAAAGTGCGGATCCATATTAGAAAATAATTTGAAACAGTTTTAATTTATACAAAAGATCAAAAGTAAAACAACCTACAAACTCAAAAGAATTATTTAAGTCTTTATAACCAACCTTACATGGTTTTAAAACACCAAAAATTGAGAGAAGCATTGGGTGCCTTAACCAATTTATAGTTGAGTGGGGGCACCCACTAGTCAAACAATGAATCGGTTCATGGCTTCCAATTGACTACGTGATCATTGGAACCTCTCACCCTGAGGCTCCTTCCCCATCAAAAACTGGTAGACTTGTGTTCTCATCAATTTTTGTTCTTATACATACTCACTTTTTGAGTAAACAAAAGAATATGAAGTATAATTGTTTATAATTAATCAACTATTTATAAAAATATAATAAAAATATTCATAGAAACATTCAAAATGCAGATATCGGTTGGTCATGGATGTGAAGGTGGAAGAGAGATGGATGAGTGGTGACAAATGTAGAGGTGGAAGAGATAGATAGTAGCACTAACAAATACAAAGGACGTGATAATATTATCCATGAATAAAATGCAAAGCGGATGGTTAAAATAATATATGATCAAATTATATTCTCTAATTATGGTATTGATAACTTAAGTAAATCATAATTCATAACAAATAACAAATATATCTATCTATTGTTTGCATCTATTTCAATTCTCTTCAGACCGTACTCTATGAAAATAATTTTTACTTTGTATTTTGTTATTGTTAAATCTACTATTAAATCTACCTTAGTTGTTTAGAACCATAAGTTCAACACTTAACCTTTTAAAAAATAAATTGCGTAAGACATAAGGGTTAATGGTATATATATAACTATTAAAATTTTAACTAATTTAATTACATTTGAAGTTTGTTAAGATAGACACTAAACTTTTATACTTCAAAAAAGATTTAACATATGAAACTTGTTTTTCAAAATAGTAAATTCATTGATTTAAAATTTAAGAATATAATTATAAACAAAAAATAATCAAACTTTACATAGACTTTGTATAAATCTCTAATTGAAAGATCATAAATTTGTTTGACTCATAAATACAAGTCAAAACCCCAAAAGGAGGCGGAACTCAAACACAACAATTAATTAAAAACAACCAACCGCTTTCGAATCCGCGCCTCCTACCCCTTTTGTCATCACTCTTTCTAAACTCCAAAAACAAACCCTAAATCGCCTTCGATCGATCCCCTTCAAATCTTCAATCACTTGATTAATCTCACGTTAAACGCGAATTCAATCCGTACACAGGCAATTCATCGTTGCGTTCGAGTGGTGTTTGATTGATTCGCGTTTCTTCAAATCTTTCGGCGAATTTAGGGGTTTTTGTGCGCTTAATTCTTGTGGGATTTCGATTAATCTTTGGGTTTACTTTGCAAGCTGGCTATGGACTACGAACCGTATGATAGCAGCGGTGAGTTCTTAACTCTGTGGCGATCGGTTGATTTGTGGCTCTTTCTTGGTGAATTTGTTTTCGATCAATTCGATCAATGTGCGATACATTCGCTTGATCCCTTTTTCAGCATTGTCTTTCTGTTAATTTTGGGTTTGTCTATTGTCTTTTTTGAAATTTGACGCTCAAGAAGCTTGAATTTGTTGCGGTTTTCTTGTGTGATTGACTGGAAAGATGATTTTTTTAGTTGAATTCTATCGCTATTTTTGGGTTTTAATCAAAGGGTTATAGAACTATAGAAGTAAAGGGAACGTGAAGTTCAGTGTTTGGCTGGGGCAGGTGAAGTGTGAGTTTGGTGTTAAAACTTAGGAGCTACCTTATTGGTGTATGCGTGTGTATTGATGATACAGAAAAAGTGAGATAATCAGAAAACGAAGTGCTAGTATGTTGGAGCTACCTTTTTCTTGGTCATGTGCATATGTTTAGACCGGACGGTATTGCAGTTTTGACTTCTGAGAGTCATTTCAAAGTTGGGTAGTTGTTAGTACATTCAAATGGTGGCTATAACTGATACTAAATAATAAATTAAGTAGGGCCCTTAGACCATGAGTAAGCTTCCTTTTTGGGTTTCTGTTGGTTGCTTTCTTTCCGTCTTACGTAAGTACGTAACCTTGAAAGCTCCAACTCTTGAAGTATTGAAGATCATGGCTTTCAAGATTGTCTTGACATGATTTTATGTGATTATGGATCAGGTGAACCGTGAACGTATATATATGAAGTTCATGTAGACTATATTCAAAGGTCTATTCGTGCATAACACCTTTAGGCTTTAACATATTTAAATCATTAAATGTCACCACGCTTAAATTTCTAACATGGTGGCATGTAGATACCAAACCCTAATAAATCCCACTTAGCTATGTCAATGCTTTTATGCAATGTGATCACCAACTCAGCATCTGTTATGGCTGGTTATAATGAATGTTAAAAAAAGTTTACCTAAAAGGAAACCAATTTAGATGCCCTGGATATAAGGGATGTTAAAAAAAGTCTACATAAAAGGAAACCAATTTAGATGCCCTAGATATAAGGATGCTCAAAAATGAGAACCTTGGTATTTAGATGGATGAGAAGTGTGTTCAAGAAGCAGACCAGTTTAGAAACTACAAAGAAGTATTAAGACATGTCTCTGTATGTAATTGGATGTGAGTACTTATTAAGTCGTGGCGTTTGCCCATGTGACAGTTAAAGCTTCACAATAGGCACACGTAGAGCTTGGGGTATATTTATTTGCACCAACTAGTATTGCAACTACACATACGTTAGTTGAACATAAACGATGGCCATTTATTTTTATCTTTATGAGAGAGGGACCTTGTTGAGGGGGATTATTTTGAAAAATGTGCTATGTTGTTGAATTATTAGAATCCCTGTTGCCTGTTCTATTGTTTCACTTTTGTGTGAATAAAGGTTCCATTCTTTTTGGGTGACTACATGATGATGGTGCAACTGTTATTCTACATGTTCGTGGTTGGTAATAAATTAGTAGTTGAATGTCACAAGAGCATAAAATGGTTTAAGTATCTATGATACGTGTGACCTGTAAATCACTTCAGAATTCTGCTTGCTAAAAAGAGAATCTTACTCTTGTTGGTGGAGACTTGTTAGGTACTTGACTGAGCTAATTTGTTATTTCAAATATTAAGCAGTTCAGTAGAAATCTTTTGCTACACTTTTTTAAGGATAACATAACCAGTTGGTGAACTTCTTTTCAGTAAGCGGAAGTTAAATCTGATACCGTAGTGCCCTGTCATTCTCATACATATATCTTACGTCGGATATTATACATTGTTTCTCCTCTTTGGATAGTCCTCACCTTATACTTGATTCTTGAAGTGGGTAGAAATATTAGGAAAAATGCTATTATATCAAGAAGGCGTAATCATGATGTCTGTATCATAGTTAGATGCAAATCACCAATGTCTAACTAGAACCCTTTCCCAAAGAAAGCAAGCTGAACAAAACTAAATATGTCTTTCTTGAATGGGCTCATAAACTGTGAAGTATAATTCAATTGTAAAATTCATAACTAATAGGTGTAGCTAACTAGTGCTTACTTCAGAACCTAGGTGGGAGCCATGTATGCAATCTAAGAGCGACAAGTATCATGTGTGTTGAAATATAGTCATTGTGAGAGATGTTGAGAAAACAGCAAAGATGTATAATTAGGGATCATTTATGTTAGGCACTTAGGCTAACATAAATGGGCTTGATGTTGATTTTATACTACTCATTTGAATTAATTGCAGGCACTGATGATGATCTTCCACCGTCCCATCAAAACAGGATGCCAAGAGGTGGACATGTGGCAGGTAATGGAAGATCTGCAGTTATGGGTGCTGTACAATATCCTTCTAGGATGTATGGGGAAACTGATATGGAAGCCCAAATTCACCTCCTTGAGCAAGAAGCATACAGTTCAGTTCTACGAGCCTTCAAAGCCCAAGCAGATGCAATTACTTGGGTATGTGTTGTAATTATATATGCTTGAATCTTATGTTTTTTAATCATATTCAGTTAGATATATTTTATTAAATGAATTTCTTCAGGAAAAGGAAGGTTTAATAACTGAGCTCCGAAAAGAATTGAGATTGTCAAATGAAGAACATAGAGAGCTTTTGCTCAAAGTAAATTCAGATGATGTCATCCGGAGAATAAGGTCCAGTAGTCTTGATAAACACACTTCTATCATATTATGACGAGGAACTTGTTTTACTGACGTTTGGCAATGTTGTGTCATGACAATAGGGAATGGAGACAGTCGAGCGGGCTTCAACCTGGGATGGTCAACACGGGTCAAGCAGTTCATGATCCATTACCGAGCCCATCTGTCTCAGGAACCCGCAAGAAACAGAAGATGAACACTTCAGGACCTTCTCAGTCTTTTGGTGCGCCACCACAACATGTACCACTACCCACTTCTTCGTCTGCTAGAAGAGCACCTGTGACAGGGAGCAAAGCGAAAAGCAAGAAATCTGTAGGCTTGTTTATTAAATTTTATTTAGCAATTGTTTGTATCTATTTTCCTTCTCAACTCACACCTTTGTTTTGGCTGGTTAGATGATGGGTGGAGCGTCTTCCATAAAAGCTCAGCACCCTACATCAGGCTCAACTGGCAGGGCCCAGCTTGGTAATCGTGCGAATTCTGGTGCACTTGCAAATGTGTCTGCTGACACATCATCATTCTCCCCATTAATTGGGAGGAAAGTAAGAACCAGGTGGCCTGATGACAACAATTTTTATGAAGCTACAATAACAGATTACAATCCTGTTGAGGTAGTTTGATTTCTTAACATGCATGCCTTGATGACTTCCTGCCCCCAGTCATGCTTTATGTGTTGAAAATATGATTTTCAGGGCCGCCATGCTCTAGTATATGATATGTATACAACAAATGAGACATGGGAATGGGTTAATCTTGCAGAGGTAAATTCATCATTCAAAATTTTATTTTCCTTTCCAAAAGTATTTGTATTCTTAAAAAGGTTCTTCGACGTAGGAATTTCCCATTACTGAATTTTTGTTGTTGCAGATATCTCCCGAAGATATACAATGGGTAGAAGGTGAGGACCCTGGTATTGCTCATAAAGGGGGGTATGGTGGATCAGGCCATGGAATGGGTCGACCAGTTGGACGTGATAATGGTCCAGGTGGAGGAAGAGGTAGAGGGATGACCAAAGGTCAAACAAGAAAGGATTTTCCACCGTCACAGAATGGCATTGGAAAGAAGGGTTTAGATGATATTCAATTACTTAACACTGATACTCTAATAAAGGAGGTAAATAATCAAACAGTCAGGATCAATTGTATGTGTGGTTGAATCTTATTCTCGAGTATAATAGCTCATTTATTGATGAATATTGTGCAGGTAGAGAGGGTATTTGGATCTAGCCATCCGGATCCTCTTGAGATGGAGAAAGCTAGGAAAGTCTTGAAGGTTGTTAGGAAAACACAAGTCTGAAGTTTGCGAATTCTTTTGTTTTTTAATTGATGGGCAGGTTGGGAAGCGGGTTAAAATGGCATTTTTTGTGCATGATGAAGGGTGGCTTTCGACATGTTTTTTTTTAAGCTAATTTCTGATTTTATTGTTGACCATTTATACATAACATTATCTCTTGTTTGTTACTATCAGTTCACGTCTCATTTATGATTTCATATAATGCAGGAACATGAACAGGCACTTGCCGATGCCATTGCAAAGCTAGCAGATATCTCTGATGGTGAAAGTGGTACATCCTCATACAACTCTAATATGGTTTTTACTTTTTACACTGAAGAAATTGCTCTAATCAACCGTTCTATGTTTCGGTCATTAAATAATTTTCAGTTTACTATTTGTCTTGATGGTCAATTATGTTTCCTTGTTGATGAAATCTTAGATCTGAGTATATGTGTAGATTTGTGATCTTTCTTTTGTCTTGATAAACTTGATTTTGTTTGCTGGATTTACAGATGAAGTTGGGCGGTCCATGCGTGGACAGCCAATGGATCGAGAATAACCCACTGATGAAAAATTGAAGTAGCTAATCCGGACGGTAAATGGCATGGGGAGAGTTCATAGAGATGTTTATTTAGGGATAGAGATTGCACAAGTGCAATGACATTGTGTTAAAAGGCCTTGTAAAATATCATGATTGTTAATTTTACCCCTTTGTTATAAAGTGTAGCAGTAATTCTAGTATTGGCGGGGCTAACTTATCATGTTCATGCTTTATATAAATTCACTTGCAATTTTTTTTATTTGATTTTTTATGCACTTCACTTTTAGTTTGAGCAGAGCTTTGTGGCCATCTTTAGTAGCATTACAGGAAATCTACATTACTTGAAGTAATAATAGTTGGAAGGTAGTTTATTCGTCATGATGAATAGCAGTTCATTCCATCTTGCCTTTTCGATGTGCCCATATCATACCACGAAATGAGTTTTGCCTGATTTTACACGTGTTTTATGGATGGAAAGAAATCGAGAGAAAGAAAGAGAAGAAATCAGAGAGATATAGGGAGAAAGGCCGTCTCGGTTGTAGTTCTTTGTTTAGGTGCATTTTTTTTGGGTGTCTTAGGCTGTTCGCTCTTGGGCTATGGCGATGCCTTTTTGGCTTACATTTGAAGTTTCTTTTTTTGTATTTTGTTGTTGACGACGGGTAATTGTCCGCATTGACTTGCTAAGAAACTGATTATGGGCGTTAAACCTAGAACATTTTGGGTTTTGCCTAGATTTCTTTTTGAAGTGTGTGAGCTCAAGGCCGTTTTCTTTCCGATAGATTTGACGTTTGAGTTATGGGTTTGTTGATCCGTTGCGTATCCTACAACCTTCATTCCAGAGTATATTCTTACAGAAACTCTCATCGCCATCATCTACATCCATGTCTCTTCCATCCTCTGTGTCATGAATTGGTTCTTCTTGAACTCTGATTATATTTTAATTGGGCTCGCTTGAATTTCTATAGAATTTGTGCTAGGGGTATAATACTTTCGATGAGTGAGCATGCACCAAGTGGCTTAAAGGAATGATGACAATGTGAAATTTTTAAAGACGCTTGTGCTGCGATAGTTTAGCTAACATGTCTTATGGAAGTAATAGTTTGGGGTTTGAAACCACAATGTCTAGTGATGAAGTAAGAGATGTTAAAATTAATTGTGTGTTTCAGACCGTAGTAAACACACTTCGGTAGCATAAATACTATTGCGAATGTCGTCACTGGTATTTTGGTGTGTGATTTTGTGCCATACTTGAACTTGAGGCAAGAGAGATCTAGTTCATATTGGGTAATACCTCACACTTTATAACCATTGCTTCACATATTGTCATGTTTTATAGTAAATCATTATAGTGAGATTGTCAAAATAAACATCCATGTTGTTTTGTTAATTTCCCAAAAGTTAATTTATTTTATAGCCTTTTTCAAGTTGATTACTAAAAGTTTATACATGTCATTTCATGAGAATTGTTAGTGCATGCGTGCATATATTTTTTAACAAATTAGAGTTAAATACTTTTTTGGTCCCTAGTTTTACGTAATTTTTGCTATTTCAGTACCCGTGTTTTAAATTTAGCTGTTTTAGTAACCGTGTTTCAAAATAATTACCGAAATAGTCATTCCGTCCAAATCCTTAGATAACGCCAGAACAATGTGTGATCGAGATGAAACAAGAGATGAACATAAAAGAATATGAACACCAAGTGGATGAAGATTTCGATAAACTTAAGTCATAAACTCATAATGAAGAAACCAATACAGGTTTTCAAGTTGAAGAAAATATTAAGTGTTAGTGTAATTAAGAAAAAAAAAGTGTACATACCTTTTTAATCTAATCGGCAATTAATCCCGATTTTTACAACACTGTTGAGATGTTATTATGGTATGTTATAATGGTGAAAAAATTTATTATAATGCATCTAACAATAAATATTATAATGAATCTAACAAAAAGCTTACAAGTATTTATTTGTTGGTTCTCAAGATATTATTTTAAAATATACATAAACTTACAATAATACAATAAAGGGTAATTATATCAATTACAATGCAATTGTATCACAATTCCTTTGATGGTTTCCTGATAAATTCCAATTCCTACAGCGGACAAAACGCACCATAATAGTTTCCATTTGAAGTTGTATCTGGTGGAAAAGCATCATTTGCAGATTTGATTTAATTTAAGAATTTATAATTGAATAAAGAGGCTGCTTGGATATAGACTGAAACAATGTAATTGACTCTCTCCAACAGAAATTGAGTCATCTACAACGCCGCGAATCAGTTTACAGAAATGAGCACCCTGCTGGGGGAAAACTCCAATGCAGCAACGCTTAACCAATCGTCCAGCGAAACCAGATGTTTAGAGACAGGTTTGGTTGCCGATGGTGACCGGTGAGGCGGTGATTGATGGTAGACTGGCACATTGAGCTATGGTGGTAGCTACAAAGGGAGGCCTGAAACCATCCCCACCTGCTGCAGTCAACTTAGGTCAGTATGGCATCGCCAAGAACAGCATATACAGCCTTTCCGACTGAAACCATCATAAGCATGTCAGATATGCTTGCTAATTGGGGTCAGGCTGGCTATAAGAGATCCTGAAACAAATATTAGACTCAAAGAAAGTTTTGATTAGATTAAAAAGGTACGTACACTGCTTCGGAAACAATTTTGAACCTTGGTGGTGGTGCGCCGCATGTGATGGTGGTAGAAGAGGAAGTAAAGGGGGTCAGTTACTGCAGCCGGTGTAGGGAACAAATTCAAGACAGATGTACAAGAATTTTGCCAAGGAGTCAGGCAGCGTAGGGAGAGGTGTCATCTGTGCACTAGCTTTGGGATTGAGTATCGGATTCAGTAGTCAAGCAGGGCATCCCATGTGGTTCTACTACAATCGTCTACAACATGATATTCTCAAACCAAATTTCAAGATCTAAACTTTTCTCTCTTTTCTGACATAAAAAACAAATGAATTCTTCAACTTCGGTTTGAAAACAAAGGGTGAAACATCTATTCTTTGAATTAACGCATTGTATTTCAGGTGACAAATTGGACTACATACTTATCCTATAAAAGTGGAAGAAGTGGGTAGCAGGATAAGATGCGGGATCATGTGGACTGCAAGAAGCACCGCCCTGCCCCCATTGATACTGTTGGTTTTTTCTCCCCGGGCGGCTTCTACTCACAAAATGCATCCCGCTTCCCTCTCTTTGCTTCTCTCACTCTCTTATTTTATTCAATTCATTTTAAAAATGGTTTAGGGATGAGAAAGATGGACCCCATGGTTTTAAGGAAGGTTAGGGAAGGATGGAAACATTTCATGTGATGCTGATGTGGAGCACATAGAGTTTAGGGATAGGAAAACTGGACTTCCTCCACCATAAAGGTAGAATCAGAACTCAAAATATACTAAAGGCAAGCACGAATATTACAAATAACATTTGTAACTTACAAATCAAAGGGTAAGCTATTGAAATGCTCTTCTACAGTAACTTAGAAGTCCTATGGTTGAAAATTCATTCTCTACAGATAATAATCCTTCAAATGGCTTATTTAGAATACCCAGTAGCAGATAACAAAAGCATGAACTAACATCCAGAGGTAACTATAAGATCAAATTGTGTTGGTTTCAGGCCCAAGATCATACTCAAACTCTTGAGTTCATTACTTGCAATCCATACATATAAATAGACTAAAAACACCATGCAAACATTGGTCACTAACTCACTACTCCTATAATATAGACCACTACTTAACATCCACCCACTACTTCACTACCTAGACTAATTCAACATAAAACTTGCTTTTTAATTAAATAAAACATGACTCAAACACTAGACCCATGACTCGTAACTTGACCCGACTTTAACCCATCAAGATTAACCCAACAAATTGCATAAACTAAAAAAAAAGTAGCAGAAGAAGGGATCAGCAGTTTTCAAAACTTCAGAATGAACAATCTTTACAGTCTGGATCATAAAATTATCAAGACAGCTTGTTGCTCCATAATAAATTAAACTCCCAATGATAAGTTATCTATGGTTTCACAAGATATCTATTAGTGCCAACTGTTACGAGCAAATGTTCCATGCTGCACATATATTTCAATTAGTCAACTATGCAGCAGCTTTCTAAACAAACGTAAAGCATCACTGATGACACAGGCATTTTGTATAAGCAACAAATCAAGTATACAAGTTTTCAAATCTTGAACATGTTACAACATATGATGTGTTGAATGACAGACTATTAAAGAAAAAAGGTAACACCCTCAACATCTTAAACATGCTTACAATGAAAAATCAATGTGATGAAGAAAACATGACTAAAAGTAAATGCTAGGTAACTGGGTTGATATGCATGGAAAGGTAAAATTCACTTCTAAAGAACATAAACATCACCTCAACCGTTGCCTCCTGAGTTCCCGAGATGTTCCACCTTCTAAACTCAAAGCCCGTGAAATATTGGTTTGCCTAGAATTAGAAGACGGATGTGATTGTGATATAGTTAGATCAATCTCTACAGCATTATCAGTTGATAAATTATCCAACTGCACAACAGTAGCAGCGACGGATCTTTGTGAAGAAGTAGAAAGTGGTAAGGAAAGACTCATCTCTGCATTCTGGGGCTCTGGTTGAACTTCACCAGCATGACCAAGAAGAGGATTAATTTCTTGATTACTTGGTCTAACCTGTGCATCGGTCCTCCTCAAAAGACGGTCACTGATGTAAGTTTCAAGATCTTCAACCAACCTTTCTGCATTGTTAAGTGCAAATGAAATGGAAGAAAGTGAAGCAGCACTTTCAGAGATTACCCTAGAGAACTGGCGGGAGCGCTGGCGGCGACTACCCCCAGACTCTGTATTGTGTAGCAATGAGGGAATTGCATCAGAAGAAGGCAGTACACTGTTAAGTCCTTGAACATGGTTTTCCCCAATCGACCCAATTCCAATCCTAATCCTTCTAAGAGCTTCTGCTACAGGAATCCGCGAGACCCCCCTAACAACCCTTTGTTGTCTGATACTCTCCACTTGGCGAGCTGGAGGTCTTGGTGGTATTTTAACCCCAGATTCCAACTTCAACACTGGTTCATTCTTTCCATTGCCATAAATCGGTGTAATACTTGAATCTGTCACTTCTCCCTTGCAAACAGGACATTCTTTCGCACTCAAATCTACATACGATAGCTGATAGAAACAACACCAACAAAATAAGTGACCACAACAAGTCAAAATAGGATCCCTTGCTGTTTCCAAGCATATATTACAATCAAAGAAACCACCACTACCATCATCATCTTCACCATCACCACCTCCATCATCATCCGTCTTCTTCGAATCCAAATCCATCTCCAACGCCTTCGCCAACTGACTAACATCCCTTTTGCTGTTCCTCCCCCTCTCATCACCATCCCCGACCGCACCTTCGACACCATCACTCTCTCGCCCATGGTTCCCTGCATCAACACCTGCCCCAATCACCCTCATATAACTCAATTCAGGATTGTTCCGAGCCTGTCGCCACCGTTGGCGTTGTCTAGCCCTAGCACTAACCGCTTCAAGCTGCCTAATCCGATCCTCGATTCGACCATGGGTGGTCTCCAATTCATTTAACAAGGGACCGTACCCAAACGGCGGAGGTGGTGGTGGTATGTCCACTAATGGCTCTTGGTTCAAATCAAGATCCATAACCATATCATCATTCATGTTTTCAGCCATCAACACGAATTAAGCCGAAAATTAGGGTTTTTACAGATCCCTAATTTCAAATTCCCATACTTTTCACCTTCAAGACAAATTAATACGAAAATTAAACAAAGTTAGCACCGGATTAACACAAAACGTTAAATGTTAAGGAATTCAAAGGCTTATGAAACGCATATACGAATATATTGATCGAATATAACAATCTGACCTTTATTTTCTCTCTCTAATTTTTTATTTAAATTAAAGAATAGGATGCAACAGATCTGTTGGGGTGAAGAGTTTAACGGAGGAAGAAGTGTACGGCACGGCGGTGATGACTGAGGGTGGGGGCGGAGGAGCGACGGCGACGGCGGCGATCCACCGATCGGAGAGGATAAAGCACATGCCTTGGGGCAGTTTTGGAGCGGAAGTGATGGCAGTAAACGATGATATATGGTTCAGAAAAGGAGGTTTACGATGCGTCGTCGTATCGTTTTCTGAATGGAGTGTACCACGTGGATATATCAATGACCTTAACTACATAAATTAGTTTTGATTTAATAAAGAGAATTTTATATTTTATTAACAACGAATAATGTAACCATTACTAAAATAAATACCAACCATTAAATCAAACTGAGATTAAATCTCAGCCATTTAAAGTCGATAGTTACTAAAAAAATTTACGGTTATTTGCTGTTTCTTATCATACACTCCACGCTAATCCACATGGCCTGTTCATCCGTTTCATCTCCCCCATGATCGCCACTCCTTCCTTGATTTTTGGCAGTTTCCCACGTAGCCTTCCTATAACAATCAATTTTACACTCAATTTCGTATAAAGCATTGGTGAAGATGGATGGTACCCTAGAGTCTGTGGCTCTCTGCATCACAGGGAAGCGTACATGAATTCATCTTCATTATCTCAATCAATTAACGACTGCTCTCACGAATTCTTGCTCACACTCTCTGTATGGCTCTTGACTAAAACCAGTTGAACCACAAGCCTATTCAAACCTACGATTCAAGTTCAAACCATCAATTGGATCCAAAATCGACACAGTGAAGCGGAAGCATTCGTTGGATGAGGTGTTGGAGAAATGGATGAGTATGTTAAGAACCTTAAACTACCTCCTACACAGAAAGCAACTGAGATTTACGAAATTAAATTGAATCCATGGTGAGTTTGTACTTCAAAATTTACTTTTAAACTCTTTCTTCTTCTTAGTTTGTGCAAAAGTTGAAATTTTATATATTTTGTTTTGATTTGGAGATGAGAAATCATAATCATTATTGATTTGGAATAGGTATTTGATGCAGGGTTTATACATTGAAGGTTTTGACTACCTAGGAACTATTGATTCCACGCATACAAATCAAAATTGATTCATTTGCAAATTCATTTTATTGATTCAATATGCTATATATTAATTTAATATAATCTAACTCAAACAATTGGGTGAATTTGTTATTTTGTTTAAATTAGTTTATAAACAAATCTCTTCAAGATTTTAGTGTTCTATTGGGACTAAAGCGACTATTGATAACTTCTGCATATGTGTTCTCTAGGTTTACTAGTGATCACATCATAGACAGAATGATCAACTCCTATCAAGGTATTTTGTAGATTGTTGATTTGTTGATGAATTATACACATGCGTTTTCAGGTATTATCTTAATAAGAAGATGTTTAGCTTATTTGATTGTATTTATTCATAATACAGTATTTTATCAAATTACCTTTTATATTTCAAACTTTTCAAATTACCTTGTATATATTAAGCCCATTTAGAAGAGCTTCAATCCTTGTTATCTTAAATAATTTGTAGAAGACAATATAAGGTTTGAAGAGAAAGAACACAGCTAGAGACCATTTGTCATCGACATGTGAGTTATGATATGGGTGTTTAGTGTAGCATATGATTTGGCCATGAAGAGATATGGATCAGGGTTTTGAGGAAAAAGTAATCATGTAGAAAAATTAGAAGAAAGAAAGGTATTGAATCAGATTTGTTTAAAAATAATGAAAAACTTTCATAACAACTACTAATGCAACATAATAGGGGTTGGCGTGATATTTTTTTTCATTACAAGGACCATCACACTTAGTAAGTATGATTTCTTCTAGTTTTTTTTAGACAGACTTGCAAATGACTTGTCATGTTTTTTCAAGAAATCGCACCTACTAAGTGCAACTTGTAATAAGACATAAAGTTTACTTGGAAAAAGAGAAATCCCACTTAGTAAGTGTGATATTTTACTAAACAACAAAATGACAAAGCTATAAATTTTAAAATTTAAAAAGTCATTTTAAGAAGCTATACTTATTAAGTGTAACATTGTGACAATTAACGTTAGAGAAGTTACACCTAATAAGCGTGATTTCTGTCAAACGTTGCATGCATGTTGCATAAACGGTGACTTTAGAGAAATGACACTTAGTAAGCGTGATTTCTATCAAACATTGCTTATTTCATAAAAGGTTGACTAGGCTATGATTAAAGAAATAGATCACACTTAGTAAGTGCCACAACCCTTATTGTGTGAAAATTCTTAAGTCAACCTAGCTTATTGTGTTATATGAGTGGGTATCTCTATCTTTATATATAAGAAATGAAAAGGGTTCAGTCATGTGACATGATTTTAAGTATTGTGTTATCACATGACACCTTCATAGCATACGATTGCAATTAGCAATATGGTTATAAAACAAAAGTCATAGATCCTATTTAAACAGTATTTAATGTCTAAATAAACAGTATTCTAAAATTAGATTGTAAAATTTAATGATTGAAATGAAAATTTAAAAACTTTAAATTTTAAATTTAATTTGCAATTCAATCTAATATTTTATCTAAAAATAACTAACTAAATTAGTCAAAGTTTAAATTTAAAACTAACAATTTGAATATATGAAAGAAGAATATGTAGTTCATAAATTTTAAATTCCAATAATAACAATTAATCTCAGCTTTTGGGTTATAGTTTAAAGATTTTAAAAATATTTTTATATTTTAACAATATCATATAATATTTATCTACATTATATACTATTATACAATAATCTTATTTTATATACAACAACTTTTTTTTGTTTATTGTTTTTTCACTATTAAAGACATTCGATAATTCTATGCAATGACTTCTCCTATGATCAAAGAGTACACGTATATTACATGAATACTCCTCTTACTTCTTTATTATACACACAATCGTTATCTTCAACTCATTTCTTATGCATTCAATTCTAATATTACATGCACTTGGATTTAAGAAACAAGTTTTTAATGATAAACCTTAATTCCAACATTTTTTGTCTTATAACCATAACCTTTACTTCATTTATTTTTTATTTATTTATACTGGTTTATACGTTATTGATAAACTACCAAATTATATTACTCAACAAGACATCATCAATATCAGAAGTAATTTTTTAAAAATATTTTAACATATCGTGTCATGATTATACAATCAAGGTTCGTGTGATACGTTTATGGAGGCAAACAATTTATAACAATCAGGTGAAAACTTTCTCTATTGAGTTTATTGTGGTTAAGTAGGATATATTATTCAACTAATCGAATTGTTATCTTTTTTTTTAATATTTATCTTATAAAGCATATCTTACAATATATTATTCAACTAAGTAGGATATATTATTGTTTTCATCCATTTTATTACAATATATACATTATATAAATAATTAAATAATATAATTTATATTCATATATACTTCGTGAAAGAAATAATTAAATAATATATATGTTGTTATCTAAAAAAATCATATGTATATGTATAATTGTAATAATACATAAATTAAGTAAAAGATAAAAGAGTTGCAGAAAACATCTTTTATGTTTAGAAAAAGTTATATTAATAATCTTTTAGAGTTAAAAAAAACCGAATTGCTCTTGACTTAACAAAAAAACTTAGCTTGAGTTAGTTTAAAGGATGAATTTGGTTACAAAATGTTAACATAAAAGATGTTTAGAGTATTTTTTAAAGATTAAGGATGATACCTGTAATTTTATATAAATTTAAAGGACGTTAATTTTCTGTAATTTTGTCTTAATTTAATCTATCTTCATGTTTAAATATTATAGACTTATTAATATTAATTGATAATTTATACTTATATTTGTTTTAAGAAAAAAATTCAGTATATATACGGATACAACTTGTACTAATCTAAATGTAACATACAACACTGAATGAACATATAGTTGACTAAGATTAGTACTATTTTAATAAAAGGAGACTAAGCTCAACAGGGAATTTTAAATCTTGAATTCTTGATGATTAAATTGAAATAATATGCTTTCCCTTAAATATTAATATTAGAGACCTCTTCACACAGATATATAAATAAAACTAACACCATTAACTAATTACATAAAAGATTGTAACTTTGTAAGTATTTAGAACATAAATTTATCAGAAGTTTCATTAGAAAACCATCATCATTTTCTAATTAACTGGTGCACGCATATATCTCTTCCCTTTTTTGAATCGTGATTACTACTACTTCTAGTCCGATCCATTACCGAATTAAAGTAACCAGGAAACACACAAAAGGAGTATCTTTGTTCTCTAGTTATATATATGTGGTTCTTTAACAATCTTTTCGTGCAAATCACATCCCATCCATAAGTAAATATATTTATTACAAACCTTACACGACACCCCAATTATATAACATACGTAAATATTTGATCAAACTCTTATTAGTTTCACTGTTTGATCCTTACAATTTTTTACTTTTTACACTTTTTAGAATATCCACCAAGTATCAAAGGCTCTGGATAGTTTACTTTATCCGTGACTCGGAGTATAAGATTTCCAAGATCAAGAAACTAGCAAACAAATATGCAGATACGATTCAGTATCTGAATCGGCTGAAGGAGAGTGAGAGTTCGAAAAACAATTAAAGACGAACACTTTAATTTAAATGCCAAAACCTCCGAATCCAGCTCCCATTAATCCACCAAAATCACCAACGTTTCCAATAACTGAACTTAAATCCAACCCACCAACACCACCACCACCACCGCCACCGCCACCGCCACCACCACCGCCACCGCCGCCCATGATCACTTGCAGCATCTGGTTATCCATGCCACCACTACTCATCATCACTTGCAGCAATTGGTTATTGATCACATCACCACCACCACCATAACTACTCATCATTGCTTCAAGAAGAATCTGGTTCTTCTGATTATTAATATCATCCAACAGCAAATTTAGACGTTGATCACTACTACTTCCAGCTCCGGCTACAGCTTCTACTTTCGACGTCGCACATGACACATGAGCATCGAACCCACACGAGCCACACCGATACAACCAACACCTACGTCCCTCAATCCCACCACACACATCACAACAAAAGCCATTACTCCCATACGGCGGCGAAAACACAAGCTTCAGCTGGTGACAGTGGCTCCGGTGAGATAACCACAGCGGCAGTGTCGCACATGCCACGTGGATATTAACACCACAGTCTTTGCAGCCGTAAGAAAACCCATCACCAGTGTTCCCACAACCGCTGCAGGTGAAAACACCATTAGGGTTTTGAGATTTTGGGATGAGGGAAAGAGGGTGGTGGTGGTGGTGGCAGGGGTGGGTGATTCTTGGTGGCAGTTGGGAGCATCTCCGGTGGAGGGAGAAGGCGGCGCACGACGGCGACGGTGATTTGCATGTGTAAAGTGGTTCATTTTGTCGGGTTTGTTTGCAACATGAACACGTTACAGATGGTTGAGGGTTGGTGAGGTGTAGAGGGTGATGATGGCTGAAATGGGTTATTATGGGTTCTGGTTGCCTCCCCATGTTCGCCGGAAAGTTTTCCGGCGAATGTTCAGTTTATCTTTTAGACACATATATCGTGATGTTTATATAACACTTTTATGAGATGAAATGAAACGCGTTGTTTAATAAAGTATGAGAATGTTTTGTTAATATGCAATTTGATGAAAAGACTTTAGTATGTAGCTATTGATTAAAGGTTTAATATATTGTTTCAATAAAAAAAAAGATAAAGAATATTTGTAGGTGAGACTAATTAAATAAGATGTATTAAACAATACATAGAGTTGGGTTGATACTCTTTCTATGTTTTCTTTACTCACACCATCTCATTTGTTATGTTACTTGTTTTAACTATTAATTAGAAACAATAATAATTTATTCTTTAGTTCTTCGACAATGATATTGACCGCTACGACAACAACGATTGTCATCAGGACAACAGTGGCGGTAGCAGCTTTATGATGATGACAACTAGAGAGTAATTTGATGTATAGGGTGACTTGATTATATAAAAAATAAGGTTTCGTTTAGTCTAGTAATAGTTGTCCCGTGAGGAAGAAACAAGGACAAGGTAAAGAACTGGAGGGTGGCGATTGGCGGTGCAAGTGATGATGTGTGATGAAGAAACGGCGAAACCCGGTGAATATTCATCGGGTCGGGAGAAAAGACAAAGAAAAAAAAGAGGGCGCCTGGAGAATTGGACCCGTGGAAAAACCAGAAAATTTTATACATGAATTGAAATTGTATAAGTTAGTAATTAATTAATATTAGATGTTTTTTTATTCTCATAAAATTATAGACAAGCTTGTTAAACTTATATTTTAGGTTTTTTTAAAGTGATATAAGATAGAAATCAAAAATATTAATTAATTTGTAAAAATGATGGGCTTTTATATTTCGCTTAGAACTTAGGGTTCCTGAAATGATACCTCAATGTCTAAAAATAGGAAGTTTTTCAAATATTTTACCTATTTATTTTTTGTACCCACCCAAGTAATGACTATACTTATTTTACGAGTTCGATGTAGTAAGATTATAAGTCTATATTGCTATAACATTACTTATAAATACTAAAAATATGCAACACACACATAATTATACTGATAATAATTTTTTATTTTTCATTTTAACTAAGTTTAATTATAACTACGATACCTTGCAAACCCATCTTTCATAGGGAGGTAAATTCAGGATGATGTTATATATGCCTCATCTCTAAACTACTTTTACTTATTATATTTCTTCCCTGAACTTTTAAAAACAATTACTTTTTTCTTTAATGTTTTTTTATTAATAAAATAAAGCTAATACAACACTTGTAATATGTTGCATTAGATTTTGAAAAAGTTACATTAGACCTTATAAAGATTGCATTAGTCTAAATTAATTTTTTTTATTAAAAGTTGCATTAGATGTAAAACAACTTTTTTATTCGATAATGCAACTGTTTTGTTAGCAAATGCAAACTTTTTATTAGTAAATAAAACTTTTTTTGAAAAATTATTTCAAAAAAATTGCATTACGCTTATTTTTCTATCATTCATTAATACGTTAAACAAAAATCTTTTAAGTAATTTCTTTTGGTCGTTATTTTTTTCTTTTATTGCTTTTATTTGTAGTAATTCCAGATGTTCAAAAAAAGCCAAAAACAAAAAAATAACAAAAAAAAACCCGCTTCAAATTGTGAATTTGGTTTTCGATTCCATTGACGGTTACATGAAATTCTTGTTTATTAGGTTTAGTTATTTATATAAACTGAATAATAAATGGTTTAATAGGTGTAAACAAATAACCAAACCAGATAATCCATTTATCAAGTCGATCCAATCCATTCATTCCTGGAGCTATAAGCTATTTACTCGACTGCAGACATTTTCAGAACACCTCTACCAAGAGATAAATAGTCAATTTTAAAAGAATTTATTATCAATCTCTTTCAAATATGAATATATCTAATTCAGAAAGGAAGAGCTTGTATCAGTATCTCATTGTCCATTTTCCCACGTAGTTTGTTGTTTAAACCAACTATTCTCTTCTCAATGTACTAGGAAGATCCTTTTCTAGTTAGACTTCTTGTAATGAAAGAACCAATCGGTTAAATATATTTTTATATCATTATATAAAAGGGTTAATGGATTTAAATACTCCCAGCTATTGAGAATTGGCCACTGCCACCCCCAAGTATCATTTTGGCGAATATAACTCTCAAGTAAACACTTCGGTGTCTGTATCACCTGCCGTTTCTCAGAACCTAACGACGCTAACTTTCTGATGATGTGGCACGCATACGTGTATAGGCCTCGCTTGTGTGGCAGTTGATGTGGTTAAGGCCACATCATCAGAAAGTTAACGTCGTTAGGATTCTGACAAACGACGGGTGATACAGACACCGAAGTGTTTACTTGGGAGTTATATTCGACAAAATGATACTTGGGGGTGGCAGCGGCCAATTCCCAATGGTTGTGAGTATTTAAATCCATTAACCCTATATAAAAAGTGTTTTTGGATCTTTTTTCAAAAAAAAAAATCTTTTTTTCTAAAACTAAACTTTTTTCAAGATAAAACATGACACATATTTGAAACTATTTTTTGAAAGCTAAGAATATAACAAGTAATGAAAGAGGGTGCGCATAGCTTAACATGAAAACCCATCACTCCCATATAGTGGCGAAAACACAAGCCTGAGCTAATGACAAATGGCTCCAATGAGATAACCACAATGGCAACATCGCACATGCCACGTGGATATCAACACCAAAGTCTTTGCATCTATACGAAAAACCATCACCCTTGTTCCCACAATCGTTGCAGGTGAAAACACCATTAGGGTTTTGTGATTTTGGGAGGAGATCGAAAGGGTGGTGGTGGTGGCCGGGGTGGGTGATTCTAGGTGGTAATTGGGAGCAGTTTCGGTGGAGGGAAAAGGGGGTGCACGATGGTGATTTGCAGGTGTAAAGTGGTTTTGTGGTTAGGGTTTGTTTGCAACATGAACATGTTTGACATGGTTGAGGTTTAGTGAGGTGTACAGGGTATTGATGGTTTAAATGGGTTATTATGGGTTTTGGTTGCCTCCCCATGTTCTCCAGAGAATTTTCTGACGACTTTCGAGTTTATTTTTCTTGACACACACATTGTGATGATTTTATAACCCTTTGATAAAATGAAATGAAACATGTAGTTTTATTTACATACTCTAATAAAAAAGTAACTAAGGAGGACATGTGTTAGCACCAGATTCATCCTCACCAAAAATTTATGTTTCTCTCTCTTATTAAATAGTTATATTAATTATTAATAATGTTAATTGATTATTTTTTAGATTAAAAATAGTTTTTTAATAAATTTAAAAAATATCTTTTTATTAATGTTATTTGTAAAGAAAAAAATCTTTATAAAATTAGAATTTTTGATAAAACATCAAACTTTTTAAAAAATATGATATAGTTCAAAATTAGTTTTTTTAAAAAGTAAAACTTTTATAAACAAAAAATAATTAATATTGAGAGTTATAATAAGGTAATTTTAAAATGACAATTTTTTAAAAATGATTTATTTTAAAACAAAATGTTTTATTTATTTTATTTTGGAAAAACAAAAAAAACTTAAAAACAAATATTTAAAAATTTGATATTATTGTTTTATTACGTATAGTTTTACTTATACGTAATTTCAATCATATATTATTTTAGAATACCGTTTTATAATTAATAACTTTTTATTCTATTTAGTATTTTATTTATTTAAACCTATGTAATACACAGTTTTACTATATCTAGTAGAGTATAAAAATGTTTTAGTTTTAATTTTATTTTTATTTTTAATTTTATTTTTCAACGACAAACATACAACCGTGTTTCGAAAGATAAATGTTGTTTTAATTGGGCACACTTATCAGTTTTACAATAGAAACCACGGTGCACACCCAACCCCTTAAGTGAAAAACCATATTAATTTACAAAGACATCTTGACTTAATTTAGAGCACTTTTAGTTAAAGTAAAACTTGAATCCAAAAATACTTTCCCATTTTTAATAGGGAAAATTTTATAGAATAGTGAGGAAATTTTAGAAGTGTTTTAACTAGGCCATTTATATTTTTATTTGTTTCAATCAAGTTACTAATATTTTGATTTGTTCCAATCAGATCACTAAAGTTTTAGGAGTGATTCAATTAGGTCATTCATATTTTTTTAATTTTTTAAAATAATTCACAATTTTTTTTAAAATAATTCAGTTTTTAATACATATTGTTAATCTTTTAAATATTTCAATTTTTTAAAATTAGTTTTGCAATTTAAGAGTGTCCTAATTAAAACAATCCTGAAAATTTAGTGACATGATTGGAATACAAAAATTTATGAGTGAATTAATTGAAACAAAAATATTTTTAAGTTACCTAATCAGAATAATCCTGAACCTTGATTATTATTTTATAAAGTTATCATTTTTTAATATATTGACTTGGGCAGCTCACCTCAATCACTTGAGCTAAGGATTATTGATATAAATCCTCGACGCAACCTATGGTGCCGTGATGAAGTCCTCGTTGCCTAACTTTGAGGTCATACAACCGATGGTGGCCAGTTATGGTCGGATGGTCCTTAGGTTAACGACACCTTATTAGAAATAGAAGAGAGGTGTGTGTGTGTCTTCAACTAACAAAATGGTTATTTGTTTTTTTTTTGTTGTCTTTTACATTAAAAACTAAAATAAAAGAGAAGATATGATAGGTTATGCGATGGTGGTCGAGTGATGGGAATGGTGGTGATTAGGCGATGGTGATGGTGGTAAGGCGATCAGGCGATGGTGATGGTGGTCGATTGATTTCATGGTGGTCGCCTACAATGATGAGGCGATGGTGGCATGGTTGTAGATAGTCAAGCGATGTTGATGCTCGTGGCACAGGGGCAGTATGGTGGTTGGGGTGTTACGGTTTTTTTACAACAAGGTAAAATGATCATCTTAGAATATCTAAGCTAAACAAAAACTAAAGACCATTAATTTTAAGGATCAAAAGTGTTATGATTTTGCAAATAGATAGACCTAATGATGTAATCTTTTTAAATTTAGATTTAATTTTGTAATATAAATATATCATAAGGACCAACCATGTAGTTAACTCATATATTTATTTCAATAAAATTAGTTAAAGAATATTTTATAGGTGAACTAAATTTGATAAGATGTAATGTGATGGTTATACATTGAGTTAGGTTGGTACTCCTATCTATGTTTTTTTATTCACACCCTCTCATTTATTATATTACTTGTTTTAAATTTATAAACAGTAATAACGTCTTCTTCAACAATAACAACAACTGTGACGTCGACGACCACAATCAGGATGGATGACATGACGAGACCACTACCACCACGAAAAGACAACAATAGTTACTTGTATACCTCAATCTCTTGTGATAGACTGATGGACACTTTTTCATGTATTTTTCTTCTATCTAACTTTGTATCTAATGGATATATTTATTTTTATGAATAGGCAGCTAGAATGCTAGATGGTGTAAAAACATTCATATCAGTTTTATTATTTTTAACATTATAATTACGTTAAAAATTATTATTTTTTTTATATTCTTTTCAATGAAATAATGTTTTTTATACATTTATTGTTAATATTTCTTTCTTCTCTAGTCACATCTGATTTAAAAAATATTAAAAAATTAATAAGTATGAATAGTGTCTTATAAACTTATTGCAAATGCTCTAAGACTAGAAATCTATAACGATTATGTAAAATTATATGTATAAAAATTATATTTTTTGGTTTTTACTAAAGAATGATAAGCTTAATTACAAATTTGAAATCTTCCAAAATATTTTTCGTCAAAATGGGAGATAAATGCTGTTAAAAAATTAGTGAGGTGAATAATAGTTTTTCTTTATTTGTATCTAAGTCAACTCATAAGGCGCAATTTTAGGGTCATTCTCACAAATCACAATCACGTATAGGCCAACAATGCAAGAAAACTGATTAAATTTGCTTGAGGGTAAGATGATAATTGAATTAAAAAAAATCATAACTAAACCTAAAAAAATATGAAATTGTAATTATATAATTATGATGTTGTAAAAATGATAGTAAAGAAATTATTTTTCATATCAAAGTTGAGTTTTATAGTATTTAACTTTATGAAACAATATATATTAAACAATTGGTCGAGCAACTTTACGTGTAACAAACAATATACGTCTAATTTTTAAGGTTGTATTTTTAGTAATGAGTTTCGATGTGTATGCATATACTAGTGTATTAAAAGGCTAATCAAACAATAAAAATTATTAATGACACGTTTAAATATGTCTAAACGCAATAATCTATATAGATGTATTATACTAATTGTTATTTACAACAATTACAAACGATTATATATTTATTTACATGTTTATAAACATATACATTTGATCTATTTGTTAGAATTCAAAAAATGTGAAGATCATATGCCATATTATTCAAACTAGTTAACATGTTTACTACAAAGGGGGTTTTCTTGACGACCACAATGCAAGCCATACTTGATTGACATCACGTGTTATGATCAATAGGATACGGGTCTTGAAATACACCATACTTTTGGGGATTGAAAGATACACTTACAACACCTTTTCACCACTTTTTGGATGTGTTTTTGCGAGTTTTCAGATTTCTATTCAGAATTTCTGTTATCTTTATGAAGCTCTAAAAGGTTTGCATAGTGATTTAGAACAAGATACACCTAACAAAATGTTGGAGTTGGTTGTTCTAGAGGTGTTCGATCTTATGATAACATATCAGGAAGTTTCAAAAAGGTGTTCATTAAGGATTCTTCATATTATCTTGACAAGCTTGTGTTTGATATGACTAGCACCCACCTTAGAAGACATTTCTTAATGTGGATACACTTTAGAAGCTTCAACTTGATCTCTTCATCCACCATCTTCAAGTTATTTGACAACCACTTCTCAGTTACACCCTTTGATTGTTTTAGTTGCCTTTGAATCCACGGTTAGAACTTTGAAAAAGTGTATTAAAGGTTACGTGTTTAAAACTTCCCTTCCCAAATCTATCTAACTATTAATCTAACTAGCTTTAGTAAATATACGAGTTAAATAAATAAAATATATAAAAATAAAAAATTATTAATTATAAAATAAGATTTATGAAAATTTTCTTTGTTATAAATAGAATAAAAATTTTATTTCGAAATAAACGTTTCGAAATAAACGTTTTTAGAAAATGTAATTTTAAAAAAATTTCTTATTATAACTCTCAATTTTAATTATTTTTTGTTTATAAAATTTACTTTATAAAAACACCATATTTAAAATATTTCGTATATTTAAAAAAGTTTGATATTTTAGAAAAAAATTTTATTTTATAAACATTTTTTTTAGAAATAACAGTAATAAAAAGATATATTTCCTAATTTATTATAAAAACTATTCTAATCTAAACAAAATTAAATAATACTATTCGTAATTATTGCGATATATAATTTAATAGGATAGAGAAGTGGGAAAAATTTGATTTATGATAAATGTGATGCCGTCACGTGTCTCCTTTAGTTAACTTTTTATTAGAGTAAAAAGATATTTTTATTCAACTTGCGTAATACATATATTTTTAAACTAATGGTGTAATATAAAAAATTAGATTTTAGATTTTAAAATGATACAATTATCCCATCATTTTAACACATTTAACTATTAGTTATAGGGTGGGTTGGATCAATTTGTCAATGCGTCCATCTATTTCAGTAAGGCTCTTTTAGATAAACACGAATTGATTTTAGTCAACCAAAACACATACATCATGATAAATCTTTAGATTGAAAGGGTTGACAATATAATGTATTGGCTGACCAAGTCAAGATTCCCTTTCCACTAAATTATGGCCATTGGATAGATAATTGATAAACCTTACATTGACTTTTTATAACTTGACTAAACCTATTGCCATTAAAATTCTTCCAACCCTATGCAACTTGTCAAACACACTCCTAATTTACATCTATTTCATCCCTTTAAATGTTGATCACAAACACACATAAACAAAGAAATTAAGACATGATGAATTCTGGCTACAAGCATTTTAGCCACACACACAACCTCACCATGCACCAAACACATGAAGCCACCAAGATGTCATGCTCCGGTTGCAACTCGTTGGTCATCGGGGCCGCATACGTTTGTTGGCAATGCAATTTCGTGTTACACGAGCAATGTTTTAAAGCAACTCGGTCCCTAAAACACCCTTCGCACCCTTCTCATCCTCTGACTTTGGTTCCGTACCCTACTTATCCCTCCGGTTCCTTCAACTGCAATTCTTGTAAACTCATAGGAACCAGATTATCCTATTCGTGTTCCGAGTGTGAGTTTGACCTTCATGTCCATTGTGCTTATTCATATATGCATGCTCAACATGTGGGCTTTGCTTCAACACAAACTAATGCTCATAAGACAAGTTTGATTAGCAATTCGGATGGTGAACACCTTAAAATGAACCAGCAAAGGCTCGAGATCGCGATGGAGCACGCTCGATTAGCTGCTAATACTCGTAAATTTATCTTAGACTACCTTTAAAAGAATGGTTGTACTACACTTATATATAGACTGCTGTTGTTCTCTTAAGTGTCATTATGTTCATTTTTACTATGTGTAAAATTTTTTTTAAACTTTTGCCTTTCGATTCTTGTGCATGTGTCCTAGTTTCTTCGCTTTCATATATACTGCTTAATTTGGGTTGTGAATTGTGAACCCTAATATCCATAAGTTTCTTTATAAACAAAATACATTAATTAGTTTCCTTTGCGTTAGGGAGTAAGAGTTTTTCCGTTTTTCCCGTTACATGGTGGGAGTTTTGTTGTTTCCCCCAAGCTACGCGATATGAGCTTCCCCCAGCGCGCACGACGCGGTGTGAGTGTGGTTTTTATTGTCTCGGCTCGTCAAAAACCATAAAAACAAACATTGAAACCGGTTTCGATAATACAAATACTAGCAACGATGTTTTCACTCATACCCTGTAATACCCAAAAGTTAGACCTCTAAATAATAAAAAAATATAAGTTGAGGGGTTATTTTTGCCAAGTCATAAAACTCCAATCTCCAGCAAATAAAACTAGGGTTCCACGTTTCTAAAACCATCGACACTTCTCTCCATTTGTTTGCCATGTTTCAAGTCTATGAGAAACACTTGGGAACTCTTGAATCCAGCTGTTAACTACCGATCCCTTCTTAAAATCATCAGCAACATTCATCTTAATCTTTAATTGAAGCTCTTGTGGTCTAAACAAAGATAGGAACAGGAAGAATTGGTGGATTTGAGTGCTGAATGAAGCTGCTAGAAGGATTCAGAACAGCAAATTCATGGTGTTGGTGGTCTGACGACTCAGATAAGTAGCAAACAAGGGAGAATCATCAATTATCTTCAAGTGTTCATCTTTGAATCATTAATTTTGGTTGTGTACATCGATCAAGCATAAAAGAATAAAGGTTCTCATCTCATCTCCTTCATTGGTAAGCAATTTTGTTCAAAAGAAATCATAAGCTCATATTACTTTGATTTACCTGAAATTTGGAATTGAAATCAGAAAGAATTTCTGATTTTATACAGTAAACAAAATCAAAATCTCTAGAGGAAGGGAGGTAATCCACTCTAAAGTTTTGCTGCTTTAAGCTCCTTCTTACATTGGAGCAAAGTAGAGAACAGAAGCATTTTGCAGATCATTATCATCATCTTTTAAGGTAGGTAAGAGTTCTTGTTCTCATAAAAAGAGTATGATAAATAAAGGGAAACTATTCACGGACTTGAATTAAGTAATCTGAATGATATTTTAAATTGAATCAAAGGAGACTAAAAGCAAATCAGGGCTTCAATTTGGTTCATTCAAGAAGTTAGCTGGGTAAGTATTTGACCCAACTTATGGTTATTATTAGTCTCAAGTTTAGCTTACAGGGTACTTTATTTCATATATATTCAAGTTAGGAATTATCATAAGTTTATTTGTATAGAATTTAAAATCAAAGTAATCGGGTCATTAGAATCTAAGAATACAAATATGATTGTTATATTATAGGTTGACCTGTTAGTCATCTTCTTCTTGAGGAGCAAAAAGATCAATTACTCGACTAAGTACGGGTGAGTTTTCATGATTTAAATATCCTTTTTACTTGTTTTGGAGTTGAATACATGCTACTTATTAATATTGAGTTAAATGTTTTTTTTTTTAAAGTGTATTATTCTTATTAATTGTATATTGACAAATCATTAAGCTTAAATGCTCGGGGTATATATACGTGTAGTTGGTACCTACTATATTTGGCTGGATTGCAAGCATTCGATGTGCTTCTTAGTGAACTCTCACTCGAATGTGTTATATATGTTAACGAAGGTTCACTTGGTAGTAAAACCATTGAATCAGGTTTGATTTGTATACAATTTATTTGATTATACACTGTGAAGAAGATTTTTGTGTCAATATCATGAACTCACCGGCTTTATGCTAACGTATATTTTGAGCATGTATTTCAGGAAACCCGTAGACGCCCTACTCTCTAAGTTACTTGGTCGTAGTAGAGTGAAGTGTGAAGAATTTTTGAAGTCTTTGCTGGTTATGATATTTGAGGAGCTTTGAAGATGTTTTAGAAGACTTATCATGAAGATTAGATTTTAGTTTATCTTAAAGTTTAACTTTGTACTAAGTAAATTTAATGATACTCAGTATTGTAAGAATGGATTCTATTAATATATATGTAAGTATTCCGCTATAAGACTGTGCCAATCGGTCACTTAAGACCTCATTTTGGTGGGGTGTGACAGGTTGGTATCAAAGCCAAAGGTTTTAGCGAATTAGAGTTAAGGTAGAACTCTAAGCTTTAACCATAAAACTCAATCTATTAAGTATTGATTGATAGGATTGGCTACTTAAAAGTTTAGTACAAAACAATAAATATGATTAAGCTTCATTATTTAATTGCATTTCAGGAATGGAACGTCATGGAAAAGGAAAGGGTGTAGGATTTTTATTTAAGCGCGGTAAATCATTGTCTCCCAGAACTGATGATGGATCGTCTGGATATCCAAATCGAACTCAATTGACTGATGAACCCGATTTGTCACCTGATTTGTCCGGATATGTCACTGCTATGCCCTCAGCATCAAAACCAAAATCCCCATCGCCAACCATGAAATTTTGGAAATTTATGTAAGCTACCAGTAGTAAGACTACAAGAACCCCTAAACAATCTGTTCGACCTGGTACTATAATTAGGATCCAGATGCCCAATGAGTTACCACAACATGTATCTTCAGACGAGAATGATGATCCAGAAGAAGAAGATGAAGAGGAGGAAGAAGAAGAGCCTGCCGAGAACCCGATTGAGCATGATGAGCGTTCTTCTAGAATTCAGAAACCTATAGGTCGATCAAAACCTGAATACCCGTATAGGAAGGAGTCTAAACCATATGAGCCTCAACTAGACTATTATAATGCTGTGCATGGATTCTCCTCTGAAGAAGAAATGATGAAGGCAGCTCTTCGTCGGAGTCAAATGGAGTCTTATGCTGCACCACTACCTCCACTTGTACCTCCTACCCATTATTCTTCACCACCATTATTCTTCACCACCATCACCTTATCAGCCGTACCCCCTGTACCCCCCATATGCACCTTATCTTCATTTTCCACAATATCCAGTTTACCCTCCTTACTATGAGCCACCAAGGAGCTCGTATTCTGGATCATCCAGTTTTGACTATGCAGGTAATCCTACCCGTCGATTATCTGGATCTCATATAGATCCATTAGAACTTGCAGAGATTCGGTCCCGTATACAATCTATTGAAAGGGAAAGAGACTGGTACAAGGAGCAATTGGAGAAAGTTGAAAAATCTAGAAAAAAATAAGTGATGATGTAATCATTTATTTCTAATGTTGTTTCCTTTGTATGTTTTATTGTACTCTTTTTGTTTAATGCTTTAGTAAGATAAGGATGTTTTGTGTGAAATAGTATTGTTATGTTTTAATTGTTATGCCCGAGAGAGAGAGTGTGTGTTAAGTATTTACAAATTAAGTTTATGTACTTAGATTGAAGAATTATAGATACGCTATAAGTAAAAGATTTTTAAAACTAAAAGTATATAGTCAAAGCATGAACTGAAAATATTAGAAATGTTTCTTTTATTTTAGGATAATGTCTAAGTCAAGTACCCGCCCTTTAGATGATGTCAATAAAGATGGACCTTCCAAGCAAAATAAGGGTAAGGAAAAAGTGAATGATAAGTGCCCTGATAAATCAGCTTCCACTCATTCCAAACATGATTCAGAGAAAACTATTTCAAATTCAGAATTACAAAGAAGAGAGTTAAGAAAAATGATTGCCGAAGAAATTGCAGCCGTGTTTGCAAATGCTAGTAGCAACGAAGAATACTCTAAGAAGAATAAAATGAGCAAATCTCATACTCATCACGAGTCACAAGCAAAAGATCATCACAGTGATAACGAAGGAAGCAACACCAACATTGTGAAACATAAGAATGTTGGTGATAAACTCAAGAAACTTGAAGTGATTAATCTTGATGATGAAGACAAGAAAGGGTGTAGTTATAAAGTTTTCAAGTCATGTAAACCAGATGACTTTACTGGTGAAAAAGGTGCTACGAAAGCTCTTAGATGGTTGGATGAGATAGAGTCGGTACTGAATATTTGTGACTGCAATGAAAAAGACAAGGTTCGATTTGCAGCTCAATCATTTAAGAAAGAAGCCCACAGTTGGTGGAAGAACATTATGCAAAATAAAAAAAAAGGAGCAATAAATAGAATGAAATGGGAAGAGTTTAAAAAGTTAGTCATGGGAAAGTTTTGCCCAAGATATGAGGTGGAAAAGTTAGAGGCAGAATTTCTCAAACTGGAAATGGCAGGAACGGGTCACCGGGAATATACCACCAGATTTAATGAACTATCAAGGCTAGTTCCTCACCAGGTTCAATCAGAATCTCAGCAAATAAATCGCTATATCTGGGGTTCAGTACCTGAAATCAGGGGAACAATCAAAGGAGCAAAACCTAATACTTTAGAATCAGCTGTGGAATTGGCAGGTGAGCTAACAGAAGAGTTGATTCGAGTTAGAGATTCAAAGGACTACAAGCCTAGTGATTTTAAAAGAAAATGGGAAGATAAAAGAAGTGGAAAGAAATTTGGATTTAAACAACAGAAAAGAGGATTTAATGATAACAGACCAAGATGTAGAAAATTTAACAAACATCATTTAGGGGAATGTGGTTCCCAAGTCTGTTACAAATGCTCCAAGAAAGGTCATATTGCTAGAGATTGTACTGAATCTCTAACATGTTTTGGATGTGGTGACAAGGGACATGTTCGTCATAATTGTCCGAAACTGAAACAAGGAGCATCGGGATCTAAAAGTGGTGAGAAGCAAACACGTGGTAACACTCATGCTTTTGTAATGAATACTAAAGAAGCTCATGCAACTGATGCGTCATTACTGTTACTTTTCTTGTTAATAATATCTATGCAAGTATTTTATTTGATTCGGGTGCAAATAGAAGTTTTGTGTCTACTATTTTTGCTCCTTATTTGAATAAAAATGTTCAAAGGTTAGAAAAGGCCTTTACAGTAGAAACTGCTAATGGTGAGGAGATTAAGATTCTTGAGGTAATAAAAGATTGCATTGTTAGCTTAAGCAACAACCAATTCATGGTAGAACTTTTACCTATGGAATTAGGTGGTTTTGATGTAGTGCTAGGAATGGACTGGTTGACAGCTAACCGAGCACGCATAATATGTGATAAAAAGATTATAGAACTTTACTCACCCGATGGCAAACGAATTATCATTCATGGTGATCGCCCTAGGAGCTCAAATAGTATGATTTCGTTTATTAAAGCTAATAAATGCTTGAGAAAAGGATGCATAGCATACATGGCCTACGTTATGGTAGCAGAACAAGAAAGGAAGTTGGAGAATATTCCCGTAGTTGCTAACTATCCAGAAGTGTTTCCTGAGGACTTGCCTGGATTGCCACCAGATCGACAAGTCGAATTTAGAATTAATTTGATGCCCGGAACCGCACCAATAGCCAAAGCACCATATCGTTTAGCTCCAACAGAAGTGCAAGAGTTGCGAGAACAATTACAAGAATTGTTAGATAAAGGATTTATACGCCCAAGCACGTCGCCTTGGGGAGCTCCTGTCTTATTTGTGAAAAAGAAAGATGGGTCGATGCGAATGTGCATTGATTACAGAGATTTAAACAAAGTCACAATTAAGAATAAGTACCCGTTACCTCGAATTGATGACTTGTTCGATCAGCTTCAAGGCTCAAGTTGTTTCTCCAAGATAGATCTTCGGTCGGGTTATCACCAAATTAAAGTCAAACAGAGTGACATACCTAAGACAACATTTAGAACTAGGTATGGACACTATGAATTTCTCGTTATGCCATTTGGGCTAACGAATGCACCAGCGGCTTTCATGGACTTGATGAATAGAATTTGCAAGCCATATTTAGATAAGTTTGTCATTGTCTTCATTGATAACGTACTTATTTATTCAAGGAACAAAGAAGATCATGAACTACATCTTCGATCAATCTTGGAATTATTAAGAAAAGAAAAGCTTTATGCAAAATTTTCGAAGTGTGGATTTTGGATGAGAGAGGTCCAATTCCTTGGTCATATAATCAGCAAACATGGTATTCAAGTCGATCCTACTAAGGTGGAGGCGATTATGAAATGGGAAATTCCGAAAAAACCTACTGAAGTTCGCAGCTTCTTAGGATTGGCAGGATATTACAGAAGATTTATTCAAGATTTCTCTAAAATTGCTACTCCTTTAACCAGATTAACTCAAAAGTCTGTGAAATTTGAATGGGGAGAAAAGCAAGAGGAGGCATTCAAGATTTTAAAGGAAAGACTCAGTACTGCTCTAATTCTAGCATTACCAGAAGGAATTGAAGATTTTATGGTGTACTGTGATGCCTCTCGTAATGGTCTTGGTTGTGTTCTGATGCAGAGAGGTAAAGTAATAGCATATGCATCAAGACAATTAAAAGTGCATGAGAAAAATTACACCACACATGATTTAGAATTTGGTGCAATAATCTTCGCTTTAAAATTTTGGAGGCATTACCTATATGGAACTAAGTGTATAATTTACACAGATCATAAGAGCCTCCAATACATCTTCAATCAAAAGATGCTTAACATGAGACAACGGAGATGGATGGAACTTTTGAATGATTATGATTGTGAAATTCGATATCACCCAGGAAAGGCAAATGTTGTTGCAGACGCGTTAAGTCGAAAGGAAAGAATAAAACCAATAAGAATTCGTGCTATGAGGTTAGATGTGAAAACAAGTTTAGTTAACCAAAAAAAAGAATCACAACAACGAGCTCTCCAAGATCATATGATTAAAAAGGAGTGAATGATTGGAAGAGTAAAATTATTAGTAACTGGGAATGATGGAATCTTAAGACTTAACGGTAGGATGTGGATTCCGAATCATGGAGGATTACAAGATTTAGTCTTGAGTGAAGCTCATAAGTCTAAATATTCAGTGCATCCCGGAAGCGATAAAATGTATAGAAATTTGAAAAGTGAGCTTTGGTGGCCTGGAATGAAAAGATCAATTGCAAAATATGTGGAGAAATGCTTAACATGTTCACAAGTTAAGGCTGAGCATCAGAAACCCTCTGGAAATTTGCAACAACTTGAAATTCCTATATGGAAGTGGGATAAGATTACAATGGATTTTATAACGAAACTCCCACGAACAAGACGAGGGTATGATACAATCTGGGTTATAGTCGATTGATTGACAAAATCAGCTCATTTTCTTCCAATACGAGAAGATTTCAAAATGGAGAAGCTAGCTAAAATCTATGTCAATGAAATAGTGTCGAAACATGGAGTGCCGATCTCCATTGTTTCTGATAGAGACAGTCGTTTCACATCGAGATTTTGGCAAAGTTTCCAACGTGAGATGGGAACTCGAGTAAACCTTAGTACGGCTTATCATCCACAAACAGATGACAAAGTGAGCGAACAATTCAGACACTAGAAGATATGTTAAGAGCTTGTGTGATAGACTTTGGTGGTAATTGGGATGAACACTTACCTTTAATCGAATTCTCGTACAATAATAGTTATCACACAAGTATAAAAGCCGCACCTTACGAAGCACTTTATGGGAGGAAATGTAGAACCCCAGTGTGTTGGGCTGAAGTTGGTGAAAGTCAGCTATCAGGTCCTGAGATTATTCAGGAGACAACTGATAAGATAATACAAATTAAAGAAAGATTAAAGACAAAAAAGTTATGCTGATCGACGAAGAAAACCTTTAGAATTCCAAGTGAGAGATAAAGTTATGCTGAAAATATCACCTTGGAAATGCATCATTCGTTTTGGCAAAAAGGGTAAATTGGGTCCTCGTTATATTGGACCATTCGAAATAATTTCCAAAATAGGAACAGTGGCTTATCGTTTGAAGTTGCCTGATGAGATAAGTAAGATTCATGACACATTTCATGTGTCGAATCTTAGAAAGTGTTTGCCTGACGAGTCACTAGTCATACCATTAAAAGATATTCAAGTTAATGACAAATTAAATTTTGTTGAAGAACCCTCAGAGATAGTCGACAAACAAATCAGAAAATTAAGAAAGAATAAAATACCTTTAGTAAAAGTAAGGTGGAATTCTCGTCGAGGACTAGAGACAACATGGGAACGAGAAGACGAAATGATGGAAAAGTATCCTCATTTATTTGGTCAACACTAAATTTCGAGGACGAAATTTTGTTTAACGGGGGTAGATTTGTAATACCTAAAAGTTAGACCTCTAAATAATAAAAAAATATAAGTTGAGGGGTTATTTTTGCCAAGTCATAAAACTCCAATCTCCAGCAAATAAAACTAGGGTTCCATGTTTCTAAAACCATCGACACTTCTGTCCATTTGTTTGCCACGTTTCAAGTCTATGAGAAACACTTGGGAACTCTTGAATCCAGCTGTTAACCACCGATCCCTTCTTAAAATCATCAGCAACATTCATCCTAATCTTCAATTGAAGCTCTTGTTGTCTAAACAAAGATAGGAACAGGAAGAATTGGTGGATTTGAGTGCTGAATGAAGCTGCTGGAAGGATTCAGAACAACAAATTCATGGTGTTGGTGGTCTGACTACTCAGATAAGTAGCAAAAAAAGGAGAATCATCAATTATCTTCAAGTGTTCATCTTTGAATCATTAATTTTGGTTGTGTACATCGATCAAGCATAAAAGAATAGAGGTTCTCATCTTATCTCCTTCATTGGTAAGCAATTTTGTTCAAAAGAAATCATAAGCTCATATTACTTTGATTTACCTGAAATTTGGAATTGAAATCAAAAAGGATTTCTGATTTTATACAGTAAACAAAATCAAAATCTCTAGAGGAAGGGAGGTAATCCACTCTAAAGTTTTGCAGCTTTAAGCTCCTTCTTACATTGGAGCAAAGTAGAGAACAGAAGCATTTTGCAGATCATTATCATCATCTTTTAAGGTAGGTAAGAGTTCTTGTTCTCATAAAAAGAGTATGATAAATAAAGGGGAACTATTCACGGACTTGAATTAAGTAATTTGAATGATATTTTAAGTTGAATCAAAGGAGACTAAAAGCAAATCAGGGCTTCAATTTGGTTCATTCAAGAAGTTAGCTGGGTAAGTATTTGACCCAACTTATGGTTATTATTAGTCTCAAGTTTAGCTTACAGGGTACTTTATTTCATATATATTCAAGTTAGGAATTATCATAAGTTTATTTGTATAGAATTTAAAATCAAAGTAATCGGGTCATTAGAATCTAAGAATACAAATATGATTGTTATATTATAGGTTGACCCGTTAGTCATCTTCTTCTTGAGGAGCAAAAAGATCAATTACTCGACCAAGTACAGGTGAGTTTTGATGATTTAAATCTCCTTTTTACTTGTTTTGGAGTTGAACACATGCTACTTATTAATATTGAGTTAAATGTTTTTTTTTAAAAGTGTATTATTCTTATTAATTGTATATTGACAAATCATTAAGCTTAATTGCTCGGGATATATAAACGTGTAGTTGGTACCTACTATATTTGGCTGGATTGCAAGCATTCGATGTGCTTCTTAGTGAACTATCACTCGAATGTGTTATATATGTTAACGAAGGTTCACTTGGTAGTAAAACCATTGAATCAGATTTGATTTGTATACAATTTATTTGATTATACACTGTGAAGAAGATTTTTGTGTCAATATCATGAACTCACCGGCTTTATGCTGACGTATATCTTGAGCATGTATTTCAGGAAACCCGTAGACGCCCTACTCTCTAAGTTACTTGGTCGTAGTAGAGTGAAGTGTGAAGAATTTTTGAAGTCTTTGCTGGTTATGATATTTGAGGAGCTTTGAAGATGTTTTAGAAGACTTATCATGAAGATTAGATTTTAGTTTATCTTAAAGTCTAACTTTGTACTAAGTAAATTTAATGATACTCAGTATTGTAAGAATGGATTCTATTAATATATATGTAAGTATTCCGCTGTAAGACTGTGCCAATCGGTCACTTAAGACCTCATTTTGGTGGGGTGTGACATAACCGGTTCTGATCGTCGTGATACCTACACTCGCTGTTGCGTTTGATAAGAAAATGCTTAATGAAACTAAAGACGACCAGCATTCCGCATTCCCTTTCTTTAAAAACTAAAATCAAAACATCGATAAAAAACTAAACAACAACCGCGCATTTCGTTTCTTAAAAAAATCAACGGAGAAGAGTTATTTACGAAAGAACAGAACTATTCGAAAATGAAACGGCTTTGCACGTAAAATATATATCATATGAGGGGTGAAAATGAAAATAAGAAAAAGAAGATAAACTCATCAGACTTCCTAGGCAAAATTGTAAGAAAAACAAATTTTCGTGGGAACATATAAAGTTTTACTCATTGACATTTAAAGTTATATATATATACTTTAATATAAAATTTTATAAACAATTTTATAATTTATAATTCTATAAAAAGTATTGTTTGTAGAAGTTGTTTCTCTCGCACTTGAAAAATAGTTACATTTTTCGTTTTTCATTTTTATTCTTTAATTTAATTAAACTTAAATTTTACTCTTTCATTAATAACTTGTACTAGTTTAATGAATTTAATGGAATATAAATATATGAGATAACCCAAGTTTGTGTTGGATCAAATTAACATTATCACCGACCCAAACTCGTGACCACCGGCAGCCCATACAACCACCACCATCAGTCCATCACAAGCATTTGCACCGCTTCCTTTAACACCGTTAGGCGGTTAAGATAGTTAGGGTTGTTAACTGTTGGTTAGTTACTTACAAATTCGTGTACATAAAAGCATTCACAGTCCGTTCTGTATATTTATGTGAGTGTAGTACTTATATTATATGAAATTATTGTGAGTGAAGTAAAGAGATATGTTACGGTTCAATATGTAAATTTAAGTAAAAACTGTTCAACCTTTATAATTTTTTTAAATATTTTTAAAAGTTGTTATGAGTGGAGGAGAGTAAAAAGATAATGATAAAGATATAAAATAAATATTATTTAATTGAGAAGGTGAAAGGAAAAATAGTATTTTTAATTAATTATATGGATAACGATAAAAAATAAGTTGTGAATGCTCTAATATCTCTACGATCTCTTGTAACCATCATTTAGTTTTGATATACAAAGATCTCTATGTTCTTATTGTCCATATAAAACCAAACATGATGATTGAATAATATGTAAATTAAAACTATGTTTTTTTTATTCTTCATGTATGCTGATAATAATAAGCAGCATTAGAGTCAAACGATCATAAATATTTATGAACTCTAATTTAGGCTTCAGCCTAAACCTAAGGTCGACTCAATTGCTGCTTTTAGAAAAAAGATCTATAGTAGTTCACTGAGGGGCTTAACTTATCTACTAACCGTCATACATTCATAACGAATAAAATTTTTATTAAACGCATAATTTGACTTGCGTAAAATACCCTGCCATGTGGAGAAACAGAAGAATTCAACAGAGTAATTAAAAACAATATAAAGAGTAAAGACACCCATCAAAAACCCGAATAACCTGAACTAATTAACTCGGGACCCGAATAACAAACCCGATTAATACCTCTATAAACACTAGATTTAACTAAATTGTACTATAGTATAGAGTAATGAAAAGCTGGGTTGGGTCAGGCTGGCCTGAAATTGGCTGGGCTGGGCCGGGGTTGGTATGGGCTGGGCCGGGGTTGGGTTTTTACTATTTTCAGTTGTGAATCGTGACAGAAAGCTAGCTTATGGCTATGCAATCGCTCATCTCTTTCCGTCTCTTTTGATTACATTTTCTATCCCGTTTCTTGCATAAACCTTAGTTTTTTTTTTGCATATATTTATGAAGTTTATTCAGTAGCAAGTTGCATTTGGACCTATTAGTTTTGAACTTTATTGACACTTTGCATAAAGTTTACGACTGCATGATAGCAATTTCTTCATGTTACTATAGTTTTGTCCATTGCATTTTGATCATTTAATATTGGATTTTTGAATTCAAGAGACTATTTAAACCGACCAAACCATCCAATCCAAAATAAAAACCACTTCACTTGGTGTCAGATTTAATTGTACGATTCAGCTTATAATTTAAAAACTAGGTTTAAGAGTTCAGTTCATGGGTTTCGAACCAACTAATTACCTTTATGTTTCTTTTTACTAGCTTTTTTGTTACAGAAGTATAATATTCATGAATCGTGTTTATTTTAGAAAGTAAATGCAAACAGATGAGTTTTTTTATCGTAAATATTCGGTTCATGCTTTCAAACCAAACCGTTTCAGTCAGTCTGGCCGGCCCAACCAACCCAGCCGGTAGGGCTGTCCATGAGCCGAAGCAAACCAAGCGGACCTTTGCTCGTGCTTGGCTCGTTTTCAAACCTAACCGAGCCGATCGGCTCGTTTACAACCGAGCGGAAAATCGAACGAACATTTTTCGAGCGTTAAGTTTTCAATCGAAGGTCGAGAAAGCGCAAACAAGAGTCGAATCATTTGTATAACTCAACTATCTAGTGTGTCATTCGAATTATATTGCAATAAGAGACGATGGCAATGTTGAGTCTTAAGTTTTAATGACTTAAGAAGCAGCCACATTACATAATATCACATTTTCATAAATGAAAATTTGTTATGGTTGACAATGAGACTAAAACTATAGTCGATAAAGCGGTGAGCATATTACAGAAAACGATACACGAGACAAGAAAATGATCGACTAAAAGTAAGAGCGGGGTCAAATATTTTCTCGTAACGACTTAACATTTTACTTTTATACTCCGTGTTAAAATTTTTATTTGGTTGATTGATCTAATAATATAACTGTGTATTTTTATATAGTGGACCAAATCTACTAAAATGCTATGTATAAATTATATATATATAAAACAAAAAAAATTCCAGCCGAACTGAGCCGAGCGGACCTGTGCTCATGCTTGGCTCGTTTACAAACCGATCCGAGTCGATCGGCTCGTTTACAACCGAGCATAAGTTCGAACGAGCAATTTTCGAGCAAATTCCGAACGATCGTCGAGAGAGCGTCGAACGATTTGAACAGCCCTACCAGCCGGTTTGATTTGTCTCTTACGAAGTTAAAGTTTGCAGTTCGAGTCAATTTTTTTGTCAAAATCGATTGAACCAGACCATCGTTATTTTTATTGTGTGATTTTTATCACGTGTTTCTTGTTTAAGACAAATTGATCTATTTTCAAGATCCATAAGATCAGAAAATTAAGAGCGTAACATATAATATCTTGCTAAAAAAAGATAATGCCAATTTTTTTTTCTTTTTAAACGGCCAATGTACGACGATGGTGTGGATGATAAATTTTATCTTAATCGGGTCCACATATTTGTTTCTCAACAGAAACCACACCTCCAACAGCCTCAAGTGAAAACCCACAATGAGGAAAACTCTCAGTATCAACCCAAAGCATTTATTGCTTCGAGCGACACCTACTTTAATCTAAGACCTTCCTATATTTAATTATTTTGGGTATATCACCTGCCGAAGATCATTATAAGATAATGTCCAATACATATCTAATTCAGTGAGAAAAAAACGTTTCGTGCTCCTCACTCATGTTATTCTAACGTTCCTATCTACTTATCTAGTACGTAAGAAGATCTATTGTTACCTTAATATTCAAATCAAAGTTTATCTAAAATAGATTTTAGGAAATTTCTTGGGTTATTAGAGAATATAAAGTTCTGAAGTTGCCGTTTAATGTTTCGACAACACAAGACTGTCACAATTGAGCGATTCAGATTCAACTTTATGGTTTTGGTTTAGACCAAAACGAATCACTACTTTAGATTTTGTATTGGTTTTAGAAATTGAAAACAGTTAGTTTATGTTTAACATACATATATTCTGAAATAAATTTGGTTTGTAAGTAGAGTTGGAAAATAAAACATAAAATGAGTTGAATTAAGTGTGTATACTCGTTAAAAAATTTTCTCCAGGTTTTTCACATCATAGTTGGTTAATCACTAATTAAGCATGAATTTGGGATTAAACTTGTCGCAACTACATGTTCTAATGCTTAATTAAGTTTTTCGTGTAACCTATCTACATGACATGAGTGTTTATTGATAAATCACAAACATTATGCATGAATGCAAATCCTTCATAGTTTTGTAATGTGTTAGATGAGCATGACATCGGCATTTTGTGTAGCGAAAATCATATCAGATACTTGGACTCGGGTAGTGATAAGATGCGGTAAATGCAATAATATATGTCACATCACTAAATCATTATAATGCCTTTAATAAGTATTTTTACTTGCTTTTGTTGCACAGTAGTTATAATGGTATTAAATGTTGGTAAGCATTCGAATAAAAGAATATTTTATGTAAAAGATGGAAGAAAAATTTTAACCATTCATCTTTTAGCTAATGATTACTAATGGTTGAGATCAATTTATAAAAAAGAAAAATGTTATTGGAGGGATATATAATCCTACATAAGTGTATTGGTCCATGTCACACGACACAACTTTGTAAACACAATACACTTTTGCACATGAATTTGAACATTAATACATGACTATCACAAAACCCTCCTCAACACGACCATATGACCTGGATACCAATTCGTGACAATATAAACCCTTTTCCGCGTGATTGCATGACACTACCAGTAGGATGAGTCGGAACTTGCTCTTTTGAGTTAGGTAGTTGTTGTTAGTCCTTTAAAGCCTATGTTCATTTCTATAGTAATTAAGCTGCTACAACCATTGATTAAAGAGAAGGGCCATAAGGAGTGTAGCGAAGTGATTCTCCTAAAAGTGAAAGTGAAACGGGTAGAAGCCTTCTAAAGTAAAGTCAAGTAAACACCCGCATATGAAGGATATTTACGAATTCATCTGTTTAACATAATCATGCTTTAATCCACACAACTAAGCTAAAGCATTGAATGCGGTCGTGCATGTTATGTACGCTTAAACAATATTTTTATCAAGCGAGTACGTGTTTCTGAATTACATGGTTTTCTATACATTGTTTAACATTGTTTCTATAACTGAAAATGATATATCTTGCAAGTAACACATATATTAGTGTGCATATCTTGTCCCGGTTTCACAAAACTTTGTGTCAAGGTATTTTCTAGAAGGTTGCATATCATATTATACCAAAGTAGATAAAGATTGAAGTATTAGACAAATCATATGTTGTTTTCTTGTGATCAAGTGGCAACCATAACTTGATATAATAAGAAATAGATATTTTAAAGTAATTATGAAAGATCAGTCGGATGTTTAAAGGGGTTAAATAAATAAACACTTGACAAAAAATAGTGTAATGAAAAGGACGATGGCTAAATAGGGAACTTTCTTAGCCACCTCATAGGCGATTAGAGAAATTTACAAATGGAGGTGAAAGTGACAACATGATAAAAACATTTTTAATGGTACAACAAACTCATGATTTATATTAATTTAAGAGAGACAACCTTTTGTAGTCGATGGCTATGTATACCAATAAAGCATGATATCATAATTACAGTAAAATGCTCTACGATTACATAAAATAATTGCAATAAATGCCATATTAACAATTAACAATTAAAATGAATTAGAAGTAACAAGTAGCTAGCTTGCATACAACATCATATCTATCTATCTATTTTAATAAAATAAGGTTTTGTGTTGTCACTTGTAATAATATTAGACATTCTAAGCCTAATTTTTCCGCTTTTTTCTTATATTAAATTTTTGCATTAACTACTACTAATATTATTTAATTCTTTTTGAGATTAAAATAGCTTTTAATAAATTAAGAAATAGTTCTTTTTATAAATGTAATTTTTACAAGTAACAATCTTTTGTATAACATAAGTAATTTTTTAAAATATCAAACCTTTTTAAAAATACAAAATATTTAAAATCAATGTTTTTAGAAATTAAATTTTTTATGAACCATAAAAATTATAATTTAAAGTTATAATAAGAAATTATTAGAAAATGACATTTTTTTCAAAATGTCTTGATCTAGAACGAATTTTTTAAATTTTTTTAGATAAAAAAAATTAAAACAAAAGTTCAAAAAAAAATAAATATCATTGTTTTATTACTTATAGTACTTACTCATATGTAATTTCAATCATATCATATTTCAAAATATTTTTTATAATTAATAATTTTTCATTACTAATTATTTAATATTTTATTTATTCAACCGGGGTACTAACCTAGTAATTGTACCTAGGTCAAAGTTTTTATTATGTCACATTATGTGTGGGTTCTTACATGGTTATATATTGAAACATGGTCATATTTTGAACCCGGCATATTTGTCTTTGTACATGTCACATAACAGTCTAAAACAACTTTGTATACTTGATACGCTTTTGTAGATGAAACGAATTTTCTTGCAAGTAACACATATTAGTGTGTGTTTCTTGTCCCAATTTCATAAAACTTGTGTTAGGGTATTTTCTAGAAGGCTGCATATATGTATGAGTTACATCACATTTTCAAAGTAGATCGATAAACTTTGAAGTATGAGATAAGTCATATTGTTGCTTGTGATCAAGTGGCAATCATATCCTACTATTATAAGAAATAAGATATCTTAAAGTAATTGATAAACAAATAATTAAGAATAATAAATACATAAGAACTTGACATAAAGGAAAAGTGTAAGGAAAAGGACGATGGCCAAGGAAGCGGTTAAGGAAATTTACAAAGGCAATGAAAGTGACAACATGATAAAAACATGTTTTAGGGTAAAATAAACACCTTTCGTAACTCTAGTGTCATCAAACTACTTTGATTAATTAGATTTACTAAATAATCAAATACGAGATGATCATAATCAAACATTAAACAAATAGAGAGCGTAGAGTACACGTTTATTTTGAGAACGTTATGATTTCAAAATAATATTATGAAACTACCAGATAACAGAGGTTCATAGGTGGCGTCCTTGGTACTCTAGTAGCCGGGTCCTATGAGCGACAACCCCTAGTGAGGTCCAAGGTAGAGGCAAATCCTATGGTTGGGGTCGAGCGCTATGTCCGCTTGGAATATTTTATTTAACATGTTTATATTGCATGAGAAACTTGAAGTTTGGTAGAAAGTGGAGTTAGGTTGAAACTTTATGATTAGAAATAGTATGTAGTAACTTATGTTTTACCAAGAGTGGTTCCTACCGAGGGTGGTTTCTACTAAAGATGGTATCTGTCAAGACATTTATAAATAGTTTAACTGTTAATTGTTTAACCTTAAATTAGACAGTTATAATTGTTCAACTAATCAATGCAATGTATCAACCCATATAATAGAATCCATATGGAATTTTAAATGAATAAAATTTTCTAATATCTGGTATGAATCATCATAATATATTTGTTCTTGAATCATTCATCTTTTCATATTAATAGTTTCGAAGTAGCACCGAATTAGTTTCATCTGAAAACGAGTCCGGCAAACTCTAAGCTAACAAATACCACAAACCCTTGATTTATATTAATTACAAGTTTCGTACGTAGGTGAACCTATAGAAAGATCATTGTTTAATTACGCATAGTAGAGAAACTTACAAACATGTACCAATGGCTTTCTGTGGGCTGATACTTTTGTTTCAAGTCTAGTGAAGTCCCGTCAACAGAGTGTTCATCCCTCTTGGGCCTTGTGAATATTAAGCTGCACATCAAAAAGTTAAGAGATAACGATTTTTGTTAGACACTTTTTCATAGCTCAGACAATGTAGTTTATGGCTATGCCAAGAAAGCGCGCATGGTGTCGTAAACAAAATTGGTATACGTTAACCGAATCTTAGCGTCATATGATCACTCTAAATGTGCCTTCAATAGTCGCATCTCTTAAGAGGAATAGGCTCTAACATCCGTGATGAAAACCACGTAAATCAAAAATGGATTTTCATTTCAGTCATTATACTACATAAAACTTACGATTTTCTTTTCTATTATTTAAGTAGAAACATTTTATAACGTCAATCATCCAGAAAAATCTTCATTTATACATATTTAACCCTAAGCTCTCCTATTCAAATTTAAATCGTCGAGAATATGTTGAAAATTCTTAACATGAAATATTTCTTATGAAACAACGTTTTACATATTCACAACTAATTCATAATTCATCTAAGTGTCCCAACTACTCCATTGACTTTAACAATAACATTGACAATTGCTAGATTGCAATAAAAGAAGTAATGAGCAGATATATTTTGTTCGAATACAAGTAAAACAAGACATTTCTCTTTGTCTAATCACTAAAAGTCTAAAACCATTTTATCACAATTAATAATACAATTATAAAACTCAAACATTAACTACATTTATATATAAAACATAATAAAGCTTTGGGTAAACGTATAATAAATAAGAAAACTGAAATAAAAATTAAATTTCAGTTAACTAAAAGAATGAATCTAATCAAATGAATTAATTGATGAAATAATATTTCATTTTATTAGTAAGGCCTATAGTAAAAATTATCCACCATCACACCACCACTACTACTCACCCTTTGCTTCTTAAAACCCCCATCTTCCGACGAAGAAGACGGTGGTGATTCAACCATCATCACCGTCTTCCGTCGTGGAGTAACCCTAACGGGCTCCACCATGTTTGTCCCAATCAGATGCGGGAAATTCAACAAAGCCCGAGCCCCACGTATCTTATACGCCGCTTGGTCATACGCCACCGCCGCATCCTCCAGGGTCTCATACGTCCCTAGCCACACCCTCGCCCCCCGCCTCGCCGGATCTCTTATCTCCGCTGCGTACTTCCCCCACGGCCGCCGCCTCACACCCCGATACTTCCTGAACTCTTGAGGCGCTCGATTCGTTTGGTTTTCCACCTCTTCTTCTCTCTCAAGCTTCACCACCGGCGGCTTGAAGTCACCGGAAACCGCCACATCATCTACTAATCCACCGGATAATCCACTGTTTGTCACTGGAAAAAGATCTGAGATTTGGGAATCGTAGAGCAGATGGTGTTGGATTGAATCGAGGAAAGATAGATCGGATTCCGACATGAATGATTGATCTTCAAACATTTCTTGTGTGCTTTAGGTGAAATTCTTGATTTAGGGTTCCAAATCAATTGTGATTTTGGTGTTAATCTAGTTTGTATATGGAAATTTTGGATCCATGTTGGGTGTATATATATGTGTGGGAAGAATAAAGCTAAAGTATTACAATAGTATTTTATTGTTTAAAATAAAATTATTGATGGACCATCTATGAATCTTCGTCACCCATGCATGCATGCAACTATTTAAGTGCAAATTGCGTATTTTTTTAATATAAAACGTGGTGGTAATCATAATAATTTTACTAACCAAGGGTTAACTTTATTAAATTTGATTATTACAAGATTGTTTATAGTTTAATAAAAAAAATAGTTAATTTACTTTCATATTTTTTAAATACACTCATAAATAAAAGATCACGGCATGATACTTGTATTGTTAATAATATGTATACTGTATCGTTAACTAGCCAATCTATAGTCTCTAATAAAACAAGGTTTTTAAAGTCACATGGCATTCTCTTACACCATCATTTTGACACATGGCAAACTCTTACACCACCTCTCTTTTCAATTCCCGCCTAAATCTTTACCCATATTTACCTTTCACGCGGACCTTTTTAACCCATGAGAATACCCGGTTATCTCATCTCCTCTTCTTCTTTCACACACAAAACTCTAGATCCAAAACACTCTTCCATCTTCGTTGGTACGCGAACCTTCTAACTAGGTACTCTTATTTCCCTAATCTTTCATTCTTCTTCCTAAACATTATTCTCTAACTGAATTGATGATAGCTGAACTTTGATTTCATTTTCATGATCTTCGTAAACCCTAGCTGGTCACTTATCTAAACAGCCTTGTGAATGTGCTTCCTCACATTGCTTATTCATCTGTCTATTGTCAAGGTATGTGTCTACAATGATATTATTAGGATTAGGGTTCATCAATTTGTGTTTTATTAATTTAATTTCAATTTTCATATATTGATTTCTACTACGATTCAAATCTACAACTTTGAACATGGATTTCATGGAATTGTGTATTCATAAATGATTTGATTGAATTAGATTATCTTTGTTTTGTGTTGATGGCCTCACATTTCGTTGGTAAATATTACTTAGGGTTTGAAGGTATATAATATAATTGATATCTTATAATTTAGTAAGTTTTAATAAATTTTTATAAAATTAAGATTTTTATTAATTATTATATATAATGTTTGTGATATTTACTTTAAATTTCACCAAAAATTGAAATTTTAGTACAATTTATGGTAAGAATTAATAGTCATGATTGAATTAATATTAACAACTTTAACTGTAAAATTAAAAAAACCGCAATGAATTGAATGACATTCAATTTAGGAATATGAATTATGTGTTTAATTGCATATGTCTCCTTATAAAACAACTTAATTGCATATTTACCCAATTCAAAATTAAATTGCATATAACCCCTCCTTTAATATTTTCAATTGCTTATTTATCCAATTCATAACAAAAATTGCATATATCCCCTTATTTAATGAAAAAATTTACGAATTTACCCATTGATTTATTTTATTAAAATAAACTGTAAATTGATAATGTTACCTTTGTCTTTACGAAAACAATAATTTTTTTAAAATTTTCACATACATCCATTTTTAGTAGCTATTTTTATTTTTAAAATTATTTTTTTTGTTTTGTAATCATGTTTTGCTAATGAGTGTTTTAGTTTTTTAAACTTTTTTTCTTTTCCTTGTGTTTTTTAATAATTTTATTAATCTATGTTGAGTCTATTTTTTATTAACCAAGCTTTTGGAGTGACAATAATAAAATGCAACACAAAAACCGAACGTTTAATTCATTAAATAACCAAAAAATTCATGACAAATAACAATTACAAACAACCATGAATAAAATAGTCATTCTATTATCTATATTAATAAAAAGTCAAAATGGTTAAATTTGATATTTTTGTTATTAAAGGAGGGGTTATATATAATTTTAAGTTTAAGTTGGGTAAATATGCAATAATTAGATTAAAGAAGTGGATATATGCAATTTTGGTTTTGAATTGGATAAATATGCAATTAACAATATTTATAAGAGGATATATGCAATTGCTCCTTTTTAATATGGGAAATAATTGATATTTAACTTAAATATGGAATTAATTAATTGCGTTGTTTTTGTATTCAAAATTAAATATAAAATTTATTATTGAGTTGTTTTTGTATTCTAGATTTACGGATGAAAATAAATAAAATAAATACATTGTATTCTACCTAAAAAGTATAAATATGAGAATAATTTAATACTTGGTATTTTAATTATAAAAGATAATCATTTTCAATAAATTCAACCATATTTACCATATTGTTTCAAATGTTAGTTTATGGTAATTTATGTCATTTTCTAAAAATTTAATATATTACATACTTACCATAATGATAAACATTTAAATATATTCTTTCAGTTTTTAAACTATTTTGTAATTACCAGTAATTTATTAATCTATCTGTCTTACAAAATTTATTAACATTTATTTTTTATATTTTACCATACATCCTATCAATCATAATATTCTTTTTAATTACCTTTATTCAATAATCATTTATTTTCATTCAGTAATAAAACATTTAAAGAAATCAATTAAATATTCAATGAATCATTACTTTCTTAAATTCAACCTCCTAACAATATGATATAGAATTATATATTACTACCACAAACTTTTATGCTTTAGAAATTAAATAAATCATATTATACTTATAAAAATTATATGTAATCAATGTTTAATGGAAGTCTGGTTGTTTAAATCATCCGTGTATCACACGGGCTCTAACCTAGTACAATTATATTAAGAACTTGAGTCATTAGTACAAGAATTTGATAAAGTGTTATATCCATATATTATAAAATTAACTTTAGCAAACCCGTATATTGGTTGGATAAATAAAATATTAATATAATAAAAATTTATTAATAATATGATAATATTCTAAGATATGATATAACTGAAATTACATAAAATTTAACACTATAAGTATTAAAACAATTATATCAATTTATTAAACTTTTGTTTTTAAATTTTTTTTTTTTAAAAAAAATTAAATATTTTGTTCTAAAACAAAACGTATACAAATATGATTTTAAAATTTTCTCTTATTAACTCCCAATTTTAATTGTTTCTTGTTTTCAAAAAAATTACTTTCTAAAAACATAAAAACTAAAAAATTTAATATTTTTAAAAAAGTTTGATGTTTTAGAAAAAACTCTTATTTTATAAAAATTTATTTCTCTAAAAATAAAAGTAAAAAAAAGATCCCTTTTTTAGTTTATTGAAAAACTACTTAATCTAAAAAAGGTTAAATAATATTATTAGTAATTAAGATAATTATTTAATAGAATAAAGAAGTGAGAAAATTTTGATGAGAAAAATTATGATGTTGACACGTGTCATCTTAGTTTAATTTTTTATTATATTAGGAATATTCGTGAAAGAATTAAGTGACAGTTTGATAGAGATAAAAGAAATTGTATATATACAACTTAAAATGAGTATAGTTCATTTTGAGTTTCTAGTTTTTAGCACCACTAGAAATCCTGGGATTCATTCGTGGACGGTTGCATGGGAAATCCTACAGTGATTATCATAATTATCATTTGGTTGAGTGGTAGCCTTATGACTTCCTGTAGTGGATATTGTGAGTTCGAGTTCTACTAGCAGCAAAATGCTGTTGGTGGGCCGGGTTTTATCGCAGTGGGTCTTTAGGGTGACGGGTTTTTCCTGAGATTGGTGGTTGGTGGGTTTGGGCTACCCAGCGTTGTCTATGCTGGCGGACTATAATAATCATACTCCTGCTATAACACTATTATGTGTGATTCGCCCATCAAGATGTTGTCTGCTATGGAAGTTTTATCTATTTATAAAATAACCATTTGTGTGACAAAAAAGACTAAATGGACTTGTTTGCTAGAGTTTTAAAAAATCTATAGCAAAACGTAGATAAAAATCTATAGCGAACCGTAGATAAAGGTATTGTATTCAAAATTTTATAAAACATTTTTATTTTAAAAATTACAATAAAAATATATTTAAAAATAATTATAATATTAAAAGTAGTAGTTTTAAAGAATTATATCTTAAGTTTCAAGAACTTAAACATAATTCATGTTCATTAACCATTGTTAACAGGATATAACAGAAATATGTGATAATTGATAAATGCAGACGAGTGACGAGCGTCACATCCCCTATAGTATAATTGTAGAAAAGATCGTACAAGTGACAAAATTCTCTTTTAGAGCATTCACAGCAGGCTCTCCATAAATCTGTGAGTATGTTCTCATATTATAGAGAATGATTATATATTAGTGGTTGTGAGTGGAGGATAGAGAACATGTTACTCTTCATCTCTATATTTGATAAAACACTGTTCATCTTTATTAATTTTTTAAAATTTATTGAAAGTGGTTGTGAGTGGAGGAGAGAGAAAATGTAATGATAAAAGTATAAAAAAAATATTATTTTATTGAAAAAAGGAGAGAAAAAATAATGATTTTTAGTATAATTATAGAGATGGAGATGGAGATGAAGATGGATGATGGGTTGTGAATGCTCTTAAATAATAAATCAAACATATTTGAATTTATATATTTTAATGAATTATTAGAAAAATAACCTTAAGAAACTTCAATGTCATTATCCAAATTATTCAGAAAGTGATCATAAATCATAACCCATACCTGCTCCGAATGTTCGTTAGCCGGCAATTATTACTCCACGTTGGATTGTTAAATTGCTTTTAAGTTTTTTTTAAAGGTTAATTAGATAGTCGCCAGGCCACTAGCCCACCCAATTATTTTTATTATTTAAGTATGAAATTTGAGATCATAATTAGTAGTCTACTCATATTTTGTATTTTCATATAATCTTATGTTTTAGGAAAATTCTTATTTTAAAAGATTTATTTTTTTATAAATAATATTAAGAAAAAGAGCTCTTTCTTAATTTATTAAAAAGTATTTTTAGTTTATAAAAAACTTAAATAATATTATTAGTAATCATTGTAACTATTAAATAAAAAGAAACGGAAAATTTTAGTGATTATAAATGTGGTGCTGGCACGTGTCCCTCTTAGTTACTTTTATATTAAAATATATAAAGATAAATATAAGTAGTTGTGAGTAATAAAAAAAATTAAAAAATAAATAATTAACTGTTATTTAATTGAACTAAGGGTAGATATGAGGAAGCTGATATGAGAAGTTTTATAAAATAAACAAAATTTTAAGGAATGTTGATTTTTTATTAATTATATGATGAGATGAGGATGGAGAAGCTACTCTAAATGCTTTTATACTTAAAGCATTTAATCTTATTTTTCATCTTTATTTTTATAATTACATTAAAAATTACTATTGTTTTTTTGTTTTAATTAAATTATAATTTTATACATTCATCATTATATTTTATTTTTCCTCTATTTACAAACACTAACAACCATTTACTATAATATAAGGAACACATTTACAATAATATGATGAATGAAATATGAATGCTCTTATACATGTTTAAAATAGTCGGTGGATGACATCACCTTTACATTTTAATCCTTTAACTTTACAGTTATTTCAACTAATACTTAGTTTTAAGGAGCATTGATATTTTAAAAAAATCTATGTTTTGATTCAAATTTATAGTTTTTTTATCCTTAGGTTTGGTAAAAAATTGTTAAAAAGGAGGTAGTATTCAACTGGGGTATTTTTATCGTAGGTGATGTCCATTAATGGTATTACGCCGGTAACTTGAAGAATGAGAGTGGTACCGACTAAAGGACATTGTTACGGTTATATAATTTTTTTTATCTATGTTTCAATCTTTAGAACTTAGTCGACACAACTTCATACGTTTTTTATAGACTTAATTACGTTAATGTTACCGTCACAACGTGCTTAACGAATTTTTCAAACGCGTCGCATCGCGTGATTTTATTTTCTAGTTTAACTATATTATGAAAGTTATAGCTTTCTTTTCTATTGGTTTGAGTATAGACTTTTTAAAAAATCACCCATCTTGAAAATACTTCACGTAAACATATTTAACGCTAAGTTCTTCACTTCTTTCATTCAAATTTAAAGCGCCCTGTAGATGATATTTAAGATCAAACGTTTTTTAAGGACACAACATTTTACAAGTTCACGACCATTCATGCATAATTTATATAAGATGTCCCGACTGCTCCATAGACTTTAGCGAGAATGATGAAAATGATTTTATGATTTTCATGAAAAATATTATAAAATTAGATTTCAATAATCCAAACTATTCACTGTTGGCAAATATTAATATCAACTAATAATTTTATCAATATTAATTTCAACTTTTGATCGTGTTCCATTAATAGTTTCAATCTAATTTATCGTTAACTCAGTTAGTTTTTTATGATGTAATACATGACGTTACTCGAGACGTGACATATGACATGACGTATTATATAATTAAAATAAAAAACATATTACTCAATTTTTGAAATTTCTTTGTCGCCAGGCTACTCAACTTACAACAAAAGGGTTATGTTGAATAATTTCAAAAAGTGATCTTAAAAAAATTTGAGTAATATATTAATGTTTTTAATTTTAACTATCTTATATGTAACAACACGAGTCACGCCACGTGATACGTCATAAAAATCTAATGGAGTTAATGAACAGTTAGATGAGACTATTATTAATAACAAAACTAAAAGTTAAAATTAATGCTGATTAAATTGTTAGTTGAGATTAATATTAAACAAATAGTAATAATTTGTATTAATAAAATCTAATATTCCAAAAAAGTAATAAACAACTAGTTTTTTTTTTTACGTACAGAGTAAACAAGACATTATCTTTGTCCGCAGTGGGCCTTGGGTGGCGGGTTTTCCCCGAAATTGGTGGTTGGTAGGCTTGGGCTACCCAGCGCTGTCTGTGTTCGCGTGCGTATCGGGGTGAATTTTCGCCACTGGAGTACTCCGGGTAACCGGACTTTAATTAGTTGGCCGTTAAAAAAAAAACTAAACTCATTTATTACAATTAGTAATATATTTCAAAAAATAAACAGTAATTACATTTAATCAATGAAATTGAATTGAAAATTTAACTTCAATTAATTAAAAGAATGAAACAAATCAAATGAATTGATGAGATAACTCATCTTAGTAAGGTCTATAATAAAAGTCATCCATCATCATACCACCACGACTACTCACCCTTTGTCTCTTAAAACCCCCATCTTCCGACGAAGAAGACGGTGGCGACATAGCAATCGCCACCGACTTCCGTCGTGGAGTCACCCTAACGGGCTCCACCATGTTTGTCCCAATAAGATGCGGGAAATTCAACAGAGCCCGAGCCCCTCGTATCTTATACGCCGCTTGATCATACGCCACCGCCGCATCCTCCGGGGTCTCATACGTGCCTAGCCACACCCTCGCCCCCCGCTTTGCCGGATCTCTTATCTCCGCCGCGTACTTCCCCCACGGCCGCCGCCTGACTCCCCGAAACTTCCTGAACTCTTGAGGAGCTTTAGTTGTATGTCCCACTGCAAACTCTTGGTTTTCTACCTCTTCTGATCTCTCAAGCTTCACCACCGGCGGCTTTAAGTCACCGGAAACCGCCACATCGTCTACTAATCCACCGGATAATCCACTGTTTGTCGCCGGAAAAAGATCTGGGATTTGGGAATCGTAGAGAAGATGGTGTCGGATTAGATCGAGGAAAGATAGATCGGATTCCGACATGAATGATTGATCTTCAAACATTTCTTGTGTACTTTAGGGTAAAATTTTGTATTTAGGGTTCTAACTTTAGTTGAGATTTTGATCTTGATGTAGTTGGTATATGGGAATTTAGGTATATGGTGGGTGTATATATATATGTGTGGGAAGAAAAAGCTAAAGTATTATAATAGTATTTTTATTGTTTAAAATATGTGATTGGTGTAGCCTCTATGAAATTTCGTCAGCCATGCATGCATGCGACTATTGAGTGCAAATTGCATTTTTTTTATAAAAAACGTGATGGTGATAAAAGAAAAATAATTTTATAGCTATAGCTATTGGAATTAGGAAGTTGGGTTAACTTTTTAAAAATTAATTATTGAAATATTGTTAAGGATTTGATTAAAAAATGTAATTTACTTTAATTTAATACTTTTAAAATACATACACTTATAAAGAGACGATCAATACATAATACTTGTATGTGTTGTTATTGATATGTTTGTTAACGATCGATATCATTATTTGATACAATTGAATTACCAAGTTGAGTCATCATTAAAAGAATCTGATGTAGTGTTAGGTCCAAATATTGGCACACTCATGGAAGAATTAAGTGACAATTTGATAGAGAAAAAAAAACTGATATATATACAACTTAAAATGAGTATAATTCATTTTGAGTTGCGAGTCTCTTTTAAGTCTTATCACTACCAGAAACCAGGCTTTCACCGGCGGACAGCCGTGTTGGAAACCCGTCAATGATAGTCATTACTAACGAGAATATATCAATGGTACTAAGTCGGTCAAATGTTCATGTATAATATGTTTTTTGATGTAACACCGACGGGTTTACTAATGATCACCATGGTAAAGTGACCAACGCCGTTTCTCTTGCCAAAGTTTCACTCTTTGTCAACATATTACCGAATTAGTAGTTACCTAACTAATTACTCACATCATGTCTTGATTCATAGCGTCACGCATTACCAACATATTATTGATAGATGTTTGAAATATTACAGATAGAATTTTCATCAGTATCCGTTATTCTTTTATAAAAAGATAAATTATAATTTTTTTTAATTTCTTTCAATACAAATATAAATAAATTTGAATTGCATTTATTTCCTAGAGTACGATTATAAATTCTAGAATCTCAAATAACGAATCAAAGAATTTTAAATTAAATTACAAAACTAAGTACGTTATGAGCTAAAATAAATTCACCTGGCGAACTTGTGATGAGTTAGGATCATTTTAAGATATGATCCCGTACATCTTTCATATAGAAGTTTCGATAGCATAAGGACTAGAAAACATATTCATTAAATATTTGTTATAAATTAAACAAGTATAGTTATATATATAAAATATCAACTCATCTAAATTATCAAGTCATAACCCATATGGAGTAAAATTACAGTTACTGTAGGTATGTTACCAAGATATATGTATACATATGATTTGAAAAACTTAGTCACACTCTACCCAACACCGTATAATCCTAACATATGTACACGGTAAAGTAATACCATTTTGCACTTCCTACAAAATGATACCATAAATTTATACAAAAAATAAAATTTCAATATGCATTGCAAATACAAGCTACTGCAACACGTACGCGATCAAATTGGTTCATACTCGCCTACAAGAAAACGTTAGTCATCAGATGAATGATCAGATAAATTCGCTCATCTTCAACAAGTTGTTCTAGGTCATATCATGTAAAACCCTTGACTTCGTCTTGACTACAAGTCATAAAAGTTTAAAATCATTAGATGTCAAAGGGTACGATGCATAAAAGACAGTGATCTGCTTGTGATGATAGAATGAATGGTCTTTAGCCTTTAGTCTTGATTTACTTCAATATCAACTAAACCATGCTTTCGGCAACTATCAATCCGCATCCACTTGAATAACAACAATGTAATGATCAGCGTCACCATAAGATTCCATTAATAAGACCCCTTTAAGCGATTCATAACAGTCAGACTTCTGCTTATTCTAAGAGGCTCACCTCTCACACACACCACTATTTTGTGTGACTCGCTCATCCACATGTTTTGTACGAAACTTGTATCTATTTATATATATAGGCAATTTCATATATCCTTCTCTAAAGTAACAAAATTACATATTTTCAAATCATACTAGAAGAGCATTATAAATTATGCATTGAAAATTTGTCTTTTGTGAAAATACGTAATTTTACAAGTTTAGAAGTTGATATATGTAATTCCCCATATATATAAAACCCTTTGTATGACTATAAATACTGAACGGGCTTGTTTGCTAGAGTTTTGAAAGAATATTTACGAAGCATAGATAAAAGTAAACATATTATAATGGTATACTCAGAATTTTATAAAATATAACATTTTAAAAGTTATAATAAGAAAAATAAAGCATGCTTGAAGGTAATCATAGTATTAGAAGGTAATCATGGTATTAAAAAGTTATTCTTATGTTTTAAGAACTAATTAAAGCATAATTAATTACTGCTTATTAACAGTTGCTAACCGGAAATAGTAGAAAGATGAGATACATGCACACGAGTGACGAGCGTCACCTCACCTTTAGAAATTGTACATAAAATCGTACAGGTGACAAAATTCTCTTTTAAATAAGAAATCAAAGATATTGAATATATATATTTTAATAATAAATCATAAAAAATAATCTTTAGAAAACTTCAATGTCGTTATCCAAATTCTTGAGAAAGTGATCATAGCTCACACATGCTCCGAATGTTCGTTAGCCGTCAATAATTACTCCACGTAGGATGGTTAATTACGTAAGTACCCTTCGGTGTCTACACTACATTCAATGCATCTTTACCGAGCAGGGGTATAACCGTCATTGTCTTTTAACGGCCGTTAATAATTTAAGTTATATATTGCGCCGTCAGATCAGATTTCAACGGCCAAACAGCCAGGGGTATTTACGTAACTTCACACGTTTGAAGTCAAAGGTCATACATAAACAATTTCACACGTTTGGTCTTCTCACTATATTAAATCAAATTGGATAGGTTCCTTCTTAGAACACTTGGTGCGTTCACATGTGAAATTACAATTATATCCTTGGTTGTTATCACAATAGTTCAACATTACTTGTTTAGTTTAAATAAAAGATGTTCTTCAATTTAGTTTTGTTATATTCAACTCACTTAGTCTTTTCAAAATACATGTAGTTTGCAAAACTTTTTTAGAAATATGATTGTTGTTATTGGTTAAATGGGTCAAAACTCAAATGGCTGTTTAGAAAAGTAAGTTTTAGCTTAGGGTTCTGACATATTAAGAGCATTTAGTTTTCTTGATTATATATCAAGTCATACATCATTTGGTCATTCATTTGAATATGATCACGTAATGTTTTTTTTTCTTGTCAATGTATGAAAATTATCAGGATAAGGTTTTTTTTGTTATTTATCATTATGATATTTTAACGTCTCAAAAGTTACATCTCAATTAACTATTTAGGATTTTCGTTTAGGCTTCAGCTTTGACGTGTACAATGAACAATCAATATACTTAGAAATATTTTCTTCATTAAAACTTACTCCAACTCTAATATTTGTGATGAAGTGAGTTTTAGAAATTATTTACAATACATATGTTTTCTCACATTTCCATGTGTCAAGATCTTAAGTAAAAAATATATATTCTTTTTACGAAAAGAGACTCGAGTTCAAAATTCAAATTGGGCACACAAAAAGATTGATCAGTCGGCCCAGCACAAAGTGGATTATTATGGATTTATAGGATCTCATTGTGTAATTGTAGACATACATATCTAATTATGGAATAAGGTTAATTGTTCAATTTATCTTTATATAGCTTTATAGAAAACTAAAAACGTGTACGTAGTAATTTAATATTGGACGCTATTGATTTTTATAAGGGGTATAGCTAGACAAGCTTCTTAAGCTTACATACTAGGTTTTTTTTTAAAGATCTAAATTAATCTATTTGTAAAAAGACTTTATCTTTTTTACTTTGCCTAGGGCATCCAAATTGATTGAGCCCCCTACCCCCACACCCGCTCAGGAGTTAATGAATTTACATTTCAAATGTTTGAAATGCCATGTGGATAACTTCTTGATTATATATTGGCATGTCCTATACTTGTCTAATGGATTATTTCATTAATTATGGGTTTGCGGGTATATTAAGGTTATTAGACGTACATGTTTATGAACTTTTAGGTTTTAATACATGTATTTATAGTCTTATGTGATTAAAAATGACTAGTTTGGATACTCAATACTCAAAACTTGATTTGAAATATCAATTACGTAGCAAAATTTTTAAAAATTGTATAACCCTAATAGTTTTAAGTTTGTATATAATTTTTCTAAGATTATATAACATATTGTAATATTAAGATATACGGTTTTGATTATGGTTGTTCACAAGCAAAATCAAGTCAAGTCAGGGTCAGCTTGAACTCAGATTTTTTGTATATGCGTATGCCTTATAGTTTTGACAAAACCAAGTGGGTTTCTTACTTATAAAAGAGAAGCCTTTTAGTTTTTGTAAACATAGGGGACTAAATTTTATAAGAACACAAGAAAGTTTAAGATTTTATAAATGTAAGAATATTTTTCAATACTCTTTTAAGGGAACATGGGTGTTGTTACACCATTGGATACAGTGATTAAGTACTACACCTAGACAAATTATACTAGGTAACAAACCAAACCAAGTCGAGCCAAGGCTTGCTCTAGCTTGGTCTATTTACAAGCCGAATCAAGCTTGGCTCATTACAAACCAGACCAAACTCACCTTTGTTACTTTACATCAAAGCTAGTTTCTAGCATGTTTTATTTGAGCAAACTATGAGACACGAGCTATTTGAATAGCCCTAGTAAACATGATTGGGTACAGGAGATATCAAATGATAACTTCTGTCTTTTTAATCTCATTATGAAAACTTGACTCATTACCCATCCTAAATGTTTCAAGTTTTTTATTATCCCATTGCATTTTGATTCTTTCACTATCCCTATGCTTTTCATTTAATTTTTAACAATCAACGAACAATTTTTAAATTGGTTCTTGCGAGTTCCCTTAATAATTATAAGAGAAAATTGCATAAAAGCTCCCTGTGGTTTGACCAAATTGAATAATTGGTTCTTAGAATTTAAAAATTACAAAGTTAGTTCATAATTTTATGTAGTCATTGTAAATTTGGTTCTTAAATTTTACAAAACTATAAAGTTAGTCCAAACTTTTATGTGCATGTTGCACTTTTGGTCACTAAAATTAAATTTAAAATTTAGTTTAAATTTTATGAAATGCATAAAAAAAATGAATTAATTTAGTGCCAGTGACCAAACATGCAATGATTACACAAAAGTTTGAATTATTTTTGCAATTTATAAAATTTGAAGACCAAACATTCAATTTGGTTAAACCATATGGACCATTTTTGTAATTTTCTCTACTTATAATTATTTGATATTTTCAAATGTAAGGGAGAGATCAAAAAAGAATTCTTATTTTTTAAGAAAATTGTAAACTCTATTTTTACACATATTTACACCAGATGCCTAAACACATATAAAAGTGTTCTCTCAATTCTCACAAAACTAAAATTATTTTTTTGTGATATCGTGAGAAACCTTTTATACATGTGCGATGAAAATCTTTTAGAGTTCTTATAAACTATAAAGTTCTCAAGATAAAGTTTTCATATATGTTTGTATGAAACTATTAACAATCTAAACTTATTAGTGCCGTTAAAAAGAAAATCTAAAACTTATTAGTGAAGGGATATTTGGAGTTTTATCCTAGAATAAAATTCAGTTTTACTTTCTTGTGCTTGATAAAAATAATTAATTTTCTTTAAAAATTTTGAAACATCAATTGTGGTCTAAGAGTTTTATTATTTGTTTCATTTCAACGCAAAAAGTTTTGTTATTTGAAGGTAAAATGAACTAAAATTGAAATAATCCTAATTAAACTTTTGTATTGGAATTAAAAACAACTATAAAACTTTTATAGGTAGTTGATGCTTTTAAAATTTATAGAAAAATGATCATATTGTTAAAACTCTCAAAGCAAAACCAAATTTAACTCTATGCTATTAAATGGAGATTCTGTGACCCAATTTGATAAATTTTTACTTCTTAACGGTTTTTATAATATTTATTTGACCAATTAAATATAAAGAAAAGATAAAAATAATTGAAAGCTATCCAATCGAATCAAAGACCACCTTGTGTGTTCAAACTTTAGCATGTAATAATGGACAATATGGCTAATATGGCCATAGGGCCAAATGACCTAGGTCATGTTTGGCAAACCAATTTTTTTATTAACTTTTTACTTATCAATTTTTGAAAAGTTAATAATTTAATAAATATGTTTGGGAAAAATTTAAAAAGTTGATTTTAAAAGGTTAATAAGTTACTTTTGATAAGTTAATATGAGTAACTTTTGAAAAGTAGCTTTTCAAAAATTACTTCTTGATAAAATAAGTAATCCCAAATATACATTAGAACGGACCTTCAACGACTGAATATTTATTCCAAATGGCTACAAGCGAATAGAACCTTGAGAAATAAGTGAGTATTAATAATCTAGTTTTATATCTGATTATAAAACATATGAGCGTGCCTCGTCTTTAAGCGCGGGGTCGTCCCAACCCCATGAATTTTTTTTTCTAATCTATACATCTAAACATATCTATAAAATATAATAAGAAAAGGTTTTTTTTTGTCACTTGTCATTCTTTTAAACAATCTTTTTAACACGTTATTTATTTAGATATCATGAATTTATTTTCCCTCTAAAAATGTATTATAGTAATTTAAACACTCAAACTAATTTATCTCTCTTAATAAAAATTAATTTTATTAATTGATACATTTTTCTCTCTCATCTAGATTTTTTAAAATCAAGCTATGTTTTTAAAAATAAACTTTATTAAGAAAATAAAAAATCATATCTTTTTATTAAAATAGAAAAAATAAAAACAATTTTTATATAATATAAAATTTTCTAAAACAGTAAACCTTTTTGAAACATAATATTTAAAATCGCTCCTTTTTAAAAAAAATTATAACCTTTTTGATACAAACCTTTCGTTTTAAAAATCATATCTTTTTATTCATATGTAATTATAATCATATTTTATCTTCAAACATAATTTTATAATTCATAAATTTTTATTACTTATTATTTAGTATTTTATTTATTCAACTCGTATAATACACGGGATACTAACCTAGTACATATTAATAAAAGAAGGTTTTATAGTGACATGTGTCATAATTATAGGCCTATTAAATTTTAATTTCCCATCTCTCTCTCATAATAAATAATTACCTTAATTACAAATGATATTATTTGATTTTTTTTCAAACTAAACATATTTTATTATAAATTAAGAAAGAGATATTTCTATAAATGTAATTTTAAGGAATTTTTTTAAATAAGATATTTTTTAAAAACATTAAAAATTTTTAAATACAAAAATAATTAATATAAATTTTTTGTAAAATGAAAATAATTATAATTCAAATTTATAATAAGGAAATATTAAAGATGATATTTTTTAAAATGATTTGTTTTAAAACAAAATGTTTGAAAAATAACCTTTTTGGAAAATAAAAAAATAAAAAATAAAAAATAAAAAATAAAAAACAAAAGTTTAGAAAATGATATCATAGTTTTATAACTTGAAATTTTCACTCATAAGTAATTTCAATCATATGTTATCTCAAATACCGTTTTATACTTTGTAAGTTTCGTTACTAACTATTTAATATTTTATTTATTTAACCTGTGTATACTAAACTAGTGATATATATATACATATACTATCAAATCCCGACCGACCCTTATGAAATTTGACACCGATCCCATAAAAATTCGAGACTGACTAAAAAGAAATATAGATGCGGACCTCCAAAAAATTTTAAAACCAACTCCCATAAAATATTAACAAACTAGGTTAATATCTTGTGTATTACACGGGTTAAATAAATAAATATTAAATAGTTAGTCATGAAAATTTATAAATTATAAAACAATATCTTTGAGATAGGATATTATTGTAATTACGTATGGATTTTAAGTAAAAAAATGATATCATATTTTAAGCTTTTATTTTTCAATATTTTATTTTTTAAAGTTTTTTTTTTAATTTTTTGTTTGAAAACAAAACATTTAAAAAAAATATCATTTTTAGAATTTTTTTATTTTTAAAAAAGTTTGATGTTTTAAAAAAAATTTATATTTTATAAAAGATTTGTTTATTTAGAAATTGCATTTATAGAAAGATCTCTTTTTATAATTTAATAAAAATACTTTTAATGATGAAATAAACTAAATAAAATTATAGTAGTTAATGTTATTGTATATTAAAAGAGAGAAGCGAAAAAATAAAATTTAAATGGTATATAATTGTGGCATGTGTCACAAAAAAACTTTATTTTATTAGTATAGATAGATAAAACACAATTAGTTTGGATGATAAAGTCCAATTAAAAAAATATCTAGTTTTGATGACTCAAGTCTAAGTTAATTAAGACAATAACATATTTAATTATTGACTTGTTAAGACTATTTAACTAAACCCAATTAACCAATTAAAAACTTATACGAAATTTTACCCTAATAAAACATTGAAAACAATTTTTTCATTTACCTTATTTGATTATTTGATAAATTAATTTTTAAATTGTTGACCAGTAGATTTCTAGATTAGATTATTTAATTTATTAGTTGAATACTTACTTGTATATTTGATTATTTGAATATTACCATGAGTGTTAATAGGTGTGTAGACAAATCAATCCGAGCTTGAGATTGTCTAGGCTCTTGCTTGAATCTTTTACCTTAAGAGAACTCGAATACTAGCTCAGATCGTGTAGAGCTATATTTCTAAGACTCAAGCTCCGTTACTCAGATATTTTTCAAACTCGAGTTCGACTTAGCCTCACTTGGTTATTATTTAATATTATCATAGTTTTATATATAATAACAATTATTTACATAAATATATAATGGATTAATTTAAAATTATAAATGAAATCCTTGTTTAGGCTTACGAGCCGGCTCGAAATCTATATGTGAATATCCGGCTGGAGCTTGTTTATTATATGAGCCATAATATGAGTTTGAGCTCGTTTATTATTATCTAGCAAAATATAACCTTATAATTTTCAAACCCCATAAAAAAATTATGTATCCGCCATTGACCCATATGGTTTGGCGGCATCAAGTATACACGTTTTTGACGGATGTGCCAAAATCATTTGCTTCGATACCCATTACCCGAAACAAAATCTTAAACACGTCTTAAAAACCAACTTTAATTATCTAATTTTCAACCATATTTCTAATAATTCTAAGTTCAAATTTCTAACAAATTCAACATACTATTTATTTACGTTTTTTCAAGATTATATAGCTTATTAATATATTCAGTTTTCATGCGAGTGAACAGGTTCAAATAAACAAACATGTATCACCTAATATGTTACTCATCTCATTACATTCCCATAACCTAAAACACATCCCTTAGGTTTTGGGATTTCCCTAATGTCTCAGGTTTCAGGATCTCATTACAGGGCTCCAGTCCTTTCGACACCCCTGCCTTTCTCTCTCATATGTGGTAAGCTCTCAATGTGCTAAGCTCTCTAAAAAGATGTTAAAACTAAAACAATATGCATGTTAAAGACATCTAATTCCTCTTCAATTCAAATGATGAATAAAGATCAATCAGCAGCAGCTGAAATCAATCAAATCAATGCCAACCTCATGGGATCTACTAAAAACCATATACATGCATCTCCAAAAATGGTATTGAAAGGAAACAGTAGCTAATCCATGTAGTTCTTATTCACAAAAGAAATAAGATAACATAGAATAGCTGGTTAGGGATGTACAAAATCATGCATGGCCTAACTTGAAGTTCTTAGGCTCCATAGGCTTGAGCCACTCTTGCGCCGCGCTCTAGCTGCTCTCCTCTTCTTGTTTTTTGGGCTAGTTAGTTTAGAAATGGAACGTATTTTTGGAGCAGGGTGTTCATTCTGGCTTGAATCTTCAGAAACCGACACAGGGGCTGTGTTATTGTTGTTCTTTTCTTCTTTGGGTACCCTTAGCTTCTCTAAAGGATGAATCTTTACAGTTGAAGAACCTGTTTGTGGCTTCTTTGCTCTGCGATTGTATATCAGAATTCCATCCGCACTCTGCATAGATAAACATGGCACGTGGGGTATGTGTCAAAACGGATTTGGGTTAAAGGAGCAACTTCAGCACCAATCGAATCAGGTCATGTTGACCCGAAACAACTTTTGTCCAAAATCTTTAATTTTTCTATTAATAACTATTGTGATAAAAATATTACAAATATTACATCAATCAAATAAAAACATTAACTCACTCGTTTTCTTGAAGCAACCATGGGTTCGTTTGCATCTTGAACATGAATGAACTCAGAAGCTGCATTTTCAGGTTTGACCATATCATCACACGTGTTTAACTTCATTAGCTGAGATGCAAATGTAGCGACTATAGATTGTCCTTCCATGTCTGCTGGAAAATCAGGTTCACTAACGAGGCGTGTCAACACGTTATTAGATTCATGCAAGATCAAATCCTCAGTGGATGAGATCCTACCAGCATTTTCAGTCGTTACTGCGTCGAGTCTGTTCTTTATGTTAGAGACTTGTGACTGTAGAACTTCAATCTTCCAGAGTATTTGTTCCAAGGAACAACCATCTCTGAAGTCAAGAGATAACAACTCATCAGAGACTCTAAACTCGTTACCGACGTTCTTAGGGGAAGATGGACCTGCCAGGGAAATATTATCCAACATAACAATAGAAAGAATTAACCACGGTAATGAGGAATGGTGTAATCTCAGTGGTTTCTTCCCTATCAACATTAAAACCATTGAGTTATTTGATACGATTGAGTATTTAATTAAAGACTTTACGCCAAAAAGTTTCAAGCAACTTTGATGCCTGGGTTGATAAATGATGCATCAGGATTGACCCAATGAACTGCCTGCTCGTTAGTTTTCCCAGGTTAATGATCAGTTCGGATTTCAAAAACATCGCTTTAATGTACAAAATAAAAAGTTATTTGGTTAATGGTGTTTGATTTGATCCATTTCACTATGGTTGGTATCTTGTTTAGGCTCAAATCTTATGTTTTAAAGTTCTTATAGATTCAGTATGTGGGACCTTATGGTAAACCTTCATGAATTCATTTTTGGAATGATACCCAACCCAATGCATAAACCAAAATTCCCATTCCACACCATAATATCAAACCCACACCCATATTGAATTGAAGCAAACCAAATGCTATTTAAGATTTTCCCAATGGAGTATGGAGAAAAACTCTTGGTTACCAAGGTTAGTCAGATCATCATCCATTGTTGGACCATGAGCAAGGGAGCTGCAAGTAGCTGCAAATGACACATATCAATCTCATAGCAACCATCTAGACGTCATAGCGTCACATCTAAACTATCGAATGCATGAGAAAAAGTAAGAAAGAACAATTAGACTGGTATGTACCAAAATACGAAAATATGTTGTGCGGTGATTTGTACACTTCTGTGTTTGACTCTTCATGTCTTTTCCTTATCTTCCTCTTCATCGGTTTCTGTCTTTGCGAATCATGAGAGAAAGGCACAGACTTTGCAGAGCGACCTTCTATTTCGAAGTTTTTGTATTTCAACTGTTTTGTTTGATTATGTTTTTCAATCTCTTTGTCATACATGATGGCCATGGACTCGAATTTTCTAAGCTGCAATTCAACCCACTTACAACGCCACATAATGGGTTGTACAAACTTCCTCCAATGAGATGTCACCCTTTTCTTCCTGAAAATTCAATCATCTTTTTAGTGAAACAATATACTTTTCGTAATCATACTTGACATACAATTTATTAAAATTTGTATTCTTCTAACACTTGTTTCAGGCCAAACCCGTTTTGACCCAGAACCCAACACACCGACCAGCAGACCAACCCATTTTTGTGAGTATAAAATTTTTATAAATTATAATGACACAAATTTCACATGAATTTCCTAATAAGAAGGACCAATTTAATATTTTACTAAACCAACAATTTTGGAATACCATAGATCTCATCTAGCAGAAGCTTTCCAATTCCAATTAAGACATAAATCTGATCCTAAGGACAAAAGAACATTTTGTAAAGGCATTAGTAATTCTCAGTTAGATCACTAGGTCCACTATATCAAACATGAGGTTTTTCATTGTGTTTCACTGCTTTGCACTTCCTTTTGGTTCCAGTTGTAGTGAAATCAATTAATAGGGAAGCCCATAATAGTATGAACAATCGTGCTAATATACGCATGTATAAATAATAAAGAAGACCGAAATAGCATGGTAGCACATGGAATCTTTTCGTTCTTTTAATCTCTATGGAAGTTCAAAGAAACAATATTCCATACCCAAAAGGCCCAATTAACTACACCTAAAGATATAGATTCCCACTTAACGGAGCAAGAGCATATCAGACTATCAGAGTACTAGAGTTGTGAACTTATCTATTAACAAAGAGATTACAGAGACATTACCTCAAGGGAAACAAGTCACCTGATCCACCAATCCCACACGTTGCTGCAGCGTCCCCACGCAAATCTGACGTAACCTCGTTGTCGCTATCATATTCACAAGTCCTACGATCAGAAAACGTGTCACCAAAAGAACTTGAAGAGGCGGTAGCGTCATCAGATTGAGGCTGAGCTGAACCACCCTCATCATCATTCTTACAGTTTACAATATCAACCTCCACACCCTCATTTTTACATACTACCACCTCTTGCTTGTTTAATGAAATCCCCATATCCACTCCACCCTCATGCTTACTATCAGGCTTCATGTTTTTATCCTTCGACATTGATGCAAAAGCTGTATGGTCTTTACTAGTTGAAGCTTCCATTGAAGTTTCATTTCTTTCTTTAAGATCCAAAATAGGACTCATGTTATGATATTACACAATCACAATCATTCTTATTTGATAAACGGATTCGACATCCCTAACAATAAGTAAATAAAACTAAACTCAGCCGGTCCGAACCAAGCAGAAATGGGGTATCCAGATCATTCACCTGCAAAAAGAAAGACAAATTTGCTCACACTGACAGAAAAAGTAAGGGATTTATGTGTTCTCAAGATGCATAATTCTAATTTTTTTTTACCTGATAAGTGATTAATAATAACTACTACAAACAAAAAATAATATTTTGCCATTAGGGTGTAGTATCTTGTGGAACTGACAGAATTACTAAACCCAATTACAAAATTAGGGCTTCAAATTAACACAAACTTGTACAAGAAATTAGGGTTTTTCAAATGAAACAATCAAAATTCGCATGCTTTACCTGAAAATTAGAACAAACAATCAAAATGGTGTAATCAACCAAACCAACTAATCAATTAAAACCTAAGGATTCAAAATCTAAAGTCTTTTGTAGAGAATTACGATGGAATAGAGAAATGATATAACTGTTTTGTGGGCATACTTACTTGGTCTCCGGTGAGAAGTTAACGGCTAAGAGACGGTGATTTCCGGCGATGTGGTGACATTGAAATTGAAAGGAGTGTGTGGGATTTTGAATTTTTTTTAGATTTTGATGAAACATTTTATGTGCAGAAATTAGAAAATCTTGACTGAGAAATTAACGGAGGGAGAGGTGGAAATATTCTATTTTTTTTCTTTTACTTGTTTTTTTGTGGTAATTGTTACTTGCGGCTTACGCCATTGTTTGAAAATGGAGTTTAATAGTTTTTATTTTGTTTCCTAATTTAAATTTGTCGAAGCAAATTTTATATTTTAAAAAACTATGGTTCGTTTATTGACAATTGTAGATACTAACAATTTAAGCATTAAGATTTTTAACTTTTACTTTTATTTTTAATTACAAATTCAACTCTTGGGAAAAAATAACTCTTTTTGCTTCTAATGACGTGACATACAACGTGTTACTTCTTAAGTAGATGACATGTCATTGGCAAATCTTATGTCACGTCATTTTTTAGAACAACTTCTATTAAACAATTCTATATTTACTTTGTAGCATTTAAACATTTGAGTTATAGAATAAAAGAGACATCTTATCATGTGATAGGGACAAATTACACATATATGGTCTCTAACATTGAAAGATTACTCCTATGGTTGTTATAGTTCACTAAATCATAACACCGGTTGTCCTTAACTTGAATAGTTATTAAGTTTTTCAGTTAAGTAACTATGAAATGCTTAAAACATCTTTTATATTAAAAAGCAAAGAATAAATATTTCTCTCTCTCTCTCTCACTCATCTAATTCGAAGTTCACACAATCATCATCAAACACCACCATGACCATCAAGATCAAATTGCCAATCACCACCAAAATCTTATCGTTGCACAGTATCGTTGCACAAGAAGTCTTCGGCACCGATTATTTCTTTTAGGCATTTCATCCTTGCATCTACTCTCCCACCTTTCTCTCTCTTTCTTTCTTTCTTATTTTTTCTCTCTCTTTCTTTTTTTTGATTCTTCTATCTCTCAACACCTCTTCATCACCCTCTTTTTCTCTCTCTTTCTCTCACTATGTATATCTATCTCTCTCTTCCTCTTACTTTTTATGTGATTTGAAACCTTGAACCCAAATCAAGTCAAATCTTTCTAGAGTAAAGTGGTTGCAAGGATTATAAACAAACTGAACGTTCAGTAAACAATTTACGAACTGTTCGACAAGGGTGTTTATATTCATTCTTTTGATGAATGGACAAACAAGAATAAAATTTTCATTTATTTATAAAAATAAACGAACATGAATAAAGGTCGTGTTTATTCATTTATGTTCGTAAACATTTAGTATCGAGTTCAATATGTCCGCTTGTTTGTTTCTTTTACATTGTTTTGTGCTTTTGTGTTTGTTCATTTAAAGTTTTCTATATCTTATAATTTTATTTTAGTAGTTTATATTTTAAAATATTAAACCCTAGGTATATTGTATGTCTCTGCCTATATCTATATTTATGTTTATGAACGTTCGATAATGTTCTCATATATATTCATTCATGTGTGTTCACTTGCATTTGTTAAATAAAATTAGCATATGAGCATAAATAAATACGAACATGTTTGTTTTAATAATTAACAAACACGAACAAAAAAATTTTATTTGGTAAGTGTTCGTGAAAAATTCATGAACAGATTTATTTCCTAAATGAATAAACAGAACAAGGCCTTAGTCATGTTTGTTCGGTTCATTTATAGTCCTAGTGGTTGCTGACGATGGTAAACCTAGCAGTCAATCGTGTGTTTCTTGTGTGGCAACTTAACGATCTTTATTCCTAGAGGTGAGATGATTGTGTTGGTCACATGTGGATGATAGAAACGATATTTCTATGAATTTTGAAGATTTTGGTAGCAAATAGAGTAGGTAACGAGTGCCTTATGGTGGTGTTTCTACCATACCATATCTTGGCTGGGTAATTTCGAGGAGATTTGGTGGTAGAAATTGGTGTTGTCTGTAGTTAAACCTACCATAACGACGGTGGGAGTATACCAATAGTTAAGTGGGGGTTCATAGTTGGTGGCCAGCATGGTGGTTCACACATGATCGGAATAAAAAAAAAGGTTTGTAGTTGGTGTGATGTGTTTTCAGATGTGGGGCGAAGGAAGACATGAAGACGACAAGGAAAGGAAGGGAAATATGGTGGGGAAGGGTTAAATATTTGTTACAAGTTTTTTATATCATTTTTTAATTATTTTGTCTTCTAGAGTATTAGTTTAAAGGTAAAAAGTAAAAAGGTCCTTTCACCCCTACTTAATGTTGGGTTTCATGTATAGGGTTTTAAACTTAGTTTGCAGCAAAAGTTATGTAAGCTTATCAAAGAAAATATTTTGTAATGAAACCCCCATCAAAGATGCATATGTGACAAATAATCAGTTAAACCAAAACAAACATAAGGGGTTTAAAATCAAAATCTTTGAAGTGAAGTGGTAAACTGTCGTTGTCGATAGATGAAAGAGTCAAATGCTTCTTCTCTAAAGATATACATAACAAAGCAATGACTTTGAGTCTTGAAGATGCTAGTCTTCAAACCCTTGTCAATATGAGACACTATGTAGTTCAAAAACCTTCTTGACACTCCACATTACAAGCATGTCTTAAACTTATAATACTAGAACACCCTTTCAAAGAACCAAGAATAACTCACTAATTATGCTAGTAGCAAGTTCTACTTGTTTTAGGCTAACTTGTGTGTATCTTGGGAGTGAATTTGCTTCATACTTACTGCATAAATCCCCTCAAAGTTGTTAGAATTTCTACCTAGAAATTTTCTTTGCAAATGCTTTACACCAAAAGGAAGAAGATGAATAGGGAACACAAATGGTGAGGCACTCTTTAAGAAATCTTTGATAAACTTCCTATAGTAGCAAGCCAATCTTAGAAAGCTATGAATCTCCAATGACGTCCTGGGGGAATTTCATTGCGTAACTGGTTCAACCCTGACAGAGTCTACGCTGATTCCATCTGGGTTAATAACATGACCCAAAAACTATATTTCACACAATCAAAAGACATACTTGAGAACTTTGCATATAACTTATCCATCCTTAGGTTTTCCAATACTTTTATATGTGACAAGCATGACCATCTTTATTCTTGGAATAAATTAGTATATCATTATTGAATATTATCACCAATCAATCTAGCATTAGATGACAAACCTTATTTGTCAAGTATATAGATGTTATGAGAACATTTGTATGACTAAACAACATAATGAGGAACTCATAGTGTCCATATCGCGTACGAAATGTTGCATTAGGAATATCCTAATTCTTTGCATTTAATTGATGATAACCCGATGAACCAACTTGCATCTTAAAACTGGTCGAACAAATTAGGTTAGTCCTTGGTAGCCGATACTTGCTTCTTTACCGTGAATTTGTTCAGCTCCCTATAACCAATACACATTCGCATGCTTTTATCCTTCTTATTCAAGAATAGCACCGGAGCACCCTATAGAGAAAATGTTTGATTTAACAAAGCCTTTATTAAGGAGTTCTTGTAATTGGGACATTAGTGTTTCAGGAGTTATTGTAGTTGGGAAAATATTAGTCTTCATCAAGTATAACCATAACTAGTTCAAGCTTCAATCTTTTTGCCTAATAACCACTCTTAAATGTTAGATCTCGTTGTGAATGAACTAGATCTACGCTAAATGAGCATTTTAAATAGGAAAACTTACCTACATTACACAAATGATGACTTTCTCTCTCTAGCTCTTACTTTTTAGAAATTTGCACCCGGAGTAACTAAGAAGAAGGGTAGGGGTGCACCTTTCCTTATATTGGGGTAATTAGGACAACCTTGCTCCCTATTTAACATCTTTAGGCCCTTAGGTTTTATTTTAAAAACCAAGAGAGTCTTTTACTTATTTTTATTGGGTTTTAACCGAGATTTTTGGGTGTTACATCTAAAGTTCAGGTTGTTTTAAAATGTTGTTTTAAGAAAAATTGCATCGTTGTTGTTGATCAAAGGTAGGACAACATACTCTTAATCTCTAATTCATTTAAATCCTAATGAGGATTATTTTTCTCGTATAAAGGTAGACAGTGACGTTGGTTGTTCATTAATAAAACAATACTGGTTATCTTGGATGAAGCGTTCATTGTTTATAAACACGCATTTGAAACTTTAGATAGAATTTTAAAAGATATATTGAGTCGTCATAGCTGCTACAACTAAAAATTCCCATTTGGAGGCAAAATAATTGTTTTCGAAAAAGATTTTAGACAAACTCTCCTTGTTATTCCCAACGAATGTAGACATGACATGGTCAATGCATCATTAAGTTACTCCTATATTCAAGAAAAAAATTCAAAGTCCTAAGATTAATAAAAACATGAAGTTAAGTGTCAGAAGTGAAACACCATATATGGGATAAACAAAAATATTTGAAAAATGGTTTTTAGATTTGATGGTTTGAATGATGGAGACAAAAAGACGTGAAAATTAAGTGATATATTCAACGTTTTTGTTGTGTTATCTATTCAATTCTTTTTTTTTTATTTTATAAAAGATCATTTTCTAAAGTTATTTCACGTAACGTTTTTGTCTTTGGTTGAGTAGCTTGGAGGCAAAAAGATGTAAAAGTAAAAATTAAGTGATATATTTATACTTTTTATTTTAATCATATAATGTATCATATCATATGCCATGTCACAAGCAACATGACATGTCACGTCATCAAAAATTAATGGAGTTAACAAAACAATTAAACTAAGTCTGTTATTAATAATAAAATCAAGAGTTAAATTAATATTAAACAAATTGTTAATTAAAATTAATATTGGTCAATAATACCTTGGATTATTAAAATCCAAATTTGGTTTTAATTTTTTTTATTATATTTTCTTTTAAGTCCCTTAACTTAGAAAACATGTTTATTCAAACCTAAAAACTTAGAAACACCCAAAGTTTCTCACTCCATAGAGAAAGTGAAAGACTGCAAAAATGGGGGAGCATGTTGAAGCAGACAACGCAGAAGCTATCATCACAAGAATCGAGCACAAATCACGCAAGATCGAGAGTTTACTCAAACAGTCAGTCAACCATAACCCTAATTTCACAACAAAAAATCTCAACTTTTCTTCAATTGATCAAAACCCTAACAACAATCGAGTGATTGATCAGGTACAAGCCAGTTGAAGCCCTCAAAACTGCTCTAGAAGGATCTCCACCCAAGACCCGAGATGAACGATGCAAGGTTTGATCTACTTATCGTATTATTGTTTGAATTGGGTTGATTGAAATTACACTCTTGTATTTGATTCAAAGTTGTTTGATTGAATTCGATTTGGTGAACTCTGTTTCATCATGGATCTGAAGTCAAAATTGATTTGGGGATTTGGTTGGTTAAACCCTAGATTCAACTGGGTAGTGAATGTATATGTTGTATATGTTGTCTTGTTGGATAAAGTTGTGATCTTGGCTTTCGGGTTTGTTTGTAGTCTGCGAATTGGATCGTGGTGCATAGAGCGTTAATGGCGATAAAAGATGTGGATCTAATGTTCTCCTCTTTGGACCCTGAGTACTATGATATCCTCATGAAGTTAGTCTCATGTTTCTTCTTGGCTACATTGTTAGTTTGTTAAGGTTATGAAATGAAAACTGTGGAATGATGAATTGAATTATACTTGTGTTTTGATGACTTGACAGGTATTTGTATAGAGGATTGTCTACAGGCGATCGCCCCACCTGTGATCAGTGCCTACGGATTCATGAAAAGCTTACACAGAGAGCGGGTCTTGGATGCATTCTTCGAGCACTTAGTGATACTGTAAATACGGTTTAATTTCTACAATTCCTGTGATTATAGACAAGGTTATCTTTGAAATGACTCATGTTTCTTTATCTTTCTATTGCTCCCCATTTCCATTTCTCCTTGAAGTTATAGTTTGCATAGTGGCTTATGCTAGTGGTTTTCAACACTGTCCTAGTGTCCTTAGAGATATTATGGATATATTCTGATATGTATGACAAAACAAACATATTAAAAGAACATCCAATTTTAAGTTTTATGTCTGTCAATATTGGTGAGTGGCGACGAAAATGTTATGCTGCTTCTGATTGTTATGGCTGTAGAAACTGTTCTTAAGAGATATTATGGACATAATCCGATATGACTATATGTACCAGGTTGAGACATAGTTCTTCATATTACAGTATAACATTATTGTGCAGTAGTTGGCTATTAACCTATTTTTTCCCTTTATATCATGCCTTCTTGTTACCATCACGGTGGTGATCGTTAATTTGATGATAGGGTATGATGGTAGCTCGAGGGTGAAACGAATTGGGTCTCTTAGGCTGCTTGGGCTCGATCCATGGTCTAGAGCTTGGACAAAGACCCTTTTCTTGACGGGTGAAGATTTGACCTTTTCTTTATTTTGCGAGTAAATTACCATTTGCATATCTGACGTTTGTTCATTTTAACCAGTTGCATCCCTGCAGTTTCAAAATTACCATCTACCCCCAAACGTTTCACGTTATCTTCATTTGAGTCTATACGTTTCATTTTTATCTCCATTTGAGTTCAAATGATTAACACTGTTAATGTTTCTGTTAAAATTACTATTAAAAAAACGAAATTACCCTTAAAATTAAATAAAAACATAAAAAAACCTTGTGGGTCCCATCAATCAACATCATCTTCTTCAAATCACCACCACCACAACGACCCCCACCCGGTCATCACCATGACAACTATCCATCACCACCTTCACACCATAACATCCACCCACCACCACCAAAGTAGTCCCCATCGCCACAACCGTAGTGCCCATCGCCACCACCGCAACCACTATCACCACCATAGTAGCCCCATCACTACCACTGCTGCCCCATCACTACCGCCACAGCCCCCCATCACCACCACTGCAGCCACCCATCACCACCATCGCAGCCACCCATCACCACCACCACCGAAGCCGCCCATCACTACCACCGCAACCACTATCACCACCACCGTAGCCCCATCACTACCATCGCAGCCCCATCACTACCGCCACAGCCCCCATCCCCACCACCGTAGCCACCCTATCACCACCACCGCACGGCGGAGGTGGCGTTGGTGGTGCGGCGACGGCGGAGGTGGTGCGGCAACGGTGGCGGTGGTGCGACGACGGAGGTGGTTGCGGTGGCAGTGGTAGTGGACATAAAGAGGGAGAAGAGGGAGAAGAGGAAGAAGATAGAGTATAAAAGGGGTGGGGGTGTGGTTGGGGGAATTTTGTTTAATAAATAAGGGTATTTTTATCATTTCATAAAAAGTAACGGAAAAATCTAACGTCGTCAATATGTTGGACTCAAATGGAAATAAAAATGAAACGTCAGGGGCCGGATGATAATTTTGAAACCACAGGGATGCAACTGGTTAAAATGAGAAAACGTTAGGGATGCAAATGATAATTTACTCTTATTTTGTTATATAATTTTTTGAACGCAGTTTATGTCTCTAGTTGAATCATGATCATCTACTTTTTCCTTACTCAATATGAAAGATATATATCGTATATTATTTTATAATTATTTAATAACTTTTATCCAAATTATATCGCATATAAACATTTATTTAATAATTTTTATTTGAACTTAACTATATGCATATAAACATGATTATTTTATTAAAGTTGTGAAGATAAAAAGTACTTTCTGTGAACATGGTTCGAGTACAATAACAAGTGGCCCTCGTCCCAAAGAATAAATCCACATGACAAATTGTGTTGCATGTTTTTATAAAGGATCTGTTATTGTTACACACCAATTATAAATCAACACTTTAGATTTTTATACGGGTTGTATAGAATCATACATGTCGTATAGGTGAGTCGTATAGTTTTATATGAGGCGTACAACCCCTCTGACAACTCTCTGAATTTTTTCTCGTACTCAATGTCGGAATTGCTATACGCGTTGTATAGCCCTACATGTGTCGTACATAGGGTCATATAAGGCTATATGGGGCGTATAGCCCTCTAACAGCCCCCTGAATTTTCCTTATTTTCATTGTATTCGACCATATACGCCGCATATGATCCTATATGCCGCGCGTGGTGCTATACGAGGCGTATATGAGGTGTCCATTTTGTAATGTAGGGTGTCGATTTATAATGTATAACATCTATAACTGTTTTATAAATCTAAATTGTACTATGTTGTTAGTCTACACTACAATTTCGAAGTTTGGCGTACTCACACATCTGGTGTTCAATGAACACTAACCGTGAGGCCCAAACTCATTAAGGTGTATGTACAACCCTTTCAAGCATCATAATAATATTCAATTTCTAATTAGCATTACTCCTAGGTTATCATCTGTATATTATCTAAACATATATAATATCTATATGCAAGGTAACTTGACATTAACTAAATATTTAAAATAAATAAATTACATGGAAGGTCATGTGGTATGTCAATATTTTGGATTGGCTGCTGAAATATAAGAAACTACATGTTTACTCCCTGAAGAATGTGTAGTAACGGAGCTTGAAAAATTATATAGGAGGGGCCGAAAGTCTCGAAACTCAAATCAAGTGATTGAACTCAATGCGTATAAAATTTTCTAGCGAAATACATATAAATTTTCACATCTTAGCGAAAAAACTATGGGGGTCGAGGCTAAACATAGATGTGAGTTGGTAGGTCCCTGAGATATATGACCATTTATTTTTTTGTTAAGTCCAACCATGTGCTAGCACGTGAGGGCATATTGATCACTTCAAGTTCATTTAATTTTGTTTGATGTTTTTGGGCTCAATAAACATATTAACAAAACCAAATGAAATCCTGAAGATTTACACCAAAAAGAACCCAAAAACATTTGTAAAATACAACATTATATGAACTAGGTAACAGGCACAACAAATATGTAACACAACCCTACATAACCGAGTAAAGTTACGAGAAACCTCGTTTTTGACAACTCAAGATCACAACATGTGTGACATCACCACATAGCTATGTGAAACTATGTGGACTCATTTTGCTAACGCTAGGGCCACAACTACAACCATCATAATTATATAGTTGTCTTGCATGGTGCATGATTCATTTTGAAATGCAAAACATGACTATGTAACAAAACAGTATGTACTCGTGTAGTTTTAGATGAGATATTATGTTGATTGCATACTAAATGTAGACCGGCTTATGTATGTGAAGGTCACCTTCATATGTGTAGATAATAAATACACATGCATTTAATTTAGATAAAATTACAGAAAACGTTCTTTAAGTTTATATAAAATTACAGGTATCATCCTTTATTTTTAAAAGTACTCTAAACATCCTTTACGTTAACATTTTGTAACAAAATTCGTACTTTAGACTAACTGTAGCTAAGTTTTTTGGTTAAGTCAACGGCAATTTGGTCTTTTTACCTTTAAAGGACTATTAATGTAATATTTTCCAAACATAAAGGACGTTTTCTGTAACTTTATTATTTTTTACTTAATTTATGTATTTTTAGAATTATACATATAAATATGATTTTTTTATATAATATAATATATATTATTTAATTATTTTCATCTACGTTTATATGTAAATATAAATTATATAAATAAGTAAATAATACAACAGTGTTTAGAGTTAAGTAAGTTATATAATTTATATTTACATATAATACGTTGATGAAATTAAATATACATTATTGTTTTCATCCACGCATTATATATAAATATAAATAATATAAATAATTAAATAATATAAATTATAATATTTATATTTATATATAATACGTTGATGAAAATAAATAATTAATAACAATATAAAAAATCATATGTATATGTATAATTGTAATAATACATTAATTAAGTAAAAGATTAAAAAAAACTTGCAGAAAACATCCTTTATATTTCGAAAAAATTATATTAATAGTCTTTTAAGATAAAAAAAAAGATCAAATTGCCCTTGACTTAACGAAAAAACTTAACGACAGTTAGTGTAAAGGAAGAAATATGTTACAAATTGTTGAGTACTTTTTAAATATAAACTATGATACCTGCAATTTTATATAAACTTAAATGACGTTTTTTGTAATTTTATCTTTAATTTAAACAAACACTCAAAATTAAAATTGCATTTTTGTTAAATAATCCCTAGATGCATGTTTTTATTAGATAGCTAGGAAATTTCATAATGGTGGAATCATATAAAACAATAAATGATTTTCTAACTTGAATATCGGCATGGGTGTTGATTGGTATTTCAATGACTATAATAATTTTTTATACTTATTTTCTCTGTACATCTCATTTTTGTTATTTTATTCATATTCGGACATACATAAATAAAAATAATGTTTTTAATATAGTTTATTTAGTTCATAAATGCTTAATAACTTTTATTTTAACTCAATTATATTACTTATAAATATGATTTTTTTATTGAAAATATGAAAAGCATCTTTTGTGAACATGGAGGACAAAAACAAGTGGTCTTCACCCTAAGGAACAAATCCACGTGACTAATTGTTGCATGTTTTTGACCATTTTGTAAATCAAAATTCTACTCTCTATTAGAATTCTAGTTACTATTAAAATGTGGTTCTCCGTAACCCTATGATGACAATTCTTTAGCCAAACATATAGTATCTATATTCGGTATGCACACAACTACTAGCATAACCTAGTAACAAATGTGTACGTCTTTTATTCTTAGAGGTGTTAAATGAAGGGTGTACATAACCCTCACTTGATGTATATGAAGTAGCTTTTTATTATTATTTTTTAAGTAAGTTACGCAAATAGTTCATTAGTTTTTAAAAGAGTAAAGTGTCATTTTCGTCCCTGACGTTTTGTTGAAATTGTCATTTCAATCCAAAAATTTTTTTTTTGTCATTTCAGTCACCGTAGTTTACTAAATGTTGCTATTTTCATCCATTCCACTAACTTCGTTAAAACTCTGTTAAAACTCCGTTAAAATGGGGTATTTTAGTCTTTTTCAACACCCTAATTATCCAATAAATATAAATTAATCAATTAATATTCAATTAAAACTAAAAAAACACATGAAGTGACTCGTGAGACCGATCGTTTCGATAAATTTTAACACATGTTGTTCGATTAAGGTCTGCTGTGAGATTTCAATTAATCTTCACGTTTTGTTTGAACGTATACTGTTGTTTGATTGAGGTCTAATGTTGTCCCTTTTTGTTTTATTGAGGTCTGCTAGTGTCACATTCAAATACCTCAATCAAATAAAAAATATCAACAACAAACCTCAATCCTATAACAGACCTCAATCAAATAACGGTACACATTCGAACAAAACATGAAGATTAAATCGAAGCGCTGGTCTCACTAGTCATTTCATGTGTTTTTTAATTTTAATTGAATATTAATTGATTAATTTATTTTAATTGGATAATTAGGGTGCTCAAAAAGACTAAAATACCCTCATATTTAATAGAGTTTTAACGGTGTTAGTGGAATGGATGAAAATGACAACATTTGGTAAACTACAGTGACTGAAATGGCAAAAAAAAAGTTTTTTGACTGAAATGACAAATTCAACAAAACATCAGGGACGAAAATAACATTTTACTCGTTTTTAAAAACATGAAACTGTTATCTTATACACACTTAATAGAATTTTTAAATAAAGTTAGTGCTAAACCGTAAAAGGAGGTACAAATTAGTGCTAAACCGTAAAAGGAGGTACAAATTAATAATTATAGTGTCATACTTGTTACTTTTTAAAGTGAGACCTCAAAGATATTAAATTCATTAAACCACGAATACTATTTGTTTAGTTAACTATATACTAAAAGAAATGCCAATCATCGCTGTGTGTTTGTAGGGCCAATTTCTGTAATATATAAATTATTATATAAGAATACTTAATTTATTATGAAAGTTCTATAAAAGCCATCTCAAAAAAAAAAAAAAAAAAAATTCAAAAAAGCATGGCGAAAAACAGGTTATAACGATTTCGATCTAAAATGAAAAACAAGTCATGAATATTACTTGGTCCAAAAGATAGCTTTTGACAATATTAACAAATCCAAATGAAATCTAGAGGATTTAAACTAGAGAACAACTTAAAGACATTTGAAAAATAGGACATGATATGAACTATGTAATTGGCTCGACTATGTAATTCAATCCTACATAACCGAATGAAATTTGAAAAACCTATTTTATGACAACTGAAGATCACAAGTCATAACTATGTTAGTTTGCCGGGCTTTGTCCTTTACCCAAAAATAAATTAAAAAAAGATCACAACTATGTGTGATATCACCATATAGTTATGTGAAATTCTCATTTTGATATTGCTAGGGCCACAATTATGCGCATCATAAGCATAATAGCATATAGTGGCCTTGCATGGTGTATGATTCATTTTGAAATGCAAAAGAGCACAATTATGCAACACACCACTACATAGTCGTGTGGTTTTCTCTTAGAAGTTATTTTGATTCATACGATAGGCATAACTATCAACGATGGAACTACTTTAAGGAGAGGGTGTCAATAGACATTATTTTTTATGTTTCAAGTAAAACGTGTAATATGTGAATTCTGAATGACATCAATCTTTTTTTAAGATTGACACCATTGAAAGAAATAAGATCATGACACCATTGCTCATTGGTTTTCAAAGAAAAGTTATATAATTTTTTTCATAAGTTAAGAAGCTACTCAAAAAGTTATGTAAAAATTTAAATAAACATATGGTGTTAGTTGTGTAGACGTAAAATACCAGAAATTAAAGCCTAACTTCTTAGTAGATTTTCATTTCTATCACCCATTTATTAAAAGCTCAAATAGCTCAGACACAATTTTCTATTTCCTCATTTCCCAAAGCCGCATATTCCAAAAAAACCTCTAATACTAAGATAAAGGTTTGTAACGTGAATGTTATATGCATTCTTGCAAAACCTAGTGGAAACAAAGAAACATATTGGATATTTTTTGGTTTATCATTTAGTAAACTTAATTAACATTAGTTTTACAGGTTGTAATCACGAGTGCTAGGAGATGTTTTTCTTCCATGAAGGCATGAAGTATGTGAAGATGTTTTTGCGTAATCAAATAAGTGACGAGTATATGAACGATACCAGTATATGCTATATTGAAAAAAAAAAATTCTTTATGAAACTTACTATTCAGAAACTAATAGATCGGTTTCAAAACATGAAAACTCATATGGAACAATTATGAAAGTATTTTCTTATATTTTATTATTATTGTATTTTTTAATGACATCGCCTTTTATTTTTGTGACTCAACCCGATCCAACTTTTAAATGACTCAATAATGATAATTTCTCAGTTGTTAGAATCAAACACAAAAAAAAAAATAATAATGACAACATAGAAAAATCCTTTATAATCTCACTGATAACTATGTAACACAGCACTATATGGTCGTGTTGTCATGTTTAGGCATTTAAGAATAGATTTGAACCTGAACTACACAATTCAAACCGACATGACCGTTTGTCTGAAAACCTTAAAATGAGTTCGATCACATTTCACATCAATTTTTAAGTTGTAATATTTATCGACATGTTGGTCCAATACTTAACAATTCCTAGTCAAATTGGTATCAACACAGTGCCAATGAGAAATTCTCGATTTATAAGAATTATTTTCAATTTAACATATAAAAATATTATTATGTTAATTACAATATCTCATAAATAAGATATACTCTTATTTTTATTTTTGTAATATTTAGTATTTTATAGACATTTTATTAGTTTAATAGAACATACAAAGAAATAAGAGAATTTTTAGCCCTTTGAGTTTATATTAGAATTCACTTTTCATTCTTAAACTAAAAAAAATAACAAAAAACGTCATTTATGTTTGTATTTAGTCTAAGTTAGTCCTTTTTAATTTTAATTCTTTAGTCCTTTTTAATTCTAATTCTTACATTTTTGTGCTTTAAAATACCTCAAGAAAAGAAAAGAAAAAAAAACATCTTTTATATTTAGTGAAAAAGGTGTGACAAACATAAATATAAAAGACGTTTCTTTTGTTATATACTTTTTTTTAACATCAAATCTACTCTACTCCTACTCCTAAACTACTCCAAATTACATCATGCCTGGGATTGAACCTTGTTATATACTTAGTTTAAGAATTTAAGAATGAAAAGTAAAATTTAAGCTAAATTTAGAAAACGTTTTTTTATATGCTTTTCATTTATTTTAACAAGAAAATTGATTAATTTATTTAAAAACACTAGTATAAAATGATCCGAAAGTTTAAGCACTTCAATGAATGGTTACGAATCTTTCCCATGTGAAGTACGTTTGGGGAAAGACATAAGATAAAGATACACCTTCATGTGTAAGCTGTATATAGAAAGAACATAAGAAAATATATCTTAAATTAATGGTCATACAAATATTGAGTTTTTTTTATGTATTTGTTAAATTAAAAAGTTAAATATATCAAAAGATATAAAAGTAACTATCTTTATATCTATACTACTATATAAAGCAAAACTTTAAGACATAATTGTAATTACAAAAATTTTAAAACATCTAATACTACTTTTAAGCATTAGATATAATTGTTCTATTTTATCCCTCATTTAATAATTAATACATTTATTAGTACATATTATTAATACATTATTTAATAATGTAAGATTAGTTAATTCACTACATTATATATTATATTATTTATAATAATTTAAATTAACATTTAAATTTATTAATTATTATTATCTTATTTGAATACTTAACTATATAATTACTAAATCTTTTTTATATTAATAATAATAATAAATTTATAAATAAGTATTATCTTATTTGAATACTTAACTATATAATTACTAACTACTTTTATAATAATAATGATAATTATAATCTATATCTATATTATCTATACTATTATATAAAACATTTGATGATAACACACTTGTAATTTTACTCAAAATTTAAGACACCTAATATAACTTTTTAAACATAAGATACAAGTTTATTAATAATAGTTATTAATGTGCTCATATTTAATAAATTTCTCCCAATTAATACATTATTTAATATATATTTATTTTCAGTATTATCTTATTTATAATATTTTAAATTAATATTAAAATATATACATTTATTATTTATATTTTTATAACTTAATACTATTTGAATTATGTATTATTTTATTTATACACTTAAGGGACGTTTGGTTCACAGAATTCTCAGGAATTGAAATTGGAATTGGAAAATTTACCATTCAAAATCATGTTTGGTTGGTAGACGGACGGAATTGGAATTGGAAAATTTTCCCTCATTCATTGGAATTCACATTCCTTCCACTTACCTATGGAATGTTTAACAATCCAATGGAATGTTCAAAATTAAAATTCCAATTTCACTCAAAATTGACCAACCAAACACGTGGTCAACTTTAACAACATTTCAATTCCAATTCCAATTCCATTTCCAATTCCAATTCCTTTGCAAAATATTATGCTAACCAAACGACCCCTTAAGATATATAATCACTAAATATTTACATAGTTGTAATAATAGGGGAGTGTTCCTGAAAAAACCAATAGATATTTGAAAACCAAAGAAAATCACGAAAACCAATAACATAATTCATAATCTTTTTGTTATTTTAACTGTTAAAATATTATTTAAGTATTTGTTACATATATGTTGAGCATACACACAAGAATGAAGAGTCTTATGTATACATAACACTATGTCGAATGAAAAATGGTTATTTATACGTAACCTATGTGTGACGTATATGTAAAACCATGTTACGTTTTTCATTTGATCCATACCATTATTTATATATACTTACACATATATATAAGGGTAGTGATAAAAAAATTATAAATTATGTGACCGGTTTTATTGGTTTTTTCTAGTTTTCTCATAACATTATGATTTTCTTAGGATCTATTTTATATAATAATAATATCCAAATATATCAATGTTTAATACAGGTCGGAAAAGAGTCTCGATAACACCAGCTGCATAACTATATATAATAAATAGAAAAAATTATAAGTAGTGAATATGCGGGTTTTCTTAATGTTATCACAATAATTTTTTTTTCTCCAAACTAATAAAAAAACCTAATTTTTTTTATAATTTTACATTTAAACCTCTAAGAATTTTTTGAAACTAACCACAACAATTTCTCACTCTTTGTTTTTTGTTTCTCAAATTGATACTTACCCATTTTTTTTTTTTTTTTTTTATATTTAAGTATTCAAATTATGTCAAATTTAAATTTAATTATCTAAATTTTTTTAAAATTTTATACTTAAACCTTCGAGTTATATCAAATTACATTTAATCACCTAAACTTTTTTGAAGTTTTTTAGTTAAGCCTTCAAGTTATGTCAAATATTCTTTTAATTATATTAAAAAAGAGCTCGTTAATTATACTAAAGTCAGCATTTACGCATACACTAATTTTCTTTTTTTTTTTTGAGGTATTTATTTTTTTATAACATTTTTTCTCATTATATTTTTTTTTGGCGTTTCGCAAACTTTTTTCTGGTTGTTAGTACTAAAATATAAATTATCAGAATTAAATCTTTTAATTTTTATAAATCTCTTTGCATAACGCGGGACACACCCACTAATTATAAATGAAAAAAGAGATTAAATAGAAAGGAACATGAAAAACACATGAGTCTTGTGAATGACTTTTTTTATTTTGTCGTTTAATAACTGGTTAATATAAAATAAAAAAAAACATTTTTATATTAATGTTTCATAAAAATCACTTAATCCGATTTTGGTATATTAAATGTCTCAACTTGTAAATAATAGGTAAACCACTAAACTAACTTTTAAATTTAAAGTCCATAACTTGTTTAAATGCACACACTTTTAAATTTTCTTTTTAAATAATTATTAAGGAACATATACGGTGTGCCTAAAATATTAACGACTTATTATATGTCATGCTATTACACCAGTGGGTTCAACCTATTATAACAATACATCTAATACCAGGTACGCATCACTGGGGACGGTGGCCTAATGGCAAAGATTCTTGAAGCATGAGATTTAAAGGTATTAAGTTCAAGTCACACATAAGTAAAAAAATCATTGTTCTAAAATGAAATCTTATACCAACTATAATTAAATCAAATCAAACACCATCAACCTTAAACTTACTATATTAGCACGTATAGTTCACCTCAAGTCAAAACCATATACATGTGTGCATACAATGTATAGAAGTGCATATGTTGTTTTCTTAAAAAAATTGTTGACGTATATAGCAAGTTTATCAAGGCATCATTAACAAAAGGTGTTTTATGACCTATGAAACAATCGTCATTGACGAAAAGATGTTTATCATAATGTAAGAGAAGATGAAATAAATTCAAGATATATTCATATTTACATGACCCTAATAAATAAGAATACATATAAACATATTTATTTCATTAGAAATTTTTTTTTTTTTAAATGGTCAAGAAACCTACTAGAAGGGGTCTCGATCAAGTGTAAAGCCTCGAGGGCCACCTTCCAACCCTGATGACTCAATCACACGTGGGATATTTTTACTTTATTTTCTTGCGAAATATGTTTGCTGTATATTAATATAACCGGTATCACGTTTACCATGAAACTAGCTTTACGTGGTAGGAAAACATCGGCTTAAAACAAGTCATGAGTCTGATAGCTCACCTAGAATATAAGATTTGTGCAACATAAATTAAAGATCGTAGGTTTGTAATTATACCAAGAAAATGTTTTGTAGTAACCATCAAATGATATAAACAAAAAATAAATATAATTAAATGAAATTTGTTGGACCTACCACTACTAATAATAATGTCAAAGATAAAAAGATGCATAAAACCACATGAAAGTGAATGGTGGATTGCAATGTGTAGGTGGTGGTCAAGACCATTATATTTATTTACATAAAAATATAAGAAACTATGTGCATATATAAAATCATTCATTAGAATACCCCTCAACCCCCACCACCACCCACCAAAACCACCACCTACACATAGCTAGTTGAATATCTACACTGCTAGAAAACTGGTAAACCTCCGACTGAATTTAAGACATTAACTTTTTGTTGGAAATTCTGACAAGTTTCCAACAAAAAAAATTTCATAGAGTTCTAAGTAGTGCTAACATGGAGAACTCATCTCAATTCAAACAATGTTCATCTTGTAACTCCTCTTCCGCCACCATCACCAATTACTCCGCCGCATTGTCAACCTCTACCTCTACCTCTACCCCGACAACCGGAACTATAACACGCGTCTTAAACGAGTGCAAGTTCCTAAAAAGCCCGATAAGGATTCAAAAGAGAAATAATAGCAACGAGGAAAAGCAACTATGTAGAAATGGTGGTGGTGGCAGTAGCAGCAGTGGCTGCAAAAAACACCCAATGTATTATGGTGTAAGAAAAAGAAGTTGGGGCAAATGGGTGTCTGAAATCCGTGAGCCACGTAAAAAATCAAGAATATGGCTTGGGACATTCCCAACAGCTGAAATGGCAGCTCGAGCTCATGATGTAGCGGCTATAGCCATAAAAGGCACCTTGGCTAATCTCAATTTCCCTAAGTTAGCTCATCTACTTCCTCAGCCGGCCACAAGACTACTCAAAGATATTCAAGACGCCGCCTCGAAAGCTGCAGCAATGACATGTGTTGACGGAGCCGAGCCAGATAGCCAACACATGGGTTCTCATACTCGCTCATTAGCCAATTTATTATCACAAAAATGCACCCATGATGGAGCCGAGCCGGAAAGCCAAGAAACAATGGCTTCTGATGACGATACTTTTTTCGGCTTGCCGGATCTTTCTCTTCGTCATGCTGACCCGAGTAGCGGTTACTTTACGGCTTCATCGTGGCGGCTGGCAGCTGGTGTAGATAACGACTTCAGCCTTGGAGCCGATGAGCCGATTCTTTAGGAGATATACTAGCTAGCTTATAACAAAAAAATAAATAATAAATGATTTGTGTAAGTTGCTAGAGTACGCACACCTTTTGGAAATATCATATATATGCAAGTTATTTAATTTTCTAATGTATCTATATACAATAAAACCGTAATAGTAAGATATTTTGCAGGGATTTGTTTTCAAAACATAACAAAAAAGTAAAATAAAATTTCCATACATTGACCAAGACTTGCTACTAGTATGAGGACACCATGCGCTCAAGATTGTGACATCTTATTGTTTTAGCAAATACTTTAATGCATGAAAAAGCTTTTAGTTTATGTATGTATGTACACTACAAAAAACATGATTTATGACGAATTCTATAGCAACGACAAATTTCTCGCGAATATGAAGCTACAAGGACGACTAATCGTGGGTATAGCATTTCCCATATCGACCTATTGGTGGAAAAATTAGGTCGTCATTTTGAAAACTTGTGGGACGATAAGTTGTTAATATGATCAACATGATTTTCTTTGTTTTATTTGTCATCTCATTAAATAAAAAACCAAACGTCGTTTAGGTGGATGAGTGCATCATGGGGCAACGACATGCCGTCAGTATATATACATTTTCTTAATTTTTTTCTTAATTGTATTAAGAGCTAAATTATAGATTTCTATCCTCTATACATGTAACTAATTATAGACTAGGCTATTTATTTTTATTAATTACACTAGACATCCTTAAATTAAAAATTACACTAGACATCCTTAAATTAAAAAGTTTATAACACTTCACTTTCTTTACTTTCTTTAGCTGTTAAGGTTATATATTTTGTTAATATTTTTTAAAAAATGACTAAACCACTCTTATCACTAAAACACAAAATTATAAAATAAAACCGAAAGCTAACCTTTTGACGCGGGTTAGACATTATTTTAAAACAAAACAAAAAATAAATAAATAAAACCCACCAAGGTACAATGAAAAAGAGTTTTTTGATTCAAGAAATCAGTAAACTGTTTATATTATTAGGTAACAAGTTGCTAAAAACAAAAATTTAGAATCATACCAAACAACAAACTTTCACTACACTAAAAACTAACACAAACTGCAAAATCAACAAAACCAAAACCAGAAGCGCTAAATCCATGTCGATTAGTTCTGGAATGAAAAACCATTTGTATTTGTTTCCGAGAAACATTTTTCATATTATACATCTGTAGCCTGTGTTCAGTTGACTGGCACCATTGACCCGCAAAGTCCAGTCCAACATCAACCGGGTTGACCCGATCAAATGTAAACAGGTTTGACATCATTAGCGCCAAAACTTGCAGCACAAAGAGGGCATTTACGATGCCGAGTTTCAATGATCTTCTGGATACAAGTATGACAGAAAAGATGATAACATTTTGTGATGACCACCTGCCAAGATGTAAAATATTTAGGATTATTAAGAGATTCACAAAATAATAGACGTACAAGGTTTATTAAACGTAGGATAGACATTTCAACACATTGTTTAATATACGGGTTAGACTAGCTAACCTAAAGCCTAAATAGTTTTGTGTCATGTCAAAAATTGTCACCCTTGATGGAAACTAAATCTATTATTTGACTTATTTTAAAAAAATTAAAGTTAAAAAAAATTAATCAATGTAAAACTTTTCTTAGTTTTTTACTTTTTTGATATAGTCTCTCCTCTACTTGAAATGGTAAACTTTTTTATTTTTTCTTTTTCTATACATTTAATATAGATCAAGATATACATTTTTGTCCATTTCTTTTTCTATGTTCTGATATAAATTGTATTGGAAACTAAGTTATATCTATATGACTATATACATAAACATATAATTACCTCTTTTGGCCTGTCAAGACAAACACTGCATTTGAGTATTTCCTTATATTCTTTGAGCTCCTGCTGAAGTTTTTCGACAACTGATGACCCGTCTAAGTGTGACTTTAGACGTAAATACTTTCTCCTTGCAGCTTCTACCTCCTCTTCAACTCTCTTTTTATCAAACCTGTGGAGCAATATAACATGTGAAATTACTCAAGTACCCCTCTATGTAGATGATATGAAGGAATCTTGTGGACTAACACAAATGTCAACAGTATTTTACTGTAATCATTACCGACAGATAGAAAATCAAGTTTTGATTAAAACCTTACACAAAAAGAAAGGGTAACCATCAACTGGCAGGTCGAAACAGGTTGACCCTAAAGAAACATAACCAATGGATGGATAATCAAGTTTTCATTAAAACCTTACACAAAAAGAAAGGGTAACCATCAATTGGCAGGTCGAAGCAGATTGACCCTAAAGAAACGTAACTACCAATTTGGCAGGTTGAAACGGGTCAGGTTCGGTTGATCGGAAACACCATTTTCCCCAAATTTACTATAAATAATTATTATGTTGAATATAATTGCAAAATTATTTTTTAATTACCTTTCCTTCTCCAACTCGATCTGCAAATCCACGAGGCTATCTCGACTTCTGTCGACCTTACTCTGTGATTCTTCCAAAGAATCTGTTACCTGCTTGGACGTTCTTCTAATTTCATGAAGTCTCCTTTGAGTAGTTTCCAAGGCAGCCGTCTTCTGAACCCTAGTTTCAGATAGCTTCTGAATTTGATCTGAACAGGATTTCATCTATAAAGCACAAATCTTGATTCAGTATCTCGACAAAATGATGATTGATTTGCAGTGAAAGATTCAAGTATCATGGTTCGAAATAAACAAATCAGTGTTACAAAAAACCTGATCTCCAATTCTCTCGGCTTTTGCTTCACAGAAATTAATCAATGCATTGCCCTGTTGAATCTTCTTTTCCACAGTTTGTTTATCCAGGAGAAGAGAATCATGCAGCTGTCTTGCACTCACTCCCTCCAAAACAAGCTGAAACAACAAACAGGATGTCAGTCTCCTATGGTAATTACTTTTGAATTAACTAGTATTAATGATTTAATGTATTATTGTTAAAGTGACAAATAATGACCTTAATGTTATAGTCATCTCTCTCAGTTATTTGCTGCAAAAGCTGTTGATTTTGAGTTTGAACGTCATCATATGCCTGGCCAATTGTCTGCATAAATAGAAGCAAACATTATTACCATTTATTTTCTGAATAAAAATGAGAAAAACAAGATGTATATTAACTAACCTCAATCTCAGAAAGATAGGCCTCATTTTCCTCATGCTTGGACTTGAGGACATCTGTGAGTCTACATTTTTCCCTAAAAACAGGGCATAAGAATGTAAAAGGTAAGCATATAATAGAAGCATATCACTAGATTGTAAAACATGTGAATATGAAACAAAGAAACTACTTTTTAGATATTTCCAATTTCTGCCTGAGATCTGCAATCTTAGCTTCTGCAGCCGCTAACATCTGCTGAGATGCTGCCTCGGCCTCAATCGCCGTCTTGACTCGCGTTTCCAGGTTATGCTCATCAAGTGAATAATTTAGGTTCTGGACATGAGCCCAAGCCTTGTACTCAGAATTCCTAGCCTCAAGAAATTCCCTATTATCATTAAAATCTCTCTTCAAATTATTTTACTCGATTCATATTAGGGAATATTGAGAAAAAGAGGAATAGCAATAGAAGTCAATAAGCACCACAAACACCACCAACATTTTCAAAATTATTACAAAGGGTAAGACTCGTATATTGAGAAATGATCTCAAGAGTTGCTTAACCTAGAATATATTCTCTCCCGCCTGTATACGTCCAAAACGACCTTCAACTCTGAGTCACTCTCCTCCAAGTCATGTATCTATATCAAAGTTAACAGAGGTCAGACAAAAAAAACAGGGGTACTATTGTCTTTTTCAAGTACAAAGTATATTAAACTTTTAGTTTCATTTTGTTGATTATAATCCACCAATTTTAGTCATTACAAAAAAAACTGTGAGGGTGTAAGACTACAAACTAAGTTTGTGAATTAACCAGCACATATATAAAGAAATCACTCAATGGGTACTAATAGCAAGCTTAAACCAACACAATAAAAACATCACATCTATAGTAATTCCTAAAAACAAACTAACGGCAAACATTTTAAAAAAGATAAATAAACATACAATTGCATGCAGTTTCTGTATTTCAGCAGATTGTGCAACTGATCTGCTAGATAACGCTTCCAACTCTTTCGTCTGTGTAACGTTACCAAAATACAAGTTAGAATTTTGTTTCTTCATCTATTAAGTAACAACAGAAACCACATCCTCAGGCGCACCCACCTTCCTATCTAGGATGGCGGTAAGAGATTGAACATCAGCACGCAACGATTGAACATCAGAAGAAGCCTCTTTGTGTTTTCTTAGTTGAGTTTGCATACTTTCCATATCTTGAGGGAACGAAGATACAAAAGTCCTGAATTTCGCAATGATTTCTTTCCTGCCTGAAACAAACAAGCATGAGGTTGCACTTGCAGCATGTTATGTGACAATTAAAAAAAACTGAAATGAAATATATAGCTTAAGTCTCTATACCAGGTTCTCTTGATGCTTCCTCCAATTTAGATTCAATCAACTTTCTTCTATCAATTTGTTTCTGTATCTCCCTTTGCAGATCCTTAATTCTAGAATCAGAAACAGCAGATGATTGACGCAAAACATCCCCAATGTCATTCTTCATGTTGAATTCTTTCTCCCGCCACCCAAGGTTATCTTTCTCAACCTAAATATATTGTAAAATTTAACTAGCACGTCCATAGAAATGAGGCAAGAATATTAACGGAATCACCAATAATATACAACCTGCAATTTCTCGTATAGAGATTGATACTGAGCTATATCTGCTCTTGCCTTAGCAATCTGATCTTTCACTAAGACAAAAGCTTCCGAGGAGAAAATACCCTTCACGTTCTTTAAGGTACTCTGCCATATAACTATATAAGATCAAAAACCAAGTGCCAACTCTAAAAAGCCATACAATCAAAAGACATAAACCAACCTGCAAACTGGATAATTTTTTTAATATTTCCATTCTTTCCTCATGTAAGCGTTTAAGTTCTAGTTGTCTGGATGAAGCTTGATCCTGCTCAGAGAGTTAAACCATGTTTTCTTTGCATTGCTTTACCATGCAACTAAGATAACAAAAAAAGAAAAAAAAAAGGACAAGTAATCTACCTGTAACTCCTTCAATAGAGACTCCATATCATGTAGATCCTTTTCTTTTTCCCTTGCCCTATCGTTAGCAACAAGTTTATTTCCAAGAAGTACAGGGAAAATGCCTCCTTTTGCTGCATCTGTTTCTGCTTTCAGCGCGGCCAAATTCTTATTGCTTTCTTCCAATTCTGCAATAGAGCACTCCAGCTCACCTTCAAAAATAGAAGAGATATATCAAAATACCATCTTCAACCACTTATCTCAAGGTGAGTCTAGTCAAATACGCATTAATAAACTAGAACCGCAAATGACTACAGCACAATACAATATGCAATTTAGATGTAGAGGTGGTGATAAGGGTGGATCTCGTGGGTTGAATAACAAGGGGAAAGGGTTTTGGTTGAAACAGATTGTTGGTTCGTACAGATATATTTTGTACTTTTTTTAAAGTTTTCACTTATGTTAATTATGATTTCAAAAACAATATTTTTACAATAACCTAATTCTTTCAATCACAAACAAATATAAGATCAGAAGGCTGTATGCATAGAAACTAGACTTTAAGCAACTATCAACTGTTTGACCCATTCCCGTTTTAACTGAAAATTTGCTGGACCTGTTTGAGATAAAACATAAACCAAGTCAGTTTATTCAAAAGTAAATGGATCAAATTGCCACCTCCACTTAACTGCCAAATAATTCCATAACAAGTTCCAAATAGACTGCATATTTAGCATAAAATTGACTCCCAGGTAACTAACGCATTAGAGCATGCCTTGAACGGATGAAACTTATATTAGTACTATTCATCATAAAAAAATGTGACCAGACAACTTTAAGAAAATAGAAAGTTACCCCTCAGTTGTTTAAGCTCGGACTTGTTCTTAGCATCAGTATCACGGTGGAACTGCATCTGCTTTGCCAAAGATCTATGCATCAAATGCATATCACCTATTGCTAATCTCATATTCTCCACTTCCTTCTGTAACTCAATAGATGAGTTTGGACTGCATGAACCTACACAATAACATCACTTGTGAATAATAGTAAACAGACAACACACAACTCACACATCAGTGCATATAGTCATGGAACCTTCTGGAACTTTTTTTATCGCTTTAGCATACAGTCCATCCTTCAAACCCCATAGACTATCAATCGCACGAACAATATTGCTTAAAGCACTCTGAACTTTGTTGGCAGCAGAGCCCCGACATTCTTGCAGTTGACTTGGGATGTTGTTATTCTCAGAGCTACTGTCTGTTGCACCTTTTTCAAGAAGTCGGTGCAGAAAGACATCCTCTGGAGGTAATGATGCTTGTTCTGGCAATAGACATATACACTCAACCCATTAACACATTCTGGTAAAAGCCAATGAATTTTAAGAGTGATCAAATATCTAGAAAAATGTCCAAAGATACAAAATATGCAGCAAAAATGCAGGCTTTTTGTAAGTGGAGGTTTTCAAGAAGCCAAGAAAAAACTATAAAGGTCCATATGTTGTCAAAAACCCTTGAGGCGCATGCCTAGGCGCTAATTCAAACCGCCTGGTGATACCCAAGGAGACCAAATGCGAGGATTTTGCAAAGGCTTTGAAAGGTGATCACTCCATGTTAGGCGCAGATGCAACAAAGTCCGTGGCCTTATCTAATTAGGCATAATTTTTTTTATAATTTTTTTTATTTGTTTTGATTTGTTTTACTTTATCATCAACTGATTGACAAAAGGATTACCCTAAAAAAGTCAACCCTAGACTCCAAAATCTGTATATTATAATTGACTGCCCTTTCTACTTCATATCACGAGGTCAAGACAGAAGAACATATCAGTTAGTTTTTTGCATGATCTTTCTTCTAGTACATTTTCTTGCAGTCGCTGTTTATTTTCTTCAATGCCATAGAAACAATGATGTGTATTATTTGGTTCATTGCTTTTTTAATATTGCTGTTTGATTCTGTCCAACGTTTCATGCCCATTATAAATATTGAAAAGTTGGTGTAGAAATAGCAGGCTGGCTTACAAAAGTATTGAGGGTTTTATAAGTTACTTCCTATCTTATCACTCCTCTTTTACATCATAAGTTGTCTATTGAACTTTTGGTATTCAAGTTTTGGTAATATGTTTGAATCTTTAGTACTTTTGAGCTTTTGGTACTAACTAGATGATCTAGTAGTTAATTATGATAGCTTCTTCATTATATTTGTGAAATAGCATTAATTTTTGATGCATAATATATTTATTTAGTTTTTTTTTCTCTATTTGCGCTATATATTATCTCAGGCTAGCACTTTTTTGCGCCTTGCGCCTGGCCCTCGGGCGGGGCGAGGCCTATGCGCCTTTAACAACATAGAAAGGTCCTTACAATTGAAACTTGATGGGACTTTAGCCCAAAAAGGGTGTCAGCACACAAGGGAGAATGTAAGTTCTTAAAGTTATCCAATTTAGCATTGAGTATGTCTAAAACAGTTATGTTTTCCCATTATGCAATCTGAAATCATTCCAGTAACACACAAAACAGCAAGCATAATCCAATACATATCAAAGGGCAGATATGATTCAATAGAAGTGCTAGTAAAGGGCAGAAAAATAGCTGAAAACATAGAGTAAACTTCACATTTAACTGAATATCGTTGAACCACATATCACATGTGTAGAAGCTAGAGATTTATTAGCGTGCATAGTAAAGCCAAAACACAAATTACAGAAGGTATTTAACGATAATTTTTACTCTAGCAGATATCAAATGAGAAGCAAAGAACCAATTTTGAGTGTCCCATCTTCAACAAATTTATCAAATGAATTGGCCTGGTATCTTGTAAAGGAGGAGACCATAATATATAGACATAGATTAGCCATTATTGTTTTCCAAAATGGTAACATGCCCATAAACAATTCCACAAACTCAACTGTTCACAAAAATATCAATATCTGCAACCTATCTTAAGTTCCTAAAACAGAATACTTATTGGTATAAATGTAATAATAAAACCACTTGAAAATCCCTTCAGCTTTTAATTAAGTTACAGATTGATTTTATACTTCTCCATATACGAAATACAAATAATAAAGTCATCTACTCATCTGTTCACTAGGTCATACAAAACAAGAAACTAAATAAACAGAAACTGAAAGAGAAAAGGTTCAACAATCCTTACCTCCAGCAGCCGGATGATGTTTACTATCACGATCATTACTTAACAAATCCTTTGTGCGGATAGAGCATGACTCTACTTTATCAACAAGCTATTAGAAAGTCAATTAAGTTTTCATCAACCAATGGATGTATATGTATACGTGTGACATATAACAAGAATGGAGTTTAAGTAACTACCTCATCCCAAGACTTATCAACTATTGCTAAAGTTTTGGCGTATGGCAACTGTTTCTCCCTCAGTTGGCGGGATTTGTTCTCTAGAGCAACACATTCGACCTTCTGAGATTCTAATTTCTGAAGAAGCTTTTGATTTTGGAATTTGAGTACCACAGTGTCAAGCTGTATGCAGAACATGATACATTACTCCAAAATAAAGTAGAACGAACAAGCGTAAACATAATAATCATACAAGCTAGTGCCAGAACTGTAACAAACTCAAGGTTATACTGTTCATATGTAAGCAGTCGCATCTACACATAATTTATATACTGAAAAACCGAGATAGATAAGTTTGTTAACTTTGTACGCCATGCATCAGGGCTACATTTCATTAATGGCACATGCCATAGCACAACAAACCTGAGTTCCCAAAATTAACGGTACAAAAAAAGTCTAAATCAGCAATACCACATCAGCTTAACTAAAAAATTGTGAGTCACCAAAGTAGCATTTGGCATTGTGGTATAATTATAAATAGCGCACAAGGTACATCTAGAACTATCTTCTCTTGTTAATTTAATACTTATACATAGTGTGACCCATGATGTCTATTTTGGGAAAGGCTCATCATAAGGGCTTACTGTAGAGGTCTTACATGTTCCTTGGCATTGAACTACGATAACATTGTGTGCACTCCTGCGTTGCTGCTATAAGAAAAAATAAAAAAATAAAATAAAGTATAACTAAAATCATAACAGTAATGTAAATTGTACTATCTATGGTGCTTTGCTTTTCGTGTGACCTGTTAAGAACAGCCTTCCCTGTCAATATTTCCGGGCCTCAATCTAAGATGATTTTCTCTTGCCACTCCTAGAGCCTTAGTGTGGTTTTAAAAGGCTCCAGTATGCATTCACAAACTCAAATCAACTACTTGGGGCTTAATGAGGAACATAATAATGATCTATTTCTCCAAAAGCTGGTTGTTATTGTTTAAAAGGGTGCATGAATGCAACATAATTATAAGAGCATATGTTTATGCTGTAATATTAGAGTGTGCTAGTTAGAGTTAGTTGTTCTTTCTTTTTTATTTCCAGGCTTTCCTATATATGAATGACCTTGTATTTTAAATTTTGTTCATTCTATTGAGATTTTCTTTTCATCTACACATACTTGATTAACAATAATAATGGAGGTTGTGCAATTACTTGTGGTGTGGTCCTGTGGAGGGATTCAGACGAATTAACTATTAAGTAAAAAAATACCCAAGATATGCTTCAAATTCAAGTATCAAATCCTAATCTTGGTATTCAAAACAAGAATAGATTATTACTCTGATTCACTTAACCCACAAACTAGAAACTAAAAATAAACTAGACAAACACAACAAGCTTACAGCATACATCACACTATATAAGACAGCAGATTGGGAAGTAACCTCATGCATCAATAACCATACATCACCTCTGCCTTAAACACAAATAAGCAGGGAATCCTCTGCCTGAATAGTACTCACACATAATGTTGCACGACCTTAAAATGTCACTTTACAAGAGCAAAGAAATTCAAGATATGATAGTTTTAATTAGTTAGGTTGGCAGCAGTTCCAAACCAGTGTCCAAACTCTCATATGACCCCTTAAACTGTATAAATATATAACCTTTCGCATCTTTTCTTTTCTTTAATCCAAGAACCCATTAGACGTTTGCATCTTTTCTTTTTCTGTAATCTGAGAACCCATTACCGCAAAACTGACCCACCAATATCCAATAACCAACGGAATAAGTCAAAACGCATACCAAGCAGCCTTCAAGGGGACTAAAGACAGAAAATCAGTCAAGGGCTTATAACTACAACACCCCTTTGAAGGTCACTGCTTGCATTTATAACAAACTTAAATAGTGAAATCAGCATGCACACCAAATATTATCACATAATTCAACTATGTACACCACACAATACCATCAAAACAATTAACAATCAGATCTATCAGTTATTCAATTTCTACAAAACAATCCAATAAACACCCAATTAGCAAGTCAACATAAACCCTAGAAAACACAAAAAGTCCCTAAAACCAAAGTACAATTGACGATCACATACCTTTTTATCCTCAGACGAAGGCACAAACGGATGCTTCTTAACCGCAGCAGCAGCAGTAGGAGATGATATCGAACTATAGTGACGCTTACGGTCAGCTTCACCAGTGCCCCCCATCACAGATAAAACCTAGTCCTATACAACATCATTGGATTCCAAAACCCCAAATTGATCTTAATTTATCAACACACATCGATAATATCAATCAATCTGTAGATTTAATCAAATCAAACTCCACATATACATGTGATGATTGAAGAACCCTAATAACCTCCGCAAAATCGCTATATATTCGATCTTTTTTGCTGAATATGAGAACCCTAAAAGAAAGTTTGACGATATATTGAAGGCTATCTCTCTCTATCTCTTTCTCTCTCTAGAATATATAGATACAGAGTTGTGTATGTATCTCCAGGAAGATTGTTGTTTCGATTGTATGGATGATAAAAGGGGCCAAATGAATTAGGGTAATATCATGAAAGCTTTTTGCACGTGATAACGCCTGAAGTATTTGTTACATCATCTGGATGATAATAAGATAGAACACGATAATAATAATAAGCTTAATCAAACTCGGTATATTTAATTTGATTTTAAGGTTATTTTATTGTAGAAAGAAATACCATTTCCGTCCGCTTTTATATATGATGAAGATAAAGTCAAGAATTTGATTATGATGCATAGATTCGTGTCGATTATCTTTTAATGGTAACTATTACATCATCGATAGATATGACGTGGTTATGTAATTAAAGATTCGATACATGGAGGGGTAATGGTTGATTCTTTTGCGTGATTTTTACAAGTTACATTGTTTGGCTATGCATTGTGACTCGTAAAAGAGGTGCAAAAGTGCCTATGTAGCAAGTGAGATACTAGTGAAAGCCACACCGGCCACTAGCAAGAGATGAGTTAGACGTGAGTGTGTGAAGAATCTTACGCTCATGAGATGGTAGAAAATTTTCTAATGGTAACCACACACACATTTATTATACTATGTTACTAGTTAAACGAAATGAACAGTAAGGGGTACGACAATTTTTCGTTAAGTACAAGATGTCACTGCAATGCTTAAGTATTTTAAGCTGGTTTTTTGCCCTTTTATGGTGTTTGCGCGCATTGGTGTTTAGAGAAAAGGAGAGAGACCGATTCTTTGGAAGTACCGGCGGTGATGGTTTTGAGATGGGTTTTCAACCGGTGTTGCTTGAAGGGAAGTTGTCTTTTTCGGTTTTGTCGTCGCTATTTGTGACGTTGTTGTTGTCCATCGCCAGCCTTCTAGTATGTTGTTCATGGCGGCAATAGTGGCGGTGTTGACAACGATGCGGCCGATTGTAATGTCGGCCTCCTTTTTAGGTTGAGATAGATGATGTGTTGGTGTTAGGTATAAGTTTTATATGTTTAAAACATTGTTTTTAACCTAATTTTGATATCCAATATAATCACTTTGTTACGTGTTTGAAATATAGGTTAAATGAAGCTTAACGAACATTATTTGATAAGGATACAAAGGATAGTAAGACAACGGCTTGAAAGGTGCTGAAAATTAAGAAAACTATACAAAGTGCAGGGAGCCCGTAACTTACGGCCCAGTGTTGAGTTCGTCTGTGAACCCCGTAAGACAGAAGGTTTGGCTGTCTGGTTGAAGGTAGGTCGTAACCTACAGCCTATAGGCCGTAACCTACGGTCTAACGCGATATTTTGAGGATTGTTTTAAATTTTAAGCCTATTTAATCTCTAATATTATGGTTTCGAAGGGAGACTTTCCTTGAGCCCCAAGAACGAATTTTTGGATGAAATCCAGCCCTTAAAATCACCTCTAATCATTCCAAATCATCCTCATACAACATCCAATCAATAATTGAATATTCAAGCATGCCGATTAGTGGCTAATTCATTCGTAATCACTTTAAGGAGGAGAGTTCTTGTAAGTAAACACTAGGTTTAATTTGAATTGATGTTTTGGGTTATGTTCTTTTGACACAAGATTATAATTGTACGTTTGTTTAAAGTTAAAAAACTTGCTTATGTTAAAGTATTTGTGTACTTCATTCGCATTCGGTTTCCTTGCATCCTGAACAGTTTGTCATGTATGTTAATTCTTTGCATAAATGATTTGGTAATTGCGTGAACGAGCAAGTCTTAAAAGTTTGTTTCATAACTATCACTTTAATCAAACGATTTTGCAAAATCATGTCTATCTGATTCCCAATCAATTCTTATAAAACCAAGTGTGAATCTTTAAACTTGAATCTTGAAAGTGGTTGGCTCTTTCTCATAAGTTTCAAAACCCATTATCAAGTTTGTTGATTTCTTAATTATTTTCATTCAATTTACCTTTACGTTTAAATAAAAACCCAAAAAATATTTGTTTTTTAGTATTTGTGTTTCATGTTTCAATTTCTTAGGAATAAAGCTTTACACTTTCCATCAATTTCCTATGAAGACGACCTTACTTGCCTATACTAGTTATAGGTAGTTAAGTGTTTAATATTAACTTATTTTTTATCCAACCACGACAACACGATCAATCAACTACATGATGTGGTTTGTGCCGGTGATGGTGAACTAGTAGTGGCGGTGACGTTGCCCTAATTATCACTCTGACTCCCCTTTGGGGTTGAGGTAGAGCCATTATCGGCATATACACGTGATGATTGTGGTGGTGCAACTACCTTTATCGCTGCCCTTGATTCTAGCCGTTCACTGTCATTGTCTCTTCGATACCCTTTTAATGTTTACAGATGTGGTAAAGGGTTTTCGAATCAGGTATTTTATATGGTTTTTACTATGGTGATGCGGCCACCTTCATTGCTCATCTGCCTATCTGTAGCTCCAATATCTTTTTAGGTTTTTATATCTAGTTTGTTGATCAGGTGTTGATATTTTAGAGTTTAATATCATATAAATACGTGATTTTACATCATTGTTATTATGAAATTAGTTTACTTTGTTTATGTTTTTTTTCATAGTTTTTGAAGCTTAACGGTGCTTAATTTGAGCAAAATAAGCAAAACACTAAAGTTCAACAACCAATCACGTAAATATCAAAAGTTATCGAAAAAATGGTGTTTGAAGGGTGCTCAGCGTATGATCCATCGGATATGGGCATATGATACGCTGGGCGGCGTATTGTTTGGCATATTTGAAGAAAATTACAAAGAGTTGGGCATTTGAAATCTAAGGGCGGCGTATGATACGCTGGGTAGGAGCGTGTCATAAGCCGGTTACCAACAACTTTCTAGATTTTGTAGATTTTCAAGTTTATTTAAACCAATCTAATCCCAATTCGAGAAACAACTTTCCCCAGCCGTAAATTGATGAATTCAAGTTGATTTTTGGGGTTCTCAAGCCTTCCCATTCACCTCAAATCATTTACAATCCTCATCAAATCAAGATTGAAGACATAATGAAGATGATGAGTGGCTTGGTTCGCTGTGATTGCTTTCGGGTGGAAGATTATCGTTAAGAAAGATAATTGGTATGTTAAGATTATGATTTGTGATTTAACAATTAAGCTTTAAATGTAATTACAAGTTTTGATTAAGTTAAAAGTTTTGTTTATAAATAAAGTTGCTTGTCGAATTATCAATTTTTGGTTTTCTTACATCGTGAACTCATTAAGGTTCATAGGTAACTTGATATAGACGACTATTGCGAATGAACGAGTTTTAAAATTTTGATCCTTTGTTATTACGTTAATTAAATGTTGAAATCTTGAAAAGTATGTTTTAACAAATTCTAATTTAAATTTAACGATTGTTGATCTTGTAGAACTGAAAACTCGAAAGCAATTGTTTTTTATTATTTAAGTAAATTAGTTTCAAAGTTATTACTTTATGCACGTATGTTCTTGAATTCATCCAAAGTTTTAATTTTTTACTTCTAAAGTTTGCGTCTTTACATTAGTTAAGTATTGTTTGTTAAACATTTTCCATCAATTTAAGTGATGACGACCTTACTTGCATTACACAATAAAGGTAGCTAAGACCAGGTATTTAATTTGTTTTTGATCGAGTCTCGACAACCAAATCATTTGTTATGGTTTTTGGTTGGTGATGTCAATCTTGGATTCTGTTTTAGTTTTTTTTTTTTTCTCATGTTGATGATGTTGAGCCTTGGCTCAACTGAGACTTTTTTTTTATCATATCGTCGATGATGATGGTATGGGTGTGTTCATCTGAAACTTTTTGTGAGGCTGGAATTACCTGGGTTTTTCGCGAAACTATTGTTTGCCTTATGCTTGATATTGATAATGATGGCACTTTAAATGTTGTTGTTTTAGTTCTTTCGATTGTGATGATATTTGTAAAGTGATCTCGGTTGGTCTGGCTTGGTAGCTAATTTGAACATGCAGCCACAACCGAGTATCCATTCTGAGCCATGATCAAACTGTTGTGTTATCGTCACTACGTAGTATGTTGATTTATTGACATCTATTCTGTTATTTTTAGTTGGTTTAGATGTCATAGAAAAGGCCATAATAAAATAAAAAAACAAGGTTTGTTGTTTGGCGTGGCATAAGTTTAGCTTTGCAGTCACAACTAGTCACCAGTTGTGAGCCTTGGGTAGACATCAAAACACATCCCATTATTGGTTGTTTAAAATCACGCAACACGCAACTTTAAAAAACCTAGTTATATTAAACTAATAAATATTAATTATAATTAAAAATATTAAATAAAATCTCACTCAGTATTCCTCTTTAGGAGTAGGAGTGGTCACACTTTTCCCACACATTTACTTTCTTTCACATAAGCAAATTACCTTTCATATTTCCTTCTCTAAAGCATTGTAGTGGTCTTAATTTTCTTCGACTTCCTTAATATTTGTTATGAATAATAAAATTAATTTATTTGATAAGAAAATACTTTTTGTTAATAATAAAAAGATACAAAATAAAGAAAACTACAAACTAAAAAAACTACTAACTTTTGAACAAAATTATACAAACTATCATTTAAGTGTCGGTACGTGAAATCTTGAAATATGCTTGACTAGATTTGTTTGGGTTGTGGAAGGTTTCTTCGCAATGAAGTTCTCTAGTGGTCTTAACGTTTTCTCATAGACCATCTTGAATGGGGGTGGGGGATAGCTTTTCGTCTTGTAATATGATGCAAATATACAAAACTCTTTTAACCTTTGCATGATGAATTAGTCGTGGTGTTTTGAATTATTGCCCAACGACCTTTGAGCACACCCAAAGCAATTTTCAATCCTTCTAATCCACTTATTCTTTAAATCTTTTCGTTGCCCCATGGAAGGTTTTCACAAATGTGGCTCGTTCAAATTATCTTATCGTCAAGATAACATCCATGTTTGATTGTGACCCATTTACTTGAAGATGGACAACCAATCATGGTTCCATTTAAGGATAATTTTGTTCTATGACAACTGATTAAAAAAATTGATTTCATTACTAGAATCCGTGACCCCAAAAAAATGCATTCCAAAACCATAAATTTTGTGAAACTACCGTCTGGAGCATAATCATAGGGTGTGGCTAATCACCCTCACGAACTAACCCTGACATCTTGTTAAAAAAAATTTCCAAGCCTATTGTGGCAAGTGGTACTAACAAATCTATTGGTTTATGTGTTGTGTATAAAATTTGTATGTTTCTCGTTGCCGATTTATGTAAATATTCATGCGAAACTTTTTCATGCATCTTCAGATACTCATTACACATTTTAGGAACTCTCTCTTAGCTACTCACTACACATGCTAGGAACTCTCCCTTATGTGAACTGATATATTGCCTGTGTACCTTTCTACAATAGGTGAAAGACAATTTACTTCTAGCATCATAAAATACACTAAAAATAATATATTGTTTTCATATTGTCGAAATCTACAAATATAACTTGACACATTTGAAACATTTCGTTGAGCATTACGGGACATTAAGGACACATTCGTCGAAATAATTGTCCATGAGACATTACTTATCAGCTACAAGATCTTTATCTAACTATGTTTTCATTTTTAAATATCCCATAAAAACAAATGGGGTGATTTGAGCCATAATCACATAACTGTTGTTAGTAACATCTAAGTAACTATTATTGTTTGAGCTCAAAGATGAAATTTGAGCCACTCAACCTTCCCTCAATGAGTGAGTGAGTGAATGAGTAATGGGTAGCTTATGTGGCGCCTGTGATAGTGAATGAAATATCACTATTGTTCACTATCACATACGTTTAGCCTCTTGGGCGTACATGCCACATTCCACTCATTCATATTCACATTAACGTCACATCATTTTCCACACTCCCACTACTTACCCTTTGCAAATAGTTTTCACCCCCACCAGTCTTTTTATATAAATATGAGAGAGAGTGTGTGTGTGTACACGTGGGTAGGATAGGGATGTGTAAGAAACCGAAATAGCCGAACTGCAACCGAGATAACCGAACCAAAAAACCCCGAAACCAATCCTATTGGTTACATATTTAACTTATGTTATTTAAAAAATATCAAATAGTTTGGTTTCAAAATTAATCTTTAAACTTTTTTATTTGAATTGGTAGATTAAATTGTTTTATTGAACTTGTTATTGTATTTTATAGATTTCAATTAATTTTAATTTTAAGTAATCCATAAGAATACATAGATTATTTTTAAAGATCAACCAAATGTTGTAAACCCAAAGTTTATAGCTCAAATTCATTACTTTGGATCATTTTTTTATTAAAAAAACTCGAAACCCAAATGATAAAACTGAAAAAACTAAAAACAGAACCAGAACCAAAACAAAAAAACGAAAGCCAAAAACCGAAATCAAACATTTTAAAAAACCCAGAAACCAAAATATTGGTTTTTGGTTTCAACTTTAGGCTAATATCGAACCACGCTCATCCCTACTAGGGGGGAAATCATAAGCCAAATCACAAGAAGAAACAACTATCGTGGACCATGCCTTGGTGGCATGGTGTTCCAAGCGTGAATAAGGTTGCCACACTAACCATGAGCGTGCATCGTGATGTGTATGATGTTCAATCTTATGGGAGAAAGTTCATCTCTTCCATCCTCAAAATTATAACACTCTCTCCTTTATATGGGTGTCACATTAGATTTTTATAATCCTTACTTTTTCATTTCACAAGGTGAGGGAGTCAACCTTCTCATCCTATCCATTTTATTTTTTTATGTAACATGAACTAAAAAACAAGTTATAAAATTATAATATATATTAAAAACATATGTCGGGGTACAGTGGTTTTATTGTTTTTTATTAATAATATTTACTTGATAAATGGAAATGAATTTAAAGCCTAAATCCAATTGTAACTTTGGTTGAGTGGTAAGTTATTTGAATTCCAAGGAAAAGGACACGGGTTCAATCCCACCCAGACTCATGTTTTATTTTTGTCTCCATATCATTACTATACACATATTAATATAAATTTAAATATACTGAAAACTACAGTAACAATATGAAGCTTTGTTTTTTTTTTTTTTTGAAAAAAATTAATCTTTATAATATTTTTACAAATATTTTGTTTTTCTTTCTATAACTTTGAAATGAATATATCGTTATGATGTGTTATCGATACATATGTTTTTTTATAATTGTTGGTTGGTCTATCACATAGCTTATGTATATATCTAACAAAACCATATTTTTGTATAATCGTTGCTTGATATATGACATACATATACTTTTATGTTTAAAACATTTATGATATTTCGACATAAAAAACATATTTATGATTTCTTACTCTTTTGTGATAATATGATTTCCACGACACTACATAAAGATCCTCACGGCAACGCACGAGGGTCCAATCCTAGTATATAATTAAAATGATAGGCCGGTAGCTATAGTGCAACCGACTAAGTTTTTTTTTTTTTTAATTTTTTTGAAAAAGTATTATATTGTTGTGTATTATATTTTGGCTTTATAATACAAAAGACAACAATTGGTTAGTTCTTTATGCCTCTTCAAGAAGTTCTTGGTTCGAGTTTGTCAAGCGTCTCTTTTTTTCTTTTTTTGACAGTTACTTATAATTTAGAAAAACCAAGAACATATATCATGTGCGATAGCCTCTATTGACGGCTTGAAGTCGATAACAATTATTTATTGTGCAATAATTTGGTACCTAAGAAAACATTTTTGGAAATTTTTTCTAACCAAACTATATTTTTGTATAATCATTGGGATGCATGACGTCGATGTATTCTTATGTTTAAAAATGTTATAACATTTTGACACTTCAAATATGTTAATGATTTCTTACACTTTTGTGCTTATATGGTTTCCATTGCGTTGCGAAAAGACCTCGCGCAACGCGCGAGGGTTCAATTCTAGTTAATTATTAATGAACTGTAACTAATTTTTAAAAATACAACACTAAATAAAAAAAACAAATAAAAATGCATCTAAATAGTGAAAATAATATAAAATGCAAATTATATCTCCCATTCTCAACATTACGGTTATTATTTCACGCGTTAACACCATACTAAACAATTATTCGTGCAAAGTATAAGAGTGATGCGTCTCAAAAAATACAAAAAATGCAGAGCTTGAAAAACACGTGTGATTTTTAATTAATTAATATTTTAATTGAAATGACTATATACATGTTGCGTCTCCAACTTTAACTCAATGGATCTTTTAACTTCTTGTGCAATGGGTTGATGAACCAACAAACGTGTGTAAAATTTCATAATGAAATGGAGGGGGTGATGTTCCCACTAGTACTAGGTGGTCTTGAAACAAGAGCCACTCTCTCTGGATCATTCACGGTAGATTCATTATCTTTATTCATATAATTACATTAAAAATCATTACATTTTCTCTCTTCTTCTCTGTTAAATAATACCTTTTATACCCTTATCATTACTTTTTTCTCACTCCTCCACTCACAACCACTTTCAAAAATATTAAAAAATTTATAAGAATTGAACAGTGATTATTCAAATATACCAATCTACAATAATATTTTCTTTCTTTTTCACTAACAACCACTCAAAACCATTCCATATAATATACCAAACACACTCACATAATTTTAGGGATTCCACTGTGAATGCTTATGATGTTTTAAACTAATATTTAAAATCTTTATATGAGATAATAAAAATATTATTTTTATTGTGTGCACATAAATAATTAGGTGTAATAGAATGTACCTCTACGAATTTTTTAAACCTCTTGACATGATTTACTAGGTTAACGTGATTTCCTATGTAAAAATGACATAACATATGACACTATAGCATTTATTATTGTTTTTTTGAGGATGTGACCTCATACCAACATCTATCTTCTATGCTCATGTATTACTTTATGTATTTGTGTTACGTGCTTGCTATGTATTATAGAACTAGGTTTATTACCCGTCGCGCGTTGTCGCGGCATTATACGTGACATAATAAAGTATATACTACAATCGACTCGACTCGTTTCCAAACTAATTTTACGTCAATACGTAGAGTAACCCGAATTTGTACCGTTGAACAAAAACGTTTAATATTTGACCTGACTCATTTTCAAACAAAATTAATGTCGAAACATAAACTTACAATCGCTCCGACCTTTTTCGAACTAAATTTACGTTCGAACTAAATTTAAAGTATTATATTGATCCGACGTGTTTCCAAACAAACCAATGTCGAAACGTAGGTCAACTCAAAGCGTACATAAAAATAAACATTAAAACGTTTTATATTTGACCCAACGTATTTCTGAACAAAATTTACGTCAAAATGTAGACGTATTTCGAAACGTAGGCGGTCTTAAAGTGTAAAGAGTTAAGCCTGGGAACATTTTATATTTGACCCGAGTCGTTTATAATTATGTCTAAACGTAAACGGACTTGAATTTATATTGCACAGGGGTAAACTCGAATCTTTAGAAACTTAATGGGGTAAAAGTGATATTTTACAAAGTTTTTAAAAAGTACCGGTGGCTGAAAATGTAAAGATCAAAAGTAGGAGGGGAAGAAAAGCCGGTAGGAAACCCCACCGACCTTTCTGTAACTTGTATTTATACCGTCAAATGAAATTATATTATATTTGACTCGACTCATTCTCAAACAAAATTTACCTCGAAATGTAAACCAACTCAGCGTACATACAAATAAGCAAGTAAACTTTTTATATGCGACCCACCTTATTTCTAAACAAAATACACGTCAAAATATATATGAACGTCGACACGTTAAATATCTTATAGAAATAAATGAAAATGGCATGTCTACTGTTGCGGAAGAAATAAAATGGCAAGGGACAAAAGAAACAATTTGGTAAATTCACATAGAAGTTGAGAAAAAGAAAAAACCCAAAAATTGTGGGGTGTGGGTTTCGAACACATTACCTCACTTTTGAAGTGTGAGGGAGCTTCTGAAGTAAGATTCTTGTTATATTGCTAAACTAATAATATTAAATATAAAACAAATGTCTGGTGGCCCCTTCCCATTGGCCACCGACCTTCTTCTTTAAGGTATAGTAAATTTATGTATTTGTGCTACGTGATTGCTATGTATTATAGAATTTACTCTAGTAATAAGTTTGAATACACGTACATATGTGTCATACTTGTATAGTAGATGCAATTAAATGATGCAAGAAAGCTTGGGATTTCTACGTACCCATGTTGCATTTATCTTTAAACTAGGTTAGATACCCGTGTAATACATGGGTTGAAAATATAAAAACTATATAATTTATAAATGTATAAATATTTCGTATGATTAAGTTACGTATTACATAAAACAATAAGAATAAAAAGTTATATTTTTAAGTTATATATATTCGAATACTTCTTTGATAATATAACATACAATTGACCCGTGTAAAATAAAAAACCAGTTGTCTTAAATTGACACTAACCCAAAATATATAAGTATATCAATATATGCTTTTCTTTAAACTTTTTTCAATTAAACATAATTTGACTAAAAAGGAATGTATAATTCAAAATAGCATATGATTACAAAATTTAGTTGATAATATAAAAAAAATAAATTAAATAGAAAATGAATTATTAATTTAGTTTCTTAAAATAAAAAACTTGACTAAAATAATATATTAGTTTAGACGGGAAATTGTTTTTAAAAAGTAATAAGAGAGTGTCATATGACATCCTAGTTACTCTTTTATTATATACTATAGATTAAGATCCCATGGGCAAACACCTTTTAACATAAGCGTATTTGTGTCTTCACATTGTTTAGATGCTAGACATGAATCTCACACTCTAATAAAAGGCTATCTGGGAGGGACACATGTCAACATCATATTACTCCTCGACAATTTTTTCCTCATTCTCTCTCTTATTTAATAATCATATTAATTACTAATAATATTATATATATTTTTAGATTAAAATAGTTTTTAATAAATTAAGTAAAAGATATTTTTACTAATGTTATTTTAAAGAAATAATTATTCATAAAATTAGAAAACTTTTAGAACATCAAACTTTTTAAAAAATATAAAATATTTTATATTTGGTGTTTTAAAAAGTAAAATGTTTATAAACAAAAAATAACTATTGAGAGTTATAAGAAAAACGTTTTAAGTATGATATTTTTTTTAAAAGTTTGTTTTGAAATAATTATTTTATTTATTATAAGAAACATTTTAATCATATCTTATTTTAAAATATCGATTTATAATTAATAGATTTTTATTCTATTTAATATTTTTTTATTCAACCCGTGTAAGACACGAGTTTACTAAAACTAATGCTTAATATATATATATATAAAGAGAGAGGGATGTTGGTTTCAAAACCCGTAACATATTGAGAATCTGCATTTATATCTAATGCTTTTATACTTAATGATTTGAATGTGACACATGAGACGATTACGTAACAACCTCTATTCTCCTTCCCATTATTTATGATGATTTTTGTATCATGTAGAAGTGAATTATGGGGTTCTTGTGATGATTGAATGTTATATACCAATCAAAATAATGTGCCCATATATATAATTTCTAATTTCAAGGTGATGATCGAAAAACAAAGATTACAATTATAATTTTTTAAAGACTGAAAAAATGTATGGTTTATTTTGTTATGTGTGTTCTCGTAATATACAATATTCATTGCATAACTTTCTCATATATAAACACGCGTGTGCGTACACGTATGTAAGAAAAAAAACAACACAAATACTACTTACATAATAAGATGATTACATGCGGATCTGGAACAAATATCTTACATATTCTCAAATTTATATATCTCTAGAAATAAAAAAAAAATCTATTAAAAACATCTCACGTTTTTGTATTTTGAGTCGTCATTAATACTTGATGGTTATTGTTCTTTTTTGCTTCATGACGAACGATCACGTAAGTATCCATGTTTATCTGTCTTGTGACATAGCATCTAGTCATGTGTGATGTTGTGCTTATCAACTCATAATGTCTTGAGAGTTCAGGGTTTTGGTTATAATTTATAAACATATGTTGCTGTTAGCATCTTTAGTTTTCATGATGCTTAAATGTTTTACTCACTTATTCACCTAGCTCTCACACTTGGTTATAACTTTTTCAAATATCTTTATGCATTGGATCTTCACAAAAAAACGTTGTAAAAGGTTATATTTTGAATCCACAGTCCATTAAGAAAGTAATCTTGTTTTGAATATAGAAGTTGCTTAAGGATAAACAAAGTTTAAGTATGAGAGCTAAATTATACAAGTTTTATAAAGTGTTATCCTTGCATGTAAGCACATCTTCGCAGCAAAATACCTCAATACCGGTATCGAATTGTTTATTTCAACATCAAGAACAACTGTTGAAGGAGCACGAAATGAGGTTAAAATTTGAAGATTCGTGAAAATTGCGACAAACCAAAGTAAAACTATTGGTTTGATCATGATCATAAGTTCATAACTAAGCCTTCACTAAATTATTATCCAAAAAAAAAGCCAATATAAGAACTTAGTTATGATGTATATACCCATGGATTTTCTGGCTGTATTCATAAATTTGTCCTTGAGGTTATGAATATATGAACGAGGAAATGAAGGAGAAAACAATAAATCTATAATTGCAACAATGGATATTAAATTCATTATGGTCAACATTAACATCAATTAATATTCCCAAGCTTTTATAAAGAAGAAAGTCAATGGAGGCAAGAATATGCCACTGCTTTCTCCTCAATTAGCTCTCTTTCTACAGCATCCATCTTCTCCCTAGCAAACTCATCAATCTTTAGCCCTACACCATTACACATTTTTCAAACTAATTATTCAATTTACTTTCCATAGGGTCAAACAGGTTAAATATACTGGGTGGGTCAAACAGGTCAAAAGTCAACCTATGTGTACCCCAATTCCATCAAACTTCCCTAAATTGTTTTATTTAAAAAATTAAATGGATCATTATACTTATATAGTTTTATGATCATATTCAAAACATTGCTTTTTCGAAAAGTAAACAAAAAAAAAATGACGTCTTTGCAGGCTAGCATGGCTTGACTCGTATTAAACATTACATGGATTTACATATTTCCTCCATTTTGCCACCTAAACTATAAAAGATGTTCAATAGAAGCATACCTTGAACAATTGACCATTCTCCTTTCTCACAAGTAACCGGAAAGGAATAAATCAAACCCGGTTGGATACCATAAGACCCATCAGAATAAACTCCCATTGACACCCATGTTCCCTGACTTGCAAAAGTGGGAAATTGAGATCAAGGAAATCACAGAAAAAATATAAAAACAGTAATAAAATATAACTATAAAAAGATGAAACCGGACCTTTGGAGTACCAAGAATCCAATCACGCATATGATCACATGCAGCGCTTGCAGTAGATAATGAACTAGACATCCTTTGAGCCTTGATTATGGCTTGACCTCTCTGTCGCACATTTGTGATGAACTGAGTCTTCAACCTGAACCATAATCAATATCGTAAACAGCAATATATATATATTTGAATACAAACTTAAAACTTGGAGTTATAGAAGATAGATTTTAGAGAAGTGAAGCTACCATTGATCATCAGCAATAAGTTCTCTCGCAGGTTTATGTCCAGCCCCAGTGTCAACAGTTGCATGATTAGGATCAGGATATAGATTTGACGAGTGATTTCCCCAAATTATAACATTCTTTACATCACCAACATGGACATTAAGATTCTCTGATAGCTGGCTTAATGCACGGTTATGATCTAGTCTTGTGAGGGATGTGATGTTCTCTTCAGGGATTGAAGGTGCAAATTCTTTCAAGATTAGTGCATTTGTATTTGCTGGATTAGCAACCACAAGCACCTGTGTAATTTATTTATCTTTCTAACTTTAGCTAAATGAAGTTATCACATACTTGTTTCCTCTCAAATGGAAGAGGTGGCAATTACAACTCGTTTACTTATAAATGGGTCAATTTAGGTTATGTTTTATCTTGCGACAGGTAAAATAAAAAAAATACCTTAAAACTTTCCCAAGTTGTAATTTTTATGTATTAAAACCTCCCTTTTCATTTTCATACGACACTTATTCTTAAATCATATAACTTTTGTAATCATATTTTACAATCTATTTGTTTATAGAAAACATGGAGGATTTGGACAAAAAGTGCTTTATCTGACCCGACCCATACAAAAATATTACTTGTTTTGCTAGACCTCATTTTGACCCACAATTAGCTTAACCGAACAATAGATACAAACCTTGCAATTTGAATCAGCATGCTGCTCCAAAGCCGCAGCTTGAGCTTTGTATATACCTACATTCTTAAATATCAAGTCTTTGCTATCCCCTTTCCTACGAGGAAACCCACCAAGCATGATTGCAACATCAACACCTTTACAAGCTTCAATAACATCAGTCGTGGCGATAACATCTACAAGAGACAAAAAAGTTCCCAAAAAGTCATACAAAATCTAGACTTTATATAAACAGTTGCACATGAAGATCATGTGTTTTGAAAATTAACCTTTAAGAAGAGGGAATGCTCCATCCATCAGTTCCAATTTTACCCCTTTCAAGATTTCAGCAGCAGGCTCAATATCAAGCAAGTGCAGGATTACCGGTTGATCTGGACCCAACATTGCCCCTTCTGCGATCATTGGAACTAGAGCATAGCCGACCTGACCTGAGAAATAAGTTGACTGTTCATCATTCAAAAGTATCATCTAATGAATCAAGAAACAATAATGTATGATGACTTAAAAAGTAGAAACTACTAAATTTTTTCAGAAAGCTATGAACTTTATCGGAGAACATTTTGTAAACGATCAAACCAGGAACAAAGTAATACTTCAGTCTGAAAAATATTGAATTTGTCCTGCTCGTTAGATTTCGTTAAAAGGGAATACCAAATTCAATGGCTTGAGATCAAATAATCAACTTCAAACATATAAGATACAATTATATGATTGTAGTTTACTTGTCTCGAATCAACCATTTCTAGTCATGCAAAAAGAATTTACAGAATGAACAGTTTTATTTTGGAATGAATATTATCAAGAACATGCCTGCAGCCCCAGTAACAAGCACAATAAGAGGATCTTTTCCAACATCCACAAAGCTCCATATGTATCTAATGATCCTCCATGACAAATACAAACAAACCGAAACAACCACAACTTTCCAACCCAACTCCAAAGTCTCCATTTGATTATCAAATAATAACAATCAACACACACAATTAATGCAAATATGCAATCTCTTTTTACTAAACCAACATTTATTTATAGAAAATTAATTGCTTTAACTCAATTCTCACAGAGACAATTTATCAAACACCTGGTGGGCAAGGTAAAGAAAACCCCAATTGAGGAATACCAATACAAAACCCATAAGTCATGCAACAAAATTGATGGAGTCTTGAATGAAGATAACTTCATGATAGAGAAAAGCATTAGATTATCACAAGGGTTTCAACTTTCAAGTCCGAATATGAACTCCATTGATCCGTCAATCCGTCAGAAATCAAAGTTTTGAATTATAACCCAATTATAATCCATATTTACACCGAAATTACAAATCTATACTATCTCATATCTTCTACTTTATAACACATGTTGACACAATTTTTTTTCAACACAAATAAATCATGAATTAATTCTTCCACCTGATTTATAGGATGAGTTCGGATTAAGCGAGAGCGTTTCAAGTACTTTTCAATTTTTCATCGATATTGTCTCCTAAACTGAAGTTGAAGACATGACAACTTCGTCAAAAAAGTACTTACCCCGTGACCATGAAAAGCTCTAAATGTCATAATAGAAGATTATTTTGTAGACCGGCCAAAATATGTTAAAACTATGTTTAGATCTTGGTTTTCGTTGTCGAAAGCATTTCTTTTAAGAGGGGCTCGACGGGAGGATATGACGAGTATTTAGCTATTGCCGATAGGATTTCGCAAGAATGCAATATCACAGGTTTACATAAGAGATTATCTGATAAATCTAGTTCTTAATGATAATGTTTTTTCGGAGTTACACGATTCTGGTTTCTATTTTAAACTTTGATTTGAACTTGTGGAGCATATTGCAAGTCTAAAACTTCTCGACTTGATTGAAAAGTAGTTATAATTGGTATTATGTGTTTTTAGTGAAATTTATAAAATAGTATTTGATATTGTTTTTTTTTTAGTTTTTTGTATTTTACTTTTTAAAATTCTAATTAATGATGTGTTATATATTGCATTTTTAATTATATTATTTAGTTAAAATTGGTATTTTAAAAATTTTTTATTGGATAGTTTGGGCTGTGCATCTACTAATTTTGATAGTTTTGGGTAGATTTAAGTAAAAATAAAAGGAGAATTAATTATTGGTTAATTAATTTTGTATAGTTTGAGTAGTTTTGGTTGTGTCCCTACTACCCTTAGCTAGCTAGTGGGTTTGGTTCAATGTTGTGATGTCTTTGTTATAAAAAAAATTATGTTGAAACGTAAATAAAAATAATCATGTCATAATAATATATTTAGTAATTAAAAATATAATGTTATCATGAAAAAACATTAAAGATATATTATATTTGATCAATGAATTTTGGTTGTGTTGCGATTGCTATGTTTTGAATCAAATTTAAATCAACACATAGGTAAAAATAAATATATTGCAATGGATATTATATTATTGAGAAAAAAATAATAAAAAAATATTTATATACAACCTAGATTGGTTTCAAATAAAATTTATATTGAAATGTATATAAAAATAAGCGTGTCACAACAGTACATTTAAATTTCTATAATAATTTTATAAAAGGAAAATAAAATATATTAAAAACTAATTATAATATTGCAAAATAATAGTTTTAAGGAGTTGTATCTTATGCTTTAAGAAAATGTACTACTTTGACTCATTACTGTAATAGTGATTTTATACATATGTATGTATATAATTGTTATACGTATAATTTCACTAAAAATTCATCAATATAATTGTCTTAGTAACGCATCTTTAAAACTATTAGAGGTATGAGTTATAGATTTAGCTTTATATGGTTTTTGTGTCCTATTATGCTCTGTTTACTGGTCTTCTTTTAAATTAAAAGAGAGTGATGTCTGAGTAGCAAATTGAGGGTGGTTGTTACAAGAAAGATTACAAGTAGAGAAATTACATGGTTGAAGATGGATAACTCCAATCAAACACATAACTGCCCTTCTCATTCTATTGCAAGTGTTTACGTACAAAATCGAATTAACCAACTCAATCTTCCTAACTAACTGATTTTTAAGACAGTTAAGCATGACCTCAAGAACTATAATGAATCCAACAATGGAAGAACCAAACAAGAACAACAATAAAGTTAAGAATCAAAGCACCAAAATTTATCTATTAAAACATTTGAATGACCATTAGTCCTACTTAGTGTAGCCTGCTATTTTCAAGTTTTGATCAGAAGCATTGATGCTTGTTTAGATCTTTTTGTTGCTCAATCAGGAGATTTGGTTCTAGCATAACTATGCAATCATAATTGTTGCTTAGTTAAAGCTACAAATATTGAGATGTCATATTTTTGTAGTAGTATTTTAATATATTTTTATAGTTGCATTTGATATACTGATTATTATGAAGTTCAAAAGAAAATGAACAACTTTAATGAGTGAACATGACCTGAAGGACCCAACCGCTGTCATTTTCGCCAGTTTTTCCTGTTTTAAATATGACTTGCTCCAACTGAACCTTTTTTTTCGTTTGTTAACTGATCCACTGTGCTTTTCCCATATCAACCTTAAAACATGATGTCTTTTTTTTTTGTCATAAGAGAATCTTAAATTTTCTGAACAATCTTAAGAAAATACTTTCTTTTGTGCCTTGGCAATGTGTGCTGTACAAGTGTACACCTAAAGTAGCTTCATAACACACATCAGTTTTACACACAACTTCCTATTCTTGTGGGGATGATACAAAGCAGAAAATGATAAAAACGGGTTGACGATGGGAACTAAACAGATGAAATAAACACATTATCAAACCGCATGGTAGTAAATACTGTGGAACACTTGAAATTAAACTTGGATAATCTGAGAGTTGTGAAGATCACTGATACGTGCCACTCCCCCCGTCCAATTGCATAACATCCATGTTCCATTTGTTTAGTTTCATGTTTTAATTGTTTCTTAATTTGTTTTATTTATATATGCATGATCTCCATCATCTTAGATAGTGGGTTTAGTTAGTTTTCATCTTTTGCATATTTAATAGTTTGTATGTGAATTGTTAAAGGAGCAGAAAATTGAAGTAAAGTTTGTGTCTTATTTTTCACATCTTTATTCTTTGGAGCCTAACCCACTCAACGGGTCTATCGGGAGATTGACCATCTCGAATCGGTCTCTATCAATCACTTTCAAATCGAAATTACAGTTTCACTGCACTTGCAAATACCAAATTGTTTGCTATGTTATATTGCTTTTGTATTTTCATTTAAATTGAAGTCCTTGTGTTTCCAAAAATAAAAAATTAGAAAACTTCTGAAAGTACCTACAGGGTTACCGTTGTTGATTGTACATAGGCACATGTAAAATATATTTACTATCATGTTGACTAGTAGATTATGATCAAAGTTATCTCACCCAATTTAGGCTAGAAGCTAACAAATGGTCTGGTTAATCATATTATTTTGGCACAATTAACGCAGATAGTCATGTGCATAGATCGTTCTGATGTTTCTTTTATCCTGCATACTTTTGAAACTATTTTGGTTTCTAACAATGTTCTTTTCCGCCAAAATCGGTACAAGTTAATTATGACTACATGCATTAGCTGCATTTGAGAATGGTTACATATCTTCATGTCAACTGTAATATAAAAGGCAACAGGTTTAGTTTCAAGGGGTAGAATTAGAGCCACAAAGGAAATGAAATTCCAATTACTAGGCACACCACACACTAATATTCCTAATAATCAACTTCTTTTAGCCTAGGATTATCTAATCTCTTTTAGTAATGCTATCAATTAACATAAGGATCAATCACTTAGAAAGTAATTATGTCATCATAATGTGCTATAAAAGTTATGCTTATATATTTGTAGAATACTGTTGTATCTTATGCGTGAAATCAACCAACTTCTCGCGTCTAAGTGGAGCTATATATATTGTTTCTATTAATAACACTTATATTTACTTGTAGAATTTCTCAAGAACTGTTACATTTCTTCTTGCCACACGATGACTATAATTATGCAGACTATTTGCTCATTTATCAGTTTCAGCGTGAACGTAAATGCGAGTTTCATAGATTTTGGGCTTTGATTGATTAGTTCATTGCTGTAATAATCCATATTACATCACAGGAGATTCTACAAAAACAAGGGTTCAAGTGTCTGTTTATTTCATCATGGCATTAACTAATCATAACCCTTCGCTAGATTATCTCATACTATAGTATTTAACTTTCCAACACCTCCACATATGAGATTTGTTTGAAAAGTGGTGCATGTTCTTGTAGAAAATGTGCTTCCTTTAGTACGCACCTTCATGAGTGCGGTGGCCCGCGTATTTATCTTGAATTTTTTACATCAGGCAAAATTGATTTAAGATGTATCACTATCTTTTCCATGTATAGAAACCGGCCCACTACCAACATACATGCCAAAAAGCTGTCATCAGCAATATAGGTTTGGACTGATGAGAGAGTAGTCTTATCAATGCTTGTTGATAGTACCATTTGATGACATCCAATATGTCTTATGCATATGTTCTTAATCAACATTTAATTTGCATTTGTAAATTAATAAAAATGAGTTTTAATTTTGTATTGTTTGTTTTGAAATGTAGATTAAATAATGCTAGACTATGATGTTGAGAAACTACAAGGTTATGTAAAGGAGTAGTCTTTTTTGATATCGGAACAAGGTTTTCTTGCTGACAAGATTGGTCCTGGCGTTTTGAAGTCGATGGTGACATTATAGACTTTGGGTGAATGCCAAACGTGTTGATCCATTTGCCATTTTGCCCATTTATCTGGTTCCCTTCGATCTTTTCGCTGATTTTTTAATTGACCCATCTTATATAAAATACAACTCAAACCGACCCAACATGTAAATGGATCGAATTTGGTACCCTCTTTTGGCCTAGGAGAGGAGAAACAATATAACTTTTATGATTTTATAATCACTTTCAGCAATCAACATCAATATGTTGACCCTACGTCCATAACTGTCATATTTAAAAATTTAGAAGTTCAAAAGTAATGTCTTAATATTGATCTGAGGTACAGTTGATCTTCACAATCCTGTGCTTATGTGAGTTGTGAGTTGTTAGTTATTTGCCATATAAAATGTTGATAATTTATTTTCTCTTGTTTTGATGCCATCCTTTATCCGCCATTCGGATGAGAAGACTGATAAACTGTTTATAGAAGATAACACTACAACAAAACGAATATATAAGCTTTTATGTCATAAACCGATGAGACCACTAGAAAATATATGTGGTAAAAGACTGAAAACATGTAAATTTGCAAGATTTCTATTACAGGTGGCAAAATAGACGGGTTGGCTAATGGGCAACACGAGCAACCTTTAAACAAGTTGATTTCTTTGGCCCAGAAACTTTTTGTTTGTCTGTTTTGTTATTAAAATATAATTAACATATGTAGCATATGATGTTCTTATAATAAACTGTATTTCTTTTGATTTTCTAACACATGTTATTTTGGGGATTTCTAGGTGTCGCGTCAACATCTGAATTTATTATTGTCAAATGGATTAAAAATGTAGAGAAATATAAACATGTCGTCGTGATGATGTTCTTGGATGCATCGATGCACCAAACGTTCATTTGTTTCTTTGACATATGAAACGTCACATGTTGTTATCTTTGTCGTTCCATAATTAAAACGTCATATGTTGAAAAACCAAGTGGCCTTTTGAGGACCCATGTTAATTCGAAACCTTATCATAATAACGTACCATAAATTTCCTTTTAATCGGTACTGCTCTATGGCTGAGTTACAATAACCAAGAAAACTGTTGAATTTCACATGTATAGTAAGTTTCAGACCGAGGGAAAGCATTAACATCATAAATTTTTTCACGCAAGTTAAATTTTATTTATTTTTATATGGTGTTGGTGAACTTGTTCTTCAAGTTTTATTTGATTTTATAAACAAGTTTGTGACTCTCAAGGACATGTTTGATGCTCAGTTAGCTATATTTGCCATCATGATGTTGGTTTAGATATTCTTGCTTGGGGAGAAATTGAGGGTTCTTAAGGTGTCATAGTACAATGAACCATCAAGATGGATCGTTAAAGTAAAAGTTATTGTCAATCCATGAAGATGGGGATGTTGACAAGTAAAAAAGAAATAGTAGCATGTGATTCATAGCTACTTTATATGTTTCTTCTACTTGTATTTATGGAGGTTCACCATCATTGATCAAGACATCACATATGCTTCCCCTTATCCCTCATTCATTGGAGATATATATTTCTAGGGAATGGGATGTGGTCACACTTGTTAATCCATGTATGCTCAATTAATTTACTTGTGTTATTAGATAGAATATTAGGGATGAATGAGTGCTTATAATGTCTCTCTTGAGAGAGATAAAATCATCTCTGGTAAATCTTTAACAAACAAGTTAGAATGTCTAATTAGGCTAATCTTTTTGGTATTTAGATTGACTTTACGCATTTTGATGTGATCATTGAGTGATTGAAGCATGATCAATTACTCCGTCATTTTGATGAAATTTGTGTTTTTTGCCTAGACGCAACAACAAAGTTAGTCTCGTATTAAATGCTCCCTAACCTTTATAATGTTGAATTTCCCTTACTGTTTTTACTTTTCTCTTCATCATTTTCCTTTCAAATAAATCCATAATCCACCATTGTTGTTACTTTAAAACTTCCCCAACAAATCTTTGTGATTAACCATGTAGGTTTGTGAATTTAATCTTATTATTTTTTATTTCCTTTTGAGGATTTGCTATCATAATCCCTTTCACATACTTAGAAACCAACTGTAGTTACGGTGCTCTTAAGAGATTTAAGCTCGAACGACCTAATTTTTATGATGGAATCATGTAAGAACCTAAGGGGTGTATAGGTTATTTTAACTAGTGAAGATTAAGGAGTCTTTTGAAAACAAATTGTAAGAACTCAAGCAAATTAAACACAAGATAAAGGATAGAATGATATCACCACTTCAAATATAACAATATAGTGATTTTGATGAAGGCTAACAACTTCACTATACATCAACTCCTTGATCCTTGATACTTGATCAAGAGTTTCTTCACTAGTAACGTGTCTCTAAAACCTGATAAAGATCATCGTCATAATGTCTTACTAAAAAGGTAGTGATCACCACAAACTTTATCATATAAACGGTCACTGATTGCATATAAATTACAAGCGAAAGAAATACTATTGTTTGTTTGAAGGCTTTTGATCTTCTCTTGCTTAAGAATCCTGATGGTGATAACTAATTGATAAAATAATAATTCAAGAGTATATAACTATTATGTATTTTTTTGTTTACAAGAGGCGGTCTAAGTGTTAAAAGAAGGATTGTTTAAATAGCCTAGAAGAGAGAATGAAAAACTGATCTTCCTGTATCACATGTCTATAAGTATAATAATTATCTAACATATTTAACCTAATTCATAAAATGAGTACTTTCATGATTTTTTATAATACATTTATTTTTTAACTGAACAAATTTCATTTATTAATTGGCATATTTTTAATCATTTTCTCCCTCCTTTTTTCTTTGAATTTAACATGTGTCTTAATCTCCAGTAAACTTTTAGGTTGATGTTGTAGTACCACGAGTCATTTTTCTTTGTTAAAATGAGTCCATGTTATATTTATTTTGCTTGTGCCAATTAAAATATTAATAGAAAGTACATACGATAACATCATATGTTGTTCTCATTTGTGCTTTAGTGGAATTGAATTGACGTTGATAAATTAGAGAATCGTGTTCCTAAAACCACCGCACTTTCTCTTGTTTCATCAAATTGCCTTCAAATGTCACATCTATTAAATCAATGTTTTCATATTTTTTATTTGAGAAAATTATCCAAATAATCATTTTACTATAAGGTTTTACCTAAGTGAAAATTACGCATCTAGATATTTGACCAAATCAAATTATCAATATAAACATTAAAAAGTAAATTTTACTTAAAAATAAACCAATGGAAAAATGACACTTGTCAATTCCTCGCCTAATGAGCGAGGAAAACACATAATTACTCATCAAAAAACCACTTCTCTTTGACTGGGCGATAAAACACATATTTCTGCGCTGACGTGGCTAATTTTAAATGTTTACCTTGCTAACTTGACCATTTCCTCGCTGACTAGGCGAGGAAACATGAGTTTTTCTCGCCCAAAGTTACAAAAATGCCCTTCCTCGTTGAAAAATTTCACTTTATTTATAATGTAAAACTTTTAAAAACTATAAAAATTCATAAGTTTTTTATATTTTTCATTTTTTGTTATTTTTATAACTATTCCATTTAAGTAGTAGGTGAGTAAATTAACTTATAATAAATTTTACGCACCTATATAATTCAAATGACAATTTATTAACATTATGCAAGAGTACTTACCTTTGAAAGGTAAATGTTTGAGACATATTTTTAATTTATCTAATAATATTACATATGATGAATTAATATATATGTATTCTAAAAAACTTACAAGTCAAAGTTTTATATGATTATCTTATAAAATATCTATTTATACTTATTTTATTGGTATATCAAATGACAACGATTTATCCGCTCAAAACGAAAATTTTTATATTGTTTGTTATTGAATAATTTGGTGTTGATTTAACAGGCGACCAATGTTTTAGTTTAGTGTTTTTTTTTTTTTGCATGATATGTTTAGTGTTTGAAATATTACATATTATAATCGTTCTTATGTCAAATAAAATTGCAATATACTCTTTATATTTAAATAAATTTAAACTAATATTAGTAACTTTTATAGAATGAATCATCTCATTTCCATACTATGCGTACAATGTAGCACCTTATTTTGTAATATACTAATTTGGTTCATTTACTTTTTATTTCGTTATCAAGATGGCATGTAATAATGTACAAAAATTCACAGTTCTAAAAGATAGTAGTATTCATTTATCAAAAAAAATTATGATATAATTAACATTATTATATGATTTCGTAATTTATAAATAACAATTAAACTTTTACGTAATATTATATAAAATATAACATTATATAATTGCATAATTTATAAATAACTATTATACTTTTACGTAATATTATATAAAATATAATATTATAAATAATCATTATACTTTTACATAATTTTTATATTTTTATGTCATATTTTTTATAATTTATTGTTTAAAAAGATAAGTTATTTTATAACAAAAAGAAATAATTATTTAAGAGATAATAACTCAATCCTCGCATCGTTTAACGTTTCCTCGCCTCATTTAGCATTTTCACGTGTTTCCTCGCCTCGGGAATCTCGTGCATGGTGTAAGGCGATATGTAGGTCACAATCCCTCGCCTAGGGACTTGCGTTCCTCGCCTAGACCACCTTTTAAGCGAGGAAATCACAATTTTCCTTGCCTCGGGACTTGTGTTCTTCGCCAAGCTTTTTTTCAAAATTTTGAGACAGGTAAGCAAGTAATTATTTTGCCACAACGGCGAGATTTTATGTGAATTTCTCGCCCTAGGTGAGGGTCAAAGGTGACAGGTCAATTTTGTTAAAATTAAAAAGTCAAAGGTTATTTTGTTAATCTAATTTGGTCATTTGTTTAAATTGGTAACTTTCCCTTTACTTAAATACCCATTTACTTTTAAGTTTTTAATTTTAGCTTTTTGGCCAACACGTATCTTCATGCGGCGATTTCAAAACATGAGGTATCGTTCACGTGATAATTTTTTTAGAGATACGATGGAGATACTGTGGCTTATGTGTATCGTTGGAGATACACTGTAGATACCCTGACATTTCTGTATCGCTAGAAATACTTATTTAAAAAATATTTTAATGTTACTAATATTATTAATATAATTAATATTTTTCATCCAAAAAATCACATATTAAATTTGCATAAGTTATTAAATGTTAAATGATAAAAATTAACGGATGTTATGGTAAAGTTTAGAAATCATATTAAAAAAAATCACATCTACAAATTCATTTTAAAAATCACATTTAAAAATCACATTTTAAATTTACTATTAGTTATTAAATATTAAAAATAACATCTAATATAAGTGTATAATTTATTTTTCCTCAAACTTGAAAGGAAAAAAAATTATATTTAACTGTAACTGGTAAAGTTTTAGTAAAATCATGTACAAACTATTTCGTAACGAATTCAACCACCTTTCAACCACCTTCGAAAGCTTTATATTTCAACGAAGATACCAAGCAGCCGGCGATACCAAGCAGATTGTTTTCAAATTAATTTTATTATTAAAGTAAATAATTATTTTCAAAATCAAACTCACGCATATATAATTTGCAAGTTAGTGTTATTATTAAGTTAATGTTTGTTGGTTAATAAAACCAAAAAAAATGTTTTCAAAAGGATAACATGTTTTTTTTTTTAGTTAATTTTAATTTTACTCTCTAAGGTTTGACAAAAATAACCATTTTCATCCAAAAGATTAAAAACATCAATTTACCTCCAAAAGTTTCATAAGTTGTTTTAGTTTTAGTCCAAAAGTTTTATTAGTTTGGATTTAAGTTGAAACAATGATGAAACTTTTGGACTAAAATTAAAACAAATTATGAAACATTTGGAGGTAAATTGATGTTTTCAATCTTTTGGAGGAAAATGATTATTTTTATCAAACCTTATGGAGTAAAATTGAACTTAAATCTTTTTTTTATTATTTGAATTAATGGTGACCATCATGATTCCAACCGTAGCAGTCGGCGATACAACACCCACCGGTGATACCACCCAACGTTGGCGATAACAAATTTAGTGTGTATCGCCGGTCATGCGTACTTTTTTTAAGTTGGCGATACCACGTGCATTGATATCGTTGGTCGGTTAAAGCTGGCGATACCATATATATTGGTATCGTCGGTTGGTTAAAGCTTGCGATACCATATGTATTAGTATCGCCGGTTGAAGATATTATGACACATAACAAAATCTGATTCGTCAAATATTTCGAAAATTTGAAAAGTCAATGGCTATCATTGAAAATCAATTTGGTCAAATGATCATTCCAATAAATTTCCCTTTTTATTTTTAGAAGCAAACAAGTGTTCAGTGGCATAATATGTGCAGGTGTTTAGTGGCAATAATATGCAAGGGCGGAACTATGGCTACTCACGGCTATGGGGTTAAGCGACCTCATTGATTTTTGAGCTGGTAGTGTATCGTATAATACCAAAAAATTAGGTAAACCCATAGTTTTTAAGGAGGTGAACCCCTAAATATTATTAAGTTCAGAATGTAACCATTAATTCGTCTTAGCTCACTGGTTACCCGCACGCTTACATGTTCGTCACATCCGTTAGGTTTCAAGTTCGACCCTTACAAGGGTCTGTTTTTATTAAAACTTATTTTTAATAGGTAAAGTTACTTATTTACCCTTAAATATAAACATTTTAACCCTAACTCAAAACCCTCCTCCCCCCCACACAATCGCTCGATCTGCTGCTCTACGCCTCTTCACTGTTCACTTCGGCCCTTCCCCAATCGACCATCAGTCCATCACCGTCGCTGATGTTTTCGACTCCAGCAGTCGGCAACTTGCGTGGCTGCAATTTCCACTTCATTCTTTCAAGGTTAGCTTTTAACTTTCTTTGTTTATTTAATTCTTGTTTAGATTAGATGGTTTAAACCCTAGATGTCTCATGGCTAGATTTATACTTTTTTTTATTGTTGTTACTTGTTACTTTAATACTTGTTAGTTAATTTGTTTGATTGAATTTAGTATCTAGATTTGAGTTTACTGTTTTGTATCTAGATTTAAACCCTAAAATCTTATTTGTGCTTTTCGTGATGATCAATATTTTAATAGTGTCTTGACATACGAGTATTATAGTCAAAACAAGTGAATCCAAGTGAAAAATAGGTGTCAATAAAACTAGAACGTAGTTAACTTGTTGGTTGATTTAGGTATTTAGAAATCTAAGATATAGTTAATTTGTTTGTTAAATTGGGTATTTTACTATATTAGTTACTAAGTTCATTACAATTCATAATATGTGATATAAATTTAATATCTTAGGAGCATGGACCACTTTATTGTGAAAAAAAACCATCAAATATTTCTTCTTCATCTAGTATAGTAATCAGTAATCCGATAAGAATTGATTTATATTATCTTTCATGGGATCCTTTTGAACAAAATTTGACTTCTTATGGTATTGTATTTTTGTTAACATTTTCAATGTAATTTAATTATATTCCGACCCGACCCGATCGGACAACCCAACAAATTTATAATGTTTCGTTACAAATCAAATTACCGAATAACAGTGACCCCCTAGAAAAAATATTACTGGTTCTGCAACTAATAATATGTGTGGGTGTTTGCGTGTGCTCGTGCACGTTAACTAACACAACAGTTTTGTAGGATTTGTATGAATATTAAGTTCTTTTTAAAATATATGATCGGATTAAACATTCTCACAAAAATTACAGAAAAACTAATATATAAACATGTTTATATGTTTAAAATATGCTTTTTTATATAAAAGAACAAACGAATAAAAATTAGTGTACGGTTATAATAACTTTGTAGTGATAAATTTAGTCAACAATATTATTTTGTTTATGTTACTGAAATATATCTAAGTAGACTAAAAGGAAACCACAAATATTTTCTTAACCTAAAACAAGTCACCCGTTAAATTACATGCTTTTTTGTCGAGAGGAAACACTAAAATTCTTTATGTAGATAATATATTGATGTGATAAAAGAATTATTTTTATAACGATGATGCGTGTCTTCTTGTTTCATCCTACTCAAGATTGAAGGTTTAAGACAGTATCTTGTTTCATTCTCCATCTATTCCATTTACATTCCTTCCAACTAGACTATCGGGTTCATACCCACCCTTACACAAGGATAATATTATATATTTGACCTTAGATTTGATACAATATATTGTATTTATGCCATACAAAATCATGATATTCAATAAATTTTTTTAATATTATGACATTTTTGTTATTTTCTTAGATCTTCAGTTAAAATTTGAGAGTTTAAATTGTACAGAAGGAAAGGGAAAAGCAAACCGGTTAAGTCATTTTTTATTTTTTGGTATACAAGAGAAATATAAAATTTTAAATATTTTAAATGAATATATCTGCTTACAAAGTTTTTGAATAAGTAAATATAATAAAACACCTTAAATCGTTGTTCTTAACGCAGTTTTGTTATCCTAAACAATTATTTTTTTACAAATTCAGACTTCGTATGTTCATGATATACTATATATACTATTATTTAGGGCTCCAAACGAATCAAACGAACAGGAACAAGTTTGTTCATTAAAAAACAAACTTGTTCAAGAATTGTTCATGAACACTTACCGAACGAGATTTTATGTTTGTGTTCGTTCGTTAAGGAAATGAACATATTTATAAATTGTTAACGAACACTTATTGAACGCAAATGCATACAAACAAATATTCATGAACATGATGAGCACAAAGACGTTCATGAACACAAACGAATACAAATGATTATATATTTATTTAAGAATAAAATTTGCATTTTATAACAAACATTACATATAATTTTCATAAAAGTTTTTGATATAATTTTCATAAAAATAAAGAACACAAAAATTAAAAACATAAACTAATACATCATTGAACGTTCATGAACGAATATTAACGAACATAAACGAACAAATTATCAAACGTTCACGAACATAAATGAACGAACACGGCTTGTGTTCATGTTCGTCGGTTTAACTAAAAGAACGAAATATTCTTGTTCATGTTCTTTCATTTACTAAACGAGCGAACATAAAAACGAACTTCCCGCCGAACAGTTCACGAACTGTTCGCTGAACGTTCAGTTCGTTTGCAGCCCTACTATTATTTATGTATGTCGTTAGTTACAATGTTTAAATTGTTTTTATATTTGCTTTTGGTTTATCTTAAATAATTTAGTTCGAAAAATTTACATTAGATTGGCTAGATGGAGTGGTTAGCAATTTGACCCATGACAATAATTTTGTCTCTTCTTTTTTCTTTTTTCTTAATCTCTGTTTTAGTTAAAACCTTAATAATCAATAGTCCACTTTATTATGATGGTCTTTTTGTTCTTTCTTTACTTCTTGATTTTATTTTATTTTTCCTTTGTATCAAAATATTAAAGTTTATGATATGTTTCTTTTTTCTTTTTTTTCTTAAACCGTGATGTTTTTCTAGATATATTCTTTTCATTATTTAATACAATTTAACTTTAATTAATGATATTTAATTTTAAATTCATGAGTGTAATATGATGAAACCATCTGAAGCTAGAGTGATAAAGTTTTTTTTGAGGTCAAGGTTCGAGCTACGTCTATAACATATTGTTTTAGATTATTTGTAACTAGATTAAAGAATTAATTTAGAGTGTGTGTGAGTTGTTTTTCTTAACAGTTTCATTTAAGACGTTTACTCTTTCGATATTAAACAGTCTTTTTTTCTTGCAATAACGCGCAGAACAAAATTCTCTAAAAACACTTAACCCGAAAAAGACCCGCGGCAATACATTGTCTCAAATTGTAATTCACACATATATTAGTATAATAAGTATTAAACAGGAATTAGTTACTTTGGGAATAAACCCGATAAGCAACGGCATGTGATATACTCATATAATAATTTAAATAACGAAAACATAATAAGAGTATAAAAGGTGATAAATAATATAATAATATGGCATATAAATAGAGAGAGAAAGAGAGATATCTCTTGGGAACATATCTCTCTGACTAAAAATACATTCCGTACAATAAGAGTCAACGTCGGTGTCAGCCTTTTCGTACACTCTCCTCTGATCCCATATTTCATATTTCCATTTATACCCTTACTTCCCCATATTATTTTATCTTATGCCATTTTAATTTATAAAATAATGGAATTATGCGGCTATATAACATGTAAAAAAGGTCGAAGGATCTGTTTTATATGATCATTGTATGCTTGGGTTCTGAAAAATTAAAATTAAAAGTAATGTTTTATAAGTGCGTCTTTTCTATTTCATGTAAAACTATAGGAAATAAAAAAAAGTAAAAATATTTATATCTTATTGGCCAGATATAATGAGAGAGAGAATAGACTTTACGATTAAATATTTATTTTATGTAAACTTTTTAAAGTGATATTTATATAATTCTTTTTGTTTTAGTTATTCAAAGGTATTTAACAACCAAGGTTCTAAAAATATAGATTAAATAATATTTACTTGACTGATGATATTTTCTGAATTAAAGTATGGAAGAAACATTGTTGTAGGATGTCAAGAGTCTTGAAATATACTCTTAAAAGTGTAATTTCTTAATATTATTTTATTTTTAACGATGAAGATTATAACCCATAGTAGATTAAAAACTATGTATTATACAGGTTGAATAAAAAAATATTAGTAGTTAGTAATGATGATATAAGAATTTTAAGATGATATTTTGAGATACAATATGATTAAAATTATGTTTAAATATGTAACTCAATAACAAAATAAAAAAATTTAAAAATTCAAAGAGATAGGTATAATTTATAAATCTTTAAAACTTTTTCTGTACACGACATTGATGTTTTATTTAAAAGTATACTATCTTAATTTAAAATTAATAGTTTTAGTCATTCTTTATTTCTGTCTCTAGATAATGTAAATACAACTAATGATGTGTGGAGACTAGTTATTTCAAAAAACAAATAGCCTTGGATATATATAGTGAATTGTCATTGACTTGTATATATCGTCATACCCTCAAATTCTATCTGTGAGGTTCTATCGCGAGTCACGTGACAAACCAGAATCATAGTCATCGGTTATGTCGACCGACCACTATAAGAAATTAAAATACTGACTTTATCATTCAACATAAAAAATACTATTTTCAAAGTTTAAGTTGTGGAAGCGTAAATAAATGTAAAAACAACTAACTGTAAGTAATGTGCAAAACAAAGCGCCCAAACAAAGTAAGTAATATAAAATGAAACAATTTAAATGTTTGATGAAAGCTATGAGACTCTAGTGCATTCCTAACCCTTAGTTATGTTGGTGACCTAAGAAAACAAACCTAAAATATCAACACAATGGATGGTGAGTTCATAGGTTTTATAATCAAATAAATGTTTGAAATGCTCATAAGATAAAGTGAACAAAGACATATCGATATATAGCCAGCCTATGTTCATGTTACTTAACGTTTTGAAATCGGACCTGACTGTTTGATGTTGTTTTCCTTCCACCACGTCTATCATAAATGATGGTCAAGTCTTAGGTCAATATTACACCTGTTCGACATCCAGTTGAGTTAGCACGACTAACATGGGTGTCCGATGTTTGTCAAACCCAGTAGTACTACTCAAGTGCTAGATCGTTACTAATAGTTCTATATGTAAGGACTTTTCATGATATGGTTGCGCTAAAGTAAACATATGATACAACAATAGTACAATATCAAAAGTGTTTGTTTGCATGCTTCTCCCTCAAAAAGAAAAGTACGTAAAATGGGGCCAAGCCGTGAAGACTCAACTACAATTGCATGTAAAACAGGAAATGCAAAATCAAGATCACTAAGTGTCACCTATCAAACATAGGTCAGTGAGTGTGTGTTCATGTTGGTTCATTTAAGCCCGTTGTATCCAAACATCTCCAATTGTTAGTGTGTTTGAGAAAAATAATATGTTTGACCAGTTTGACAAAAATTAACTTTTGTTGACCAAGTTTGACTAGACGACTCATGGTGATTCATTCTAATGAATTCATGTTTGCTCATGTTCATAAAGTTTATTATAGTGCATATAATGTTTCAAGTTAGGTTTCTATTTTAGAAAGTTTCCTTTTTATGAAAGTAGGGTTCCATTACATATATGTAATTAAACACATTTAAACCGTCTAACGTAGCAATACATGCATCATAATTTACACGTAATTCATCAAGTTTCATAACATGACAAGTTAAAAACATCTTGCATCTTACCATCCATAAAGTTTCCATTTACAACAATGTATGATCATGGATACAATAATAGGAATCATTGTGTATGGCCGAAGATGTCCTCGCGCCTGAGGTTTGCTGGGTTATATGGTATTTTCAAAATTAAAAGAGAAAAGATGAAGTTGGTGATGCGATGAAAGAAATCCAAAAGAATTCTCTTATTTAGTAGATTGTTTGACTCTCATATTTTCTATATGAGTTTTAGTTTTTTCTTAATATTACCTTTATGTATAATTTGATTATTTAACTACAATTATGACATATTTACTAGTCAAAACAAAACATCAATTTGATTTATGTTAGTTTAAATAAAGTTGTGACATTGGATCAAACTCATTATTTATTCATGAAATGAATTTACAAGTTATAAAATAAATCATTACCCTAAATGTTTAATGAGCAAGTAAAGGAGCAGTGATTTTGTTATATTGATTTACAACATAGATTTATAAATCAAAAATAAAACATCCATGTTAATTCATGACAAGTTTTGCTAGCATCAAGCAAGAAGATATATAATATCTTACGCTGTGTTCCCGAGTCTCATTTAACGAGAGAAATGAAAGGAAATGAGTGGAAAGTAAAAAATAATTGTGTTCCTGAGTTTTTTTATGAAGGGAAATGGAAGGAAACAAAAAAACTTTATGTTCCAGAGTTTTTTAAAGGAAGGAAATGAAAAGAAATAAAAGGAAAATTTTTAATGATTTTTCTTTCTAACTTTCCTTCCAAAATGGAAGGAAATGGAAAGAAAAAAAATATAACACATAAAATTCTAATTTTCTCTTCATTTCCTTCGAACTCTGGAACACGAAAATTTAATATTTTTTTCTTTTCTCTTCATTTCTTTTCTCTTCTTAATTTCCTTTCTCTTCATTTCTTTTCTCTTGCTAATTTTCTTTTCGTTCTTTTCTTTTCTTTTCTTTCGTTTATTAAACTCGGGAACACAGCGTTAGTAATAACATAATCAATACTAAGTATGATGTATAAGGTAGTAGCTTGAATCACGCAAGTTCAATATTATTTATTTCAACGACTCAATTTCGAGCATCAATATCTTATTTATTTTTTCTTAGATTTGAATGTGTTTTATTTAACTTATATATAAATACAAACTAACTTTAGTAACCCGTATATTACACGGGTTAATTAAAAAATATTAAATATAATAAATTTTTATTAATTATAAAAACAATATTCTATTATAAAATATTATTGAAATTACGTATGAGTAATGATATAAGTAATAAAACAATGATATCTACTTTTTAAAGTTTTTTATTTATAAAAACCAAATATTTTATTTCAAAACAAAGCGTTTTAAAAAATTGTATTCTTATAACTTTCAATTTTAATCATTTTTATTTTATTTTTTTAGAACACCAATTTTAAAATATTTTATATTTTAAAAAACTAATTTTTGAAAAAAATTCTTATTTTATAAAGATTTATTTTTTTTATAAATAACAGTAATAAAAAGAACTTTTTTTAATTTATTAAAAAGTACTTTTAGCCCTAAAAGAATGTAAATAATATCATCAATAATTATAGTAACTAATAAATAGAAGACGGAAGCGGGAAAAATAATATCACCCATCCCTGGATGGCTGTCACCTGATCACGTTTAACTGTGGAGTTCTTCTCTTATCCACAGACCACAGCTAATATGTCCAAAACGTGTTGGTAATATTAGAGACCAGATATTCTTTATGAACCACGAATCTCTACTATCACGGCCGATGTAGTGAAATTTATATAAGGTATCACATTTAGTACTAACTTATGGTTTGCTAAACCGAAAAGTTTAAGTACATTTATAACATCACCGAGATATAAATTTTCATCAAAATTATTGTATGTGAACATATGCTGGCAGACAAATACTATCTAAACTTGAGTATTCCTTTCTTCTCCGGAAAACCTTAATAATAAATGGTTATTTGCATCTTGAATGACATCTTTTTTGGTCAAGTATTGCTCTTTTTTGAAAAAAATTGATGTTGGAAAATTTGCTGGAAAATTTCATGAATATAATGAATAATGATAGACAAACTCAATTAACCTGATTATAGGATCATTTGAATCATTAATGGGAAATTCCTCAACTATATCGATGATTGCCTCAACATTATTTAAATAAAAACTATATGAAGAATTTTATTAAAATTTAAAATGAAATAATAAACCTTTTAGTTTTAAATGTAAAATTTGAACATAAAATTTGAATGAAATATATAATACATACGTGCATATCTACATACACACATATGTATATTGAAAGTTTAATATACAAAGTCCTAATTACATATAAAGTGTATAAAGTGAAGAATGAAATTGTTACGCAAAAATAATTATGCTTTATGTAATTAAATAACACATTCATAATCAAATTACGATGGGATTATCATGCATCTTAATTATTTTATCTTTTTTGCGTGATAAATTTACCGTAATCTAATTGCACATGTGTTACATAATTGCGCAATATATACGTCTTTATGTGTGATAATTTTTCATCACTTTATACACTTCATACGTAAAATAAATCTTTATAATAACCTTTCCCTATATGTATTTATGTATATGCATGCGATACTTCATACTTATTCACTTGACTGAAATGACTTGCTGTGTTTTTCTGTTTGTAATTATGTTTGTAATTAACGACATGAATTAGATTAGTTTAGTTTAGATTTGCCAATCATGAATTTGGTTTGTTCTTGTTTTTGCTTCGATCGAAACATATTCAAATGGAGGAAATGAAACCAAGGGAACCGAAATTCGAACCGGTGAATACTCATAGCTAGTTCATTGGGAGCTATTCATTTTAACTTTGTGTTTGGTCTTACATATCATGCATTTTATTGTGTGCTTTAATGGATATATAACTCAATCTTGTATCTATCTTCACAGCATGTGATCAGTTGTTACTTTGAGGAACAATGAATGTTGCACGTTCTAAAATTGATGAAAAAAAGAAAGAATATTTTATAAGTCTATGTTGAAGTTTTGTATTTGTTTGGAAATTTAGCTCGTGTTATCTACATCCCTCCAAGCTCACGATTATATCATGGGACGTACTCCTTTAACTCCTTGACAAGACTCATCTCGACTACTGCATTCACTAACCACAACGCCTCTTGTATAATGACAATCTTATCCGTAACATTTGTTTTTTTATATATCATTGACGCTAATATAAATGTCACATTTTTAGAGAGAAGGGACCGAGGGAGGGGGCAAATGGCGATATGACACCTCCAATATGTCATGACGATACGTAGAGGAGCACTGCCCCACGCTTCCCGACAGGGCAAGACAACATTGGATTTGGCATGGTTGTGCCAACAAGATAGATCTGTTTGTGTCTATTATTACTATATTCCAATTTAACAAACAATTTATTTTTCTCTAATAACTATTAATATATAATATTTTTTTTTTAAATTTGAAACGCTTAATTATTTTTGTTTTGCTTAATTGTTTTCTTGTTAACATCATGATATAATTTTTATGAGAAACTGAACTGTTTTCATAATAAAATATTTTTTGGTCTCGTAGGCATTTTTGGCACGTGCTCGGATTAGTGGAGCGTCTTTACACAACTCGACTACTCGACACACAATGTTTATGATTTAATATAACATATTCATGCAACACAACTATCCAACAATGCGACTATCCAACAATGCATTTTAATGAAATATAGATTCTATTTTATGAAAATAGTTTTATTAAATTGTATTACATTTTGATTTCAATTAAGCTAACAGAATAACATATGGTTAAAAAAGAAACATTTCCCTATTTATTATTTATTTAGATTTAGATGTTTATTTTATTTATATAGTTTTAAATTTTAATTAGTTTTTATTAGTTTAAATAGTGGATGAGAGAGATTGTGCTGAGAGGATGAATATTTTTATGGTTTAAGGAGAGATTAGGATGAGATAAAAAAATGATATGATAACAACCAAGATGAGAGCGAATACAAGGATGAGACGGAGAAGAATAACGACTCTCTCTTCCCTTATGTTGATAAGTGTAAAACTTTTAAAGCATTACATACATTTTGACAAGAAACTTGCTGGTTTCGAGATAGGGAGTCTTAAAGCGTCAAATCTAGTTTTCAAAGCCAATGGTGGCTTTTTTCGTACGACGAAATTTTATTAAGAAAACAAGGTTAACAAAGAGTTAAAAACCCTAAAAACATAGAGAAAGGCAAACCAAAATTACAACATTAGCATAACAATCAAATAGAAACTATACTAGATAGTGCTACAACTGAGATGCTCTTGAAGCTCCAGTTAACCGCCTTCTCCCGCATCCTTATCTTTACCCATAATGAACTAAGAATCTTAATGTATTCAATCAAATCGCGTTCAACTTTTAAGATATTCTTCCACATCCCCACCAAGGATATCTTAGTAGGAATTAAGGACCAAAATCTAAAAGCCGGATGGAGAGCCCACACTACATTCCACCAGAACTTGTGTTGTTCATTTTTAAAACGCCACCACCAACAAGCAAGCATAGCCGCAATAAAGGCTTTAAGAAAGCCAATACCTAGGCCACCATATTTCTTTGGGGGGATAACACTGGTAGTGATGTACAAAGTTAAAGACAATAGCTTATGGGCCAAGGTAATTAACTCCATTCATTTTAACAAATGAGCCCACAAGTTTTACCCCTAATTAAAATGATTTATTACTGGTAACTTAAAAACCATTGTTAGAATTAAGGATGAGCTTCTAAAGATTAATAGTGATATTCTTTGGTTACACGTACAGTTAAATAGTAACAGAAGCGGGATCTATCTTCTACAGAAGAACTTGAGGAATTGAAACCTACACATCCATTTTCTCTTCCACTGACACAACAAGCAACAAAGATAAATGGGCATTGGGTGGAATACTTGAAATATGTAATGTAATAAGATAGAAATTAAATTTTCAAGACATTTCTATATATGCATAAGTTTGATTATGTTATTATATGTTTAAGTAAATCAAGTTTAATAGTAAAACAAAGAAGTGAATGTTGGTGGTTTTAGTGACATCTAGCTATTTTGGAGAAACTGAATTTGTTTAATGATAAGAAGAAGTCCTAATAAAATATGCAAGCAAGTTATTAAGTGTGAAGTGCATACTTGTTTAATGATCTTATGATTTTTTAGTGTTATAGACCTGTTGTGTTGTCATGAGGGCAAAGTTCAATAGTTCATTGAACAATGGGGATACGAGGGTAGCACCCTTGGTTAACAGGGTTTCAGGGGTAGCAATTTTAGTGGGGTCTAAAAGACAACATCTTGGGATTGAAAAAACATTATTTGAACATATTTGTCATGAATTAAAAACATTAAAAGACATTGCTTGTATTTTAGAAGTAAAAAATATACTTTAGAAGTTGTGGTACTTTGGAAGTGAATTCTTCTTCAGTTGTATAAAGTTTACTTTCGGAGCAAGTTGATCTTCAGAAGTAAGATATTAACTTCTGAAGAAGTTGTCTGTTTAATGTAAAACTACAAAGGTTATGACTAACTATCAAAACATTTTCTTACGTTGCGACGATTGGTTGTGTCAGTTTTTCTACGGCATAAAGATAATCTTTAGCCAAAACCATATACATTAATTTTTTAACAAATCCATTTTCACTCTTGAATTTATGATTCTTATCGATTGAATATTGAGTACACTTGAAATAATTCAATTTGAAAGCAGAACTTACGCAACTATTAAAGAATCCGCAATTATATGTATATATTCTTATCGTAAAAAAAATTTAAAAAAATATTCTCATGACTTTTTATAGAATACCCATCTTTTCAACTATTTTTATGTAAAAATAATTAACAATTTATTATAGGTGGAGGGTAGAAATGGAATTACGCATATTTCCATCCAATCAGTAGACAAAATTGCCAGCAAGTCGGTGACCAATCCCATGCATTTATTGAAGCTGTTCCATCATGAATGCGATAGCCAATCGAATGACGCGTACACAGTCACGCGCTCTTCTCTGAGCGTGGAATGCCAGTCCTTGTGTCTATTTAAAAGACTATTGAGTCTCTTTTGTTTTGTCTCTTATTCACCATAAAATGGAACCCTATACCTACTTTCCCATCATCCGTTTCTTCTTATTACTACACAAGCCCTTCAATTATACAATATTATCTAAAATAGTCCCTCTACTAATCTTTCAAGTATTTGTGTGATTTAATGGTTGAAAACTATAGTTATCTTATTAAGTAATCGGCCTCTATTAGGGTTTGTTTGTGGTATTATAGAATTTGTTTTGAAAATTTGTTACTAACATACAAATTTGAAAAACAAGGTCTTTTAATTATAGTTTTAAAGGAGTGTAATTGTATTCATGCTTGTTAATGTTTATGGTTTTGATATTTAAGCGTTATACATTAAGATTCTTAGTAGTTCTTAAGTATTGTCAATTTTGGTGTTTGGAAGAAACAATAAATAATTTAAAAATAAGAGAAATATTTTTTATTTCAACAAAACACAAACGATTACAATAAAGTGGTAAACGTGCACCAAGCTCTATCACAATCTCTTATTAGCATTTGGATGTTATGTTGGTAAGGTTCAGTTTGTTAAGGGCTAAAACTGAACATATAATTATCATTTTATCTTTTAGATTTTCATACTAATCGATTTTGGTTATAAATAGTTTGTTAATTCGGTTACTATAGAAGTTATTCTGTTAATTTATATCTTAATACTCATATTTTAAAGTGGGTGGATTCAAGCAAATTTCTATCTATAAATTCAAATATGTATTTAGTTAAATAAAGTATCATAAATCATTTTGAATTTAAAAAGGAAAATAACCAGAAACTATTATTTAATTTATAAAAGTTAGAATAAAATTCTCTGACATATAACATACTAGAAAATAAAATTATAAAGTTTTATCTAGCCTCTGTTTATTTTGGGTAATTCGGTTATTTACATATTATAGCCATATCAAAACTATGAAAATGATTTAAAAAAATTATACCCAGACCATCAGTTTCTCATTTGGTTCAGTTATTCTAATTCAAAATTTTAATTATTTTGGTTTTCTTTCAATTTTTTGAGTAATTGTTTAGTTATTTGATTTTTCTACTTATCGTTAACGTAGGTTTATTTTGTAACCATGACACCCTATTCTTTTTCTGTTTATGCCGGACATTTATAATGTTTACATAAAATCAACGTTTTTCCCATTTTATGTAGATACTAACTTGAAATTCAACAAGCATGTGGGGAAATGGTACCCTTATCATCTCCGGCAACTTATTTAAAAATATTTTTAATTTCATAGAAGAGAATTTGTACACTAGTATTTTCTTTATTTTTAAATAAATCTAAAAATCTTGGTCGTATAATATTAGAGTGCAAACATAGGGTACTTATGTTGTTGTGGTATTTAAGATTCGGACAAATCATATCATGACTAGTAGTAGTACTTAGTTTGTACTTTATTCCTTAATTTTTGATGTTTGTTGTTTCATCCCATGAATCTTTTAGGGTTCGGTTAAATAGACACCTCAATATTTTAAATCAACATTCTCAAATTTCTATACGTGTCGTATAGCCTTATACGCGTCGTATAGGGGGGGGGGGGGTCGTATAGGGCTATATGTGTCGTATGGGGCTATATGTGTTGTATAGCCATCTGACAGCCCCCTGAATTTTTCCTTGTAGTTAATGTCGAAATTCGCTATACGCGTCGTATAGCCCTATATGTGTCGTATAGGGGGGGTCGTATAGGGCTATATGTGGCGTATAGCTCTCTGACAGCCCGCCTGAATTTTCCTCGTTTTCAGTGTATTCGACCCTATACGTCACGTATGAACCCATACGCAGCGTATAATGGGGTGTTGATTTATCTGGGTGGGTGTCCCTATATTAGGACGCATCTTTTATCTCCTTACAAATTGGTAAACTATTTCATTAAAGGAATATTATTTTCTTTATTTTAAAAGGAGAATTTTGTAACCATTTTTAATTTTGAAAATTATCTGTCCAATCAAGTTTTATATTATATATAAAACTTATATGTTCATATTTTATATTATTTTCTAACAGTTACACTTTCTTTTTCTTCATCCAGATTTACCGTGAAAAGTGAAAACAATAGAACTATTCTTCTACTCACATAAGACGCTAAATGATTCTTCCCATGAAAGGAGCTACTTCTTTTCATTCAATCGACTTTGGTTGCATAAATCATTATTTTTCAGAAGTCGCTGTCAGTCTTAAATTTTGTTAGGTTAAACAGTTTTTTTTTAATAGGGATGTTATACTATGATTTGTACATCTACATAATTGACATATGCACCACCAAGGTAGGCCATAAGCAACTTATGACAGAAACTTAAATCTCAAGTGTTTAAGGTGAGCTGCTTCAAGATCTCATAAAAATAGATGGAGTTTTAGGTGAGCGAGGGGATTTTCTCACATGTTGTGAGTTTTCTTTTGATGGTGGTATCAGGTTTTATACTTGAGTAATGGAGATGATTAGGTGGGTTAGTCACCCGTCAGTGATTCAGTTAGCCGTTAAAAAAATATGTGGTCGTACAAGTTCGATTTTGGCATTGTATTATTTGAAAATATAGTGAAAAAAATGAGTTTTCAATACTATTAAACATGTAATTATATTATATAATTATCAATTTGTGGTTTGTGTTCTTCTTAATAAGACATTTGTAA